>JAYKKM010000047.1:3680000-4012500 GCA_035772405.1 Chrysogorgia sp. JL179-B06
CATTTAATAAACATGTTGTTAAAAATAATTTTAATACGCGGAAGCGTTTTAGATATTTATTTAGATAACTGAAATGAACAATGTTTCATTACCATTTCAACACCCTTTTATGTTAACGTTATGTGGTCCCAGTCAAAGTGGGAAAACATATTGGATATTACAATTATTGAAAAATATTAACACTATGATTACACCTACAATTGTTAAAATTGTTTATTTATATTCAATTTATCAACCTCTGTACGCTGAAATGGAAAAAGTTCTTGCGGAAAAAACAGATATTATTGTTGAATTTATCGATTGTCAAAAGGGTATGTTAGTTGCAACATCATCAAAAGAAAATATTGAAAGAATAGATAATATTGCAACTCAAGATTTCCATCATCGTACTATTAGTGTTATTTTTACATGTCAAAATTTAACATATGGTAATGGTAAATTGCGAAATGTACGTGTCAATAGTCAATATTATGTTAAGTGATTATAATAATATGTATACGATATGTGATAATAAAAAAATTAATAGAAATAGATGTAATAAAGTATTAAGTGAAATTAATGATAAACCCTATGGTTATCTGGTATTTGATAATTGTAGAAAAGGGTATGAAAATTGTACAATTAGAACCAATGTATTTCCACATGAATCAACGATAATCTATGATTTGTAAATTAATTTTAAAATAAAAATAAAAATATTTTTTTTCAAAAAAATAAAGAGTTGTTGAAAATCGTTTTTTAAAAAGTATATATAGTATGGGATGTATATATTGTGTATGAATTTTTTTTTAAAACATGGCAAGAAGAAGATATAGAAGCAGGAGGGGGATTATCCTTAGAAAAAAAAAGGTGGTAGTTTTCTAAATTTTTAGGACCTTTGGGACAAATAGCTGCAAGTCAATTTGGATTAGGTGTTAGAAAAAGAAAACAAAAAGGGGGTTGGATTGGTAACAGTGTCCTATATTCCCTAGGGATCTAAAAATATAAAAGCACGTCAACTATATTTTTAACTATTTTTTTTTAAAACATGGTAAGAAAAAGATATGGAAGGAGTGTTATTACCCTTAGAAAAAAAATAAAAATAAAACAAAAAGGAGGGTTCTTTGGACTTTCGCTATTTAATGCGATAAAAATTCATCGGCATCTAGAAGATACCGAAAAAAAAGGATTAAAACCATTATGAAAAAAAACCAATAAATAAATACAGTAAATAAGTTAATTTTTGTTTTTTAATTAAAAATTGGCATTATCAAAACTACAACATGAATGACTGTTATTACTCTTACATTTTTTTTACATTTTTTATTATATATTCTAACTAGTACACTACCTAAAATCGTTTCTATTTTTTTTTAATTTAATATCATTTTTTATTTAATACGTTCATTTTTAAATATTTTTTGTTTATTATTATTTTCGACTTCATTACGACATTTATTGTATAAATATAATAAACTCCAATTTCCACACACGGTAGTATTTTTGGATTATAATTGTTTACTTTGAATATATTGAAATTTTAGTCCTTTTTTACACTATACTCATACCAATATTCACGTTTATAAAACGATACATCTTTAGCAAAACTATCAAAAACATACCTTTTTTTTTCTTTATCCACCCATATAGCAACCCAATGTTGCCCGCTTTGATCTGCTTCATCCGTATGAGGGATAAAAAAAAATTTTTAAGAAAAATATTTGCAGGAAATGTACCCAAATAATATTTATTTGAAAACTTATTTATTTTTGCAATTTTATTAATCTCGTTCGTAAATAAAAATTGGGTTAAAAAACAATGTAAATTCCTCATTTTTGATTTTTTCGTCGCCATTTTCTTTGTGTTGAATAAGGTTTTGAAGGAGGGGTAGGAATGTAGGTGCTTAGGGATGCAAGTGATTCTTCGTTACTCGCAGCAGAAAGACCAGAAGTTGTTTTTCCCAAATTTATACCGTATAATGTTGTCGTTATTTTATATTACATATATAATATGCTGGCCTTTTTTATTTTTTTCAATTCTTTTAAAGCAATCGTCTGCTTATGTTGTGTAAGATTGAACATGTTTTGTTTGCTGACATTACGCGTTAAATCGTATAATAAATCATGATGATTTATTTCCACACCGTTTAATTTTATTATATCTGTATCTTTAAATTTAATATTTTCTTTTCAAGAAATTCTTTTATGTGTTGAGCTCTTGTTACAGTTGTTGTTTTCTTTACCTCGCGTGATTCATCATTTTTAACCTCATTTTCCAGTTCATTATTATTATTTTTTCATCTTTTGTTGTCTTTTTAAAAAACTAACCATACTCTCTGCGACACGTTGATCATTATTAACTTTTTGCATTTCTTCTTTCATCTTATTTTTACTTTCAATAAGTTCGAAATTATGTTTGTTGTTAATTCCCTGCAATAATTTTTCGTTTTCATGATCATTTTTGATTAAATCTAAATTTTCATTTAATTTACTCGTATTAATTAATTGCATTTCGGTCCTTTTTTATTTGTTGATTAAGTAATTTGTATGCTTTTTTGTATATGTTGATTATACCAAAATCCTCAGATAATAATATTTTTAAGTCTTTTTCTTTTATTTTGTTCTTAGCAAACTTATTCAAAATATATTTATTATCACTGGAAAGTTGGATAGAAATTATTTTATTAATTGAGAATCTAATAAACTATTTTTTTTATCAGTATCTGCTTTAAGATATTTTTTTAACGATGGTAAAAAATCTTTTTTTTTTCAAAGGTTTTTTCTTTTTTTTATTTAATTTAACTAATGTTTCTAAAAATTTTAAATCATCTTCGCAACTTGACGATGAAGAAATTATTGAACTATCACTATCCATTTCATCACTAACATCATCGCTAACAATATCACTATCATTTTCACTATCATCTTCATCATCATCATCTCTTGAATTATCATTTTTTCATTGTCTTTTTTTTCCTCTTCTTTTTTTAATTCATCATTTTTTTCTTCATTCATTTTTTTTATGCGTAAACTGAAAATGGTGGAAATACAAGAATATATGTTCACGATTTAGGGGTATTTTGTTAATAACTGGGTTTTTTATTTTTGGTTTTTTTATTCTATTCTTTGTTGTAATGGGTTTTGTTTTCTTCATAATTTTTTTGTACATTGCTTTGTTACAAATGTTGATAATTAAATGCTGTGTAATAATCTTGCAGGGGTATTTAATCCTACTTTAACTTCATTTCGAAATTCACCAATAAAAATTAACGCACCCGCAATTGTATTTTGAGAAAAATGAAAATCAACATTAACATTTCCTGACGGTTTTACGGTAATACTGAAAGATGAGAGTCTCTATTATCTGTTAAATCAAATTATAATACACTATATCCGTCATTATAGGTCATGGGCATTTCTGAATAGTCACGATTTAATACCGATCGTAATTTTGAATAAGCTTCAGCATGATTTTCTATTCTCCCAGCAACAGCGTTATTTACCGAAACTTCAACATTATCATAATTAGGCCAGGTAAAATCAAAAATATTATGAGATATGCCTAATTCCAATTTGCTAATGGGGAAAATACAATATATAAACGTGTAGGAACGCTACCATTAAACACATCGATCACTTGATGTGAATTTCGTCCTGCAGCTAATGATTCAGCAATGCAACGATAATTGGTTGTATAATATAATGTTTCTTTATTACGTGTTATCATTTCTGTATTAATTGCATCTGATAATTTTTTTTTTGGTTTAAATACAGGAATTTTTATTTTAAAATCGTCTAGGGTAATTCTAGTATCAGCAACAGGCATATTAGCATGATTAGTACCCATCATTACACGTAATTCAACTTAATACGCTGTAGGAATATATACTTCAGCACCACCTTTACTAAATAATGAACAATCAATATCATCTATCAAATACTGTGATTGATTTTGAAATGCCTGTGCTTTTTGTCTCCCTCCTGTATTTACGACAGCAGTCCCATTATGAAAACCAGCGATATCGCTCATATGTTCGGCTGTATCTAAATATGCTAAATTAAGCTCTTTAGAATCTTTATATCCCCACGGTATTTGACGCATTATAAATTCTATCCATGATGCAAAATGTGCAAAATTATCTGATGGCGTAATTAAATTTTCATTTATTTTTAATTCTTTTGTTTTCCACATTGTACGAAGGGGTAATGTAATCATCGAAAACCCCGATGCTGCAGGTGCTATAACTCCAGCAGCATTTCTAATTGATACTGTAGCCATTATTTTAGCATCACTTGTTTTCATTAATCCAACGGCATTCCCATGCCTTGTAAACGTGTATACTGACGATTGATTATCGACAGGATTCGCGATAATTTCAGTTTCACGACATTCAGTAAACGTATCATTATAGGGTGATGAAGTAAAAATTGTAAAGGTTCACTAAATAATATGTCATTTTTTTCTATTTCTTCAATTTTTTTAGTCATTTTTTTTAAACGTTAATTTTAAGAATATTTGAAACCGTTCCCAACACTTGAGGAAGAAGCATACCCAGTGCCAGCGCTCCTCCAAAACATCCTTTTTGTATTTTTTTTCTACGCTTTCTTATATCTCTTTTGTTTTTTGTTTTTTTTATATATTTTTACGTGTCATTTATTTATTTATTTTAAAAAAACAATATCCACAACACAACATTAAAAAAAGACGAATGATTTTTTTATATAACATTTTTTATTTATACTTTTTTTTTACAGTTTATCTATTTTGTAAAAAACGTATTACATTTGGATCTATTTTTTACTTTTTTTTTATTATTGTATAATAAGTATCTAAATTTACATTTGGGGGTAATTACACCATCATTTAATACAATTTCTTTCTTAGTTGGATTTTCTTTATTTTTTCTTTTCACAAAAAAATATGATGATGAATAATTTTTTCCACGATTTCTACCATTTAACAATTCAGTATAATCTTCTTCGGATAGTTCATTTTTTTTTTCAGTCATTAATTTTTTTCTTCAAATAAATTTATATATATCTTAATTTCTTCACCTTTTAACAATACGTTATTCTCATAGTTAATAAAGAACTGTAGTGATTGTTTAGCCTCTTGATCACTTTAGCCTCTTGATCACTATGATGAATAAGGATTTTTTTCGTTAATATAAAATAATTATTTTATAGTATATAAAAAACGTTCCATTATTATTTATTTATTATCCTGAAATCGCTCCATTATTATTTTTTTTTGATTGTTTTACAGAACTGAAATCCATTTTTTTTGCACAAGTAATTCGAAATGAATTTTTTATATTTTTATATTCAATCGAATTTAAATTCCATAAAAAAGTTTTCCCACTATTTACTACAATATAAAGAGAAAAAGGATAAAATAATTTATATTTTTTAATTATCATTTCCCCATTTTTTTCTTCAAGAACAATCAAAAGCATTATGTTGAATGTATTAAAGAATCAATACTAAGCGTTCTTGAATCAAAAGAAACTAATTTTACTGTAGTATCTTTAACTTTAATAATTAAATTTTCTCAATGATTTTGGTCCACCTTGTTGACTCCATTGAATGGAAACTGTTGTTAACAATTCAGCACAACTATCATCAACTAACCCTAGTTCTATTTCATCACAATATATAAACATTTTATTTAATCCATCGGATATATCGGGTAAGTAATCAAAATGTTTATAAAAAAGGGTATGGGGTGTAGGGTTATCTTTTTTTATTTCAAACAAGAGTGGAACGATTTCAAGTTCTTTTTCATTTTGTAAACCCTGCATAAAAGCTAATTTTTTTGAAAATAATATATTAATCTTTTGATTAAAAGAAGCATATTGAATACCTTTTTTAGTAGTCTTGTTAGATAATCGAAATTCATTTACATCACCCCCATCAACTGATTTACGAGAGTTTTCATATATCCAACACTCAATCTCAACATTAACATTAATAATCACGGCAGGAAATTATTGTTGAAAATTGGGCCACCAGCCCCAGTTCCCTTTTTGCCTGAAATTGCTCGGTCTGACATGTCCATGCCTTGTCGGGAAATTGTTTACAATGCTTTGGCTGTCCTTTCGGAAGACTGAATGTAAATTTTGCCACCTAGCGCTCATATCCAAACTGCTATCTGTTAGCTTTCGTCTCGTATATTGGTCGCGTTGTTTCATGCTTTAATTTATCACGCGTTCTCGCATTTCCAAGCAACATATGACGCCAGACAACAGTGAAGTGGTTAAATATGTTGGTCCAAAGCGGAGTTAAATATATAGTCTTTAATTGATTTACTGAAGAAAGCGAAACCGTTGAACCACAGAAGTTGTGTTGTTCTTTCATTTGAGCGCTTGCGAAGAACGTTTGGTAATGCATCTCTTGGTGAAAATTTGTAACAAAATTTGGCAAATTTGCGTCGCGGGTGAAACGTGATGCCTCTTTATCCAACAGCAAGAGACACAGGCTACAAAAAGAACATCAACCACTTGCCTCCTCTGTAGGCAACTCTATGACTACTGATGCCGCTAAACGCCATGTAGAATTTCACCCAAAAGACTGCGCATATTGCTAGAAAGACACAGAATTACCTACGAAGCAGGAGTAAGGTAAAGTAAGGTAAACTTTATTTAAATTTATTAATATATTAATTTTATCTTCTAGTAGCGTCTCTCTTCTTCGACCTTTCACCCGCGCCGCAAATTTGACAAATTTTGTTACAAATGTTCACCAAGAGATACATTACCAAACGTTCTTCGCAAGCGCTCGAATGAAAGAACAACACATCTTCTGTGGTTCTATGGTTTCGCTTTTTTCAGTAAATCAAGTGAACAAAATATATATACGTCTGTTTAGACCAACTTATAAGTACCGCGATGTTGTCTGTGTCGTCAAAGATAGGCATCGAAATGCATAGACAACGCATAAATTATAATGTGAAGCAGCACTCTCTCAATATAGTAAACGAAAGCTAAGAGGTAGGAGATTTTAGATATGATCAGGGCGAAACAAGACTTTGACTCAGTCTTCCGAATGAACCCCCAAAAGTTTGTAAACATTTTCCAGATCAAGCATTATTCATGACCGCGCAACATCCGGTCAAAACAACTACTGGGAACTGGAGACATTTTCGTGGCCCAATTTGCGGTATTAATTTCCTAGCGTGAATTACTTTCCCATGTGATCCGATTGTAAAAAAAAATTCAAAATCCTTCTAAGATATTATTTAAAAAAATAATTAATGAAGATAAATCATAAATTCCGTATGGTTATGATAAATGAAAAAAAACATTCTTCACACACAATATTTTTAGTTGTTTGGGATAACAAACTTGTAAAACTTCTAAAAAACATTCATTGTTCAAAGAATCAATAGGTTGTGCAATTTTCATTTCAAAATCATTAATCAAATTCTTTTGAAGTCCTCTTGATTTTGAATTACTAGCAATGTGGAAATTCATTTTTTTTTAAAAACTTGTAATTCAGCACGATAAAAAATTCCTTTAATTTCTTCACGTTGTTCGTCTTCTAATTGATATGTAACGGGGTCAGTGATAAATACTTTTTTAATAAAAAATATCTCATTAGTCCATCGTCGAAGACTACTTTTTTCAAAAATATTATTTTTTGCTCTTACAATACGAACACGAGTTCCTTCTTGTATCAGATCTTGAGTAGGAATAGGATAATTTAAATGATCACGTACTATTTTATTTTTTACTTTACGTATTTTCCCTTTTTTTCTTCACGATAAATTTCAAAAGGTGTTGCACCAGCTAATGCTTTATGTGGGGAATTATTATAACGATTAACAATAAGGGGTAAATACTGAATATATTCAAATTCTCCAGTCATTGTTAAAACACGACGAACCATTGTTTTTAAAGTTCCAATTACACGTTCCACATGGGATGCTTTTATTTCTCTATTATACGTATGAAATACTTCAAAATTATACTTTTTACTTAATTTCGTACGTATATCTTGAAATTCTGTTCCTTCATCACTTTGAATTTTAAGAGGAGCTATTCCTTCTTCAATAACAATACTTTCAAATTTATTTTGAACATTATTAGACGTTTTCTTTTTTATTAATTTTACCCAACAAAACCTTGAAAAAATATCAATACACACCAACCAATAACGATATTGATTATTATATCGGGCTAAATCTTTATTTTCAGCTAAATCAATTTCCCATTGTTCATTATTTTTATTAACAGAATATTTCAAACGTCTATATATTTTTTACTACCACTATGTAATCTATAATTAGAATAATCAGTATCAGGTAATGTCTCTCCTTTTAATAATCTTGAAGCTTTTTCAATAAAGTCCGCAGAAAATTTAGTTTTTTTCTTTTTATTCATTTCTAAAATAAAGAAATAAAATGAGTATAATATTCTTCAAGTTCATCAACGAAAGTTTTAGTAAACGAACCTCATCATCACTTTCTACTTTTATTTTCTTAATCTTTTCGGCTTGAACATCGTTGTCGTCGTCATCGACGTCGCCGTCAAAATTGAGTGTAATAAGCAAGGCTTGACATTGCCGCTCGCAAACTCGCAAAATGCGAGTGAAATTTTGGTTTTGGAGAGTTTTAGCGAGTCAGAAAACATTTCACCAGCAGAGTTTTGCGAGTATGACCTCAATCGCATGTTTTGAACGATTTGAAAGAAAGAGCCTGGCTTCATCACAGTCAGCGGTTTCATTAAGAAACATGCGTGGAGTAGATGCGCAAGTGATATCTTCCTCGAGGTTTAGTCACGGCTTTAGTAATAAATCATGAATAAAATTTCTAGTTTTTTTGAGAGAAAAAGGAAAATTCGTCCGCCGAAACAGCCGATTCAACAGACGAACCTCCAAAGAAAACATCAGCCCCATGATAGTAGGGTCAACTATAAGATTAGTCACTAAAATAAAGTTAATGAAATTAAACACAAATGAACAATTACTATATTTACTATGGTTTCTATGGTTACATAGGGGATTTTAAATTTTGCTAGTGACTTTTGAATTTTTGCTAGTGAGAATGAAACCTACTGGCACATGTTTGCTAGTGGTCTCAAAAGTTAAGGTAGACCCTTGGTAATAAGTGGTTTCTTTTTCTTCAATACTCGTTTTTTGACTGTGGTAGGTGGGGATTTATGACCTGTAGCATGATTATACTTTCTTAGGGCAATAATATATTCATCCAAGGAATCTTTCTTTTTAATATGAAAACTACCCCAGTCATCAGACCATACGATTTCACTTGACGTTGCGTTGTTGTTGCTGGTTGTTGGTGCAGGATCATCGTCAAATTCCATTGCATCATCAGGTAATTCGTTATCTTGATGCTGATAACAAATTTCCAAACCACCCCATGCGTCTGTACGAACAACCAAACGACAAGTTTGCTTTTTCCAATTATCAAATCTTGCCACTTCAAAAAATATTTGACCCGATTTCTCTTGAATGTTAATCTTATTAAGAACATTCAACAATGAAGGAATATGATCACTTTTAACTTCAACAGCGCTATTGAATGTGTACTTGTCACATCTTTTATTTGTAGGGTATACGTTTGCGAGAATAGCATTACCGTTGATTTTTTTTGTGCAATTATTTTTGCAGACAAATCTGTATATGATTGCATTTTATAAAAATGGTCATGCTGTTGTTTCGCATAAAGTTCCACCATCTCTGAATCTGTTCCCAAGTGAAGGGTAAATGACGAATCACTGTAGGGACAGTGCTTATTTTTAACATCCTAACAATTTTTTTTTATTAATAAAATAAAAAATATGTACACTATAGAGTAATTCATAATAAAAAAAATTATTCCATCAAAATGAATTGTACGAGATGGTGCATATATATTGTGGGTCTAATACTGTTTTTGTTTTATAATATATTTGTACCAAACTGTGAAATAAAAAAAGATTTTATTACACTAATAACGTGTATAATTGATTACAACATTTTATATCAAATAAACTATTTTGTTTTCTTTACATAACTCCTAAAATTTTACATAACTTTCTATGTTGTTTTTTTGTTTTTATTTTACATTCTATTTTATTTTCTAGAAATGCAACAAGTGCTTTCCCTATTCTCCCATTTCCATCGGAAAAAGGATGAATGGTTTCAAAAATAAAATAAATCAAAACTGATATATTTTTTCTTTTATAGTTTTTACGTAAAATTCATCTAAATGTTCCATATATTGTTCAATATCTAAAGGATCAACCCTTCATGAAATCCAACAAATCTTTTTTTTACTGTAATTTCCAGCATTCGTTAAATGGGACATGTACAACATTCACTTATTTTCCATTTTTCCTTTTTTTCCATATAAAATTATAAAATTTTCAACCCACATTTCATCCAAAACTCTTTTTCATTTTCTTCGTCTTCTTCCATTCGTATAACATCATACGCAAACACTTTAAATTTTAAACAGTCTTTTAATTCCTTTTTTTTTTACATACACTTTTGTTCACTAATACTTTTATAAAAAATAGCCCAATTGATATTCGACTCAGTCAATTCGTTCATACAGGATTGCATGAAGCTAAATTATAATTCAATGTTGCTTGTATATAATTTCTTATCATAATAAATAAATCTGTTACTTCTTCATCAAGCATTATTACATGTGCAAATATTTTCTCTTTACACTTAAATTCTCCTATAATTCCCCCATAATCTCGCGTAACATACACAGAATGTAATACTAGGGTGTGATTTTCATTTGAATCATAATTACTTTTGTTTAAAATACTTAATTTCAAAGGATCAAACTAAAAAAAAATAACTTACTCTTACATTTTTTATACCGACATTTATCAAAGGATACTTTACCCTTTTTATATAATGTATAAAATCCAAAAAAACATATTTAATATTTTTTTCAGAAAGACCTTTTTTGTCTATTGAATAAGCTTCCTAGGGTTATGTTCACGACAATAAAATATAAAACATGAAGTGAACATGATAAGATTTTTAGTTGAACCACAATAAGCATGAGAATTGAAAATACTAGGTGCTACCATTAACAAATAAATATGTAAAAAAAGAGAAAAATCACCTTTCTGGCGACGTATGTGCTTAAATTTGCTTTCTAAACTTTCTTTTCCAAAACTCATAGTATAAGCATTTTCTTTCAAGGGTTAGATTTTGTACAAAATATGTATAATGATACTTATCATTGGGGTGTAAGAATTGAAATAAATCTGATTGATTTTCAATAGGTAATAAAATAAATAAAACTTTAAAACAATCGGGGAATGAAAAAAAACTACAGCATAACTCGTCTGATTCAACTAGTATAGTACGTTGTACTATATATGTTCTCTTCAAGGAATATTTTCTTTGACTTTCTTTTAAATTCGGTATCATATAAGAGAAACGATCTTCTAGAATAAAATAGGATTCCATTCCATTGGTTCCCTTGATTTTTTCATATAAACTGTAGAGCTATCTTCGTGGGGTTGAGTTTTTTCACGATCCATAATGGGACATGTGACATATTTTCCACGATAATAATCAAATAATCTACATAACCAAAATAAATATCCAATTTCTCCTTGGTTAAAATATTGAAAATAAAGAACAACTCTTAAAATTGTTTCAATCATAATGCTGTGATTTGAAATGTCATATTTTACTCTTTATATAGCTTTCAAATTCATTAAGCTAAAAAAAATCAAAACGCTTTTTTGATATTTTTAAACTGTTTATTTCAAATATTTAATTCATTAAAATTATTACATAATTTCCCACAAGAATTAAAATATACATGTATTTGCAACATAGATTTATCAAAATGTACTTTATCTATTAATGTTACAATATAATTTCCATTACTGGTACCATAATTCACATTAAGTACAGATAATATATTTTCATCTTTAATAAGAATTAAATAAAGCTCTTGACCATCAAAATTTTCACGTAAATGATAACTTACTAATCTAAATCTTGAATCCTTACATTTACCATACAAAAACACTTTTGAATAACATGGAATATTATTTATCTCAAAACAATCAATAGTCGAAATTAACGTGGGTAATCTCGGTTCTCTATCAATAAATACTACATGTTTTCCCACTAACTGATCATAAAATACCATATCGCCACTAAAACCGTCTATTAAAAATCTATAATATCTTTTTCCACCATATCTTTTCCGAAATATAGATTGTTCATTTTTATCTTCCACATAAATGTTAAAATATTTATAAAAATAATCAGCACATCTAAACTGATAGGGGTTCTCGATCTCTCCATTCCAAAAAATAAAACGTTGAATCTCGTGTTTATTCTGTGTAATAAATATTGAATGTCCGGATAAAGAATTTCATCAAAATCACGCTCTCGTACAGCCATTTAAATCTTTAAAAGTTTAAGAAAAACCTCAACGTCTTTTCTTCTATTCGTGCCCTATTCCCACTGAAACATTCACTGTATATTTCCACCGTATATTTAACTTTTTTAACAACCAACGTTTAAAACTGTTTAGTCTAGAAAGTTTTAATTCGTCTGGATGAATCGCACACGGACGTTTGTTAATACACCTTCCACATGGGTGTTTGTAATATAATCTTTCAAATTGTTCATCTGCTGTTTCTATACGTTCTATTGTAGTCTAACAAATATAAAACAATTATTTTTTTACTCTTATTTATACTTTTTCTTATTTTTTTTATGGGTTTTCTTCTTTAAATCTTTTAACAACATATCTTCTTTAACAACCATCTATTTAATCTACAACAACGTTTTTTTTTATCTTTCCACGGTGTATAATTCACACACACTTCCCCACACATATTTCCGTTAAGACATTGTCCACAGGGATATTTTGAATAAAATAATCTATTATATCGTGCATCTACTGTTTCCACGGTTTCCATGATATTTTGTAAAAAACATTTTTTCGCATTCTTATTTATATCCTAATAAAATTTCTTTTGATTTTTTTAAATATATTTTTATTTTAGAATATCGTTTTTAATTTGATTTTTTTCTTTTTATATTTTTTTTATAAAAAATTATATATACAGGTTACCAAAAAGTTAAACGTTATTGTGAATGATGTCGAATTCACATGTGCCCTATCGTGATTGTGATGAACATAACGGTAGAAGATATAAAAGAATAACTGCTGATCACTTTAACCCATACTTGGAAGATGAGAATAACTATTATGCAAGTCGTTTTCTAGCAAAATAATTACCCCACTTTACCTATGTTGTAAAGAAATGTCAACATACGGCATTTTGCGAATGTATTGGTGATATACCTTCAACACCTCCTCAAGCATATTACTTATCCCTGGAAGTTAAAAAGAAACATGATACAGAACATGATGAATGGAATTGTTCATGTCTGGGCGAAAATATAACAACAATTGTTGACTATGATGCTTCTGATCTTTTACAAAAAGAAATTAAACTAATAATAGATTCCAATAATTTCATGAAAGCTATAGAATATAATCAAAAACTTCTTTTTTTTTTAAAATTCGTATGGTGTTTTTCCTTTTTTATTTATTATATATATAAAATTGAACACTTGATTTAATCACATTGATTTCTAGAACAAGATGGCAACACCCTCTCTCGTTACCTGTGTCAATTATAGGGGTGTAGCATATTATGACTACACTCCTCGTTATTATTCATGTAATTTTCTTCAAAAAAACTTTCCTAACTATACGTATTTGGTAGAGGATTGTAAACCTGCTACACTATGTAAAGAATGTAATCCCGCGTTTTGTTCTCCACCTCAATTCTACGAACTAACTCTGAAAGTTATTACAAAAAAAGGATTACTTGGGGATTCACCCATAAAAACAATTATTGATACTAAGAGTGATCATCTTTTGTATAAAAAAATTAAACTAATAAATGATGTTTACTCAATAATTCCACAACAAATTACTTCTTAAAATTATTTATTTTCTTGTAATAAAAATGTTTACAAAAATAAAACTCGATTCTTTTTTGCTGTTTCTAACTTTCTATCAAAAGTTTATTATTTTAAAAACATTAATAATTATTCAAAGATAAAAAAATTTGTTTCCCTCTATCGTTAATGAGACAGCAAGGTTTAATGTTTAATAAAGGTGTTGAGTTTGCTAATTCTACACTATTATTTTTAATATTTATATCTTTTCCCTTCAATGATGGTAAAAGTTTCTATAAATCCGCCTCTATTAACAACATTTTGAAATATCGAGGTCCCTGATGGTCCTTCGGATATAAATAATATCCAGCTTTTACATACTAAGGAGCCACAGGTTCGTATTTTACTAATTGTATGGGTTCAGCATGATAATACAGTGTAAGATAACCATAAGATTCACCCTCCAAAATCTGTATAAATTTATTTTATATAATAAAACATTTCATGTGAATCATTGTTATTTTTTTTACATGATTTTCTTTCTTTACTCTAAAAGTTTTTTTCTTTTTCCCTTTTGTTTTTGTCGATGCTTGTTCTTATAATCAGCTAATTTACGGGATCTTTCTCTACTCCATAGTTTTCCCATTTTACCCTGACGTTTTCCATATCGATATAACGTGGACGGATCATATATTCTACCTTTAAAATGGTAGAAATCATCAGCATAAGAACGAACGATTTCTCCCCCATGGGGAAGCCAATCAAAAATATCATCTCTTGCTTCTTTGAGATAAACAACCCCTTGAAGATACCTGATTTCTTTATCTTTTACAATTTCACGACTACATTCAAAAAACGATATTTCATTTAATTTAAGACAATTCCGTGGAGTGTGAATTAATTTCGCTGCCTATATAAATTTTTAAGCATTTTCTGGGTCACGCGTTTGAAATGACCAAATCTTTCGCGGTAGTATATACCCCATCTTCAACAAAATAACTGTACATTTTTTTTATGATATCGTTTTTTATACCCTAGGTTTTTTACAAATGAAAAAAGATTTTCCCAAAAAACTTTCATATAAATAAGCTTAAGAAACTTTTATTTTTTCATTTAAACAATTACGTGTTTATATAAACGTAGTAACAACCAAACAAATCTACAAACTTAAGAAGTTTAAGAAAAAATAAAAATGGATACGAAAGAAGAAAAAATAAAAATGGATACCAAAGAAGAAAAAACGAACGAAGCTTCCTATGGAGAACCCCTGATATGGGACTACGACGATAAAGGGTACGGATACGCGTACGGGTTTACATCCAAAGAGGGGAATTTCGATGACTTCAAACGCATTCAGGATGATGGTGATTGTGATAGTGAAGATAGTTTGAAGGCAAATTTGGATAATGATGAAGATGATGATGATGAAGAAGTAAAGGAGAAAGTATTCAATAAAAAAGTGTTAAACAATATAAAAAAACAGTATATAGCCCCTGTGATCTTTATACTCTTCAATGCAATTGTCCAAATCAAAAATATATTTTACGAAACTGTAAATACATTCCCTTAGGTATGCTGCCAAGGTATAAATTATATTTAGAAGTGGTAGACTATGATTAAAATCTTTGTCCGCAAAAATATATAACAACAATAATGATAACTAATGAGTCCATACTAAGTTGTATTAATAAAGAAATGTATTTAGATTAATAAAAAAATAAAAAGTGAATTTTGTTTCAAAAAAAATTTTTTATTGTGTTAAAAAGTTTATTTATTTTTATTTTTCAAAAGCACATTTTTTAAAACACTTTTCGGTATGAAATCATCTCTAAACTTTTTGAAAGACTATTCATCCTAAAACCCCAAAACTTTTTGCAACATTTCATCTAAATTTTTAATAACACTTTTTTTTAATACCGTAACTAAGAAATATCATTCATTCCATCGTAATATGACGTTGGGGTAAGAGCTCCGTGACGGAAATTTATATGATTAATCTAAAATCAATTTTTGTTTTGGTTTATCAATTTTGGTTTTGGTTTTGGTTTTATTTAACCATCAACTATCGTGAAAAATAAAATGGTTTGATTCAATGGCGCGTAAGTATAGATCTCATCGGGTGAGGTATGATGGTATGTGTACTAAAGGTTTTTTAGACTTTTTGCTATATCTATCTCATGAAATTGACTTTCACGACCACCTTGAATGACCTTCATCTCTGGTCGTAAAACTCAGGGAAATAACCCCCACAAACTGGTCGTAAAACAAGACCAGGTTTCATGACATAGATATACATATTATTCACTAAAAACCACTAGTATACGACCAGTGGCATATCCCCCTGATTTGATCACTGGTCGCTCTACAGGGTGACCACACCTTAAAAATACGACACCCTCCTGGAAATATGGCACTGGACTGTGCTATGATTGGTCAATTCAAATCATTCTTGATTCTGATTGGCTAAGAGCTCGGTCCAGTCCCAAACACATTGAAATATATATATATATATAAGGATATTACTACTATATATATATATATATATATATATATATATATATATATATATATATATATATATATATATATATATATATATATATATATATATATATATATATATATATATATATATATATATATATATATATATATATATATATATATATATATATATATATATATATATATATATATATATATATATATATATATATATATATATATATATATATATATATATTATATATATATAATATATATATATATATATATTATATATATATATATATATATATATATATATATATATATATATATATATATATATATATATATATATATATATATATATATATATATATATATATATATATATATATATATATATATATATATATATATATATATATATATATATATATATATATATATTTATATATATATATATATATATATATATATATATATATATATATATATATATATATATATATATATATATATATATATATATATATATATATATATATATATATATATATATATATATATATATATATATATATATATATATATATATATATATATATATATATATATATATATATATATATATATATATATATATATATATATATATATAATATATATATATATATATATATATATATATATATATATATATATATATATATATATATATATATATATATATATATAATATATATATATATATATATATATATATATATATATATATATATATATATATATATATATATATATATATATATATATATATATATATATATATATATATATATATATATATATATATATATATATATATATATATATATATATATATATATATATATATATATATATATATATATATATATATATATATATATATATATATATATATATATATATATATATATATAATATATATATATATATATATATATATATATATATATATATATATATATTATATATATATATATATATATATATATATATATATATAATAGTATCACATTTTAACAGTCATGTGGAAATATAGATTTTGACAACCAGGCTTTGACTTGCGATATATGAAGGGAAAGCTCTATTATTTTCTAGAAATTTCTGGATCTATGATGATGTTTCTGGGCGGCTTCGTGGTGTCTACCATCAAACTATCTTTCAATTGGGTCGCAGCAGTGACAGTCCAATTTTGTGAACCGAGAGCGGCATACATCATATCACGGACGAGGCTAGTCTGCTCTTCTCCAAAGTTGGTCTCATCTACGACATTGTCGTTATTCTCGTCTCTATAGATCGTCTCACGTGACAAATTAAAGTTTCGAAAAAATCGCTAGCATTTATTTCGCGGAAAGAGCGTTCACTGAAAATTTAAAATGAATCTGGTGCATTTTCTTGGAGTTATAAAATCTTAAAGTTTGTCATGGCTAATCCATTTTGGAGAAATCTGAATGCTTGGTTAGAGATCCTGATGACGTATGCAGATGTACAACTATATGCATAACAACAATAGATTATAGAATATTAGTCCACCTGCGTACGCGTCATCAACTCTGTATATTCGACCAGTATTTCACTATTTTGTAACGTTAAACTACGCAAACGGGCCAGTAGTGGTACCCCCATATGGTCCCCAAAGAGATGCCGCCCCATTAGATATTCATGACAACATTTCGAATTTTGGGATTACGTCATCACTAGCTCGTTGTCTTCCTGGAGGAGCCTTAACCCTAATTATTTATTCAGATTACGTCATTAAACCTTCAGGATCCCTAACCCTAGCTCGTGTACCAGTAGGACCTTTCATTATCCCCCGTGTACCTTTAAATCCCCAACCGAGGACTTTCCGAATCATTTTGGTATGATGTCATTCCCGATTAGCCGACTCCTCCTTCCGATGATGATATTACGTCATTATCAAAAGGTCGTTCTTTAGATCTCTTAATAATACAAGAAAGGCCTTCGCATTGGTACACTTGATATCCATGTGTCAGACTAATTGTGGGACAGTAGGCTACCCAAAAGCAGCGCATGCGTCATGGATATGATTTGGGACGAACTGAGGATAAATAACGTAGATATCGATAAAAATACACTCTCGTTCTATATCAATAAATGTGTTAATATAGAGACTTGTACGACTGTCTTAGCGTTCAACTTAATCCAGAATCTTTTCATCTTGTTTACGAAGAAATGCATGTGAATAATTTTGGCCGATTTATCGCCTATCTTACATTTGTATACCTGTTAAGCGATTCCTGCGATGAAGAAATAGTCCGAGAAGCCGTAAGAAGAACGATCGAAGATTTCAAACATATAGACATTAAGAATATGAACGTAAAGCGATTGAAAATTGTGGCATGAAAGTAATACTACTGAAACTGTTCCTAAAGGCATGAGTATTTTCATATTAGCGTGTGCAACAAAGTCATTAAGAGGTCATTAAAGATTGAAACAATGGGACAAGTTTGGTCAAGTTCAAGATGAGGATCACTTTCGGGTGATAACGGATAACTTAGCATTAGCTGCAATCTCATTGGTTATTTCTCTTGTGCGTTTGGATTGTTATAAAGGAAACAGCGTCACTTGGCTCGGTGTATCATTCGCTTGCTGTTTGTCGTCAGAGTAAGATCGATGCAATGGAGTGTCTACATGGTAAACCCGCATCTTCCTCAACAACTAAGAATGGTTTGTTCTGGTACTGTGAACAAAAGCCTAGCTGTCAGTTCTTTTGCCCTGAAGAAGATTGTTACATGCTTGGGAAAGCCGTAAACGCTTTCCGAGCAAATGGCTATATATACGGTACATCCAATGTGTCCTACTCATTAGAAGCTGGCAACGATGCGAATGGTTAAAGACACAAAACGAAAGAAAGTTACAGAAGACCATACTTCGTCTGCTCTGAGCGAGAAAATCCCTGCTCGTTTTGGCAATGGGGAGATGTCTTCGAGAGTCCTAAACCTTTCTGTCTACATGATATGGTCTGTTGCGTCCGTAAGGTCAAGAAAGAAGCTGACAACAAAGGTTGTTTATTTTACTGCTAGTAAAACCTGTCCTAACGAAAGAGAATATGCATTTGGATTCTTTGAATGGAAACCTTCAGAGAACTCGCCACGAGTTTTAATATTGGGTATCTGTTTAGTGAACCATTACAATATCAGTACAAGATCGCCAATCCTTTCAAGTAGAAAGAATGACTCTAAAGAACATGTGAAGATTATCTTTTTCAAAAATCAATCGATGCAAGGACTGAAGACATGGAAAAACTAAACATTTTCTGAACATATACAATTTTGTATTCTAATTTAATACTAATCTTGACTTTGGTTGCTGTCTCCTTATTCAACAAAATCTCGATTTGTGTAAATTACCGTCGATTTATTTATTTGTTCAGTTTTATGACGTTTTGTGACGTAGAAGTTTTATCACGTTACCTTTCGCCGTTCGGAACTTGTGAACGCTGTGAAGTTTGAACGATATGTTCTACCTTATCTGTTCTACCTAGTATTCTTACCCTTGTGAAGGTAAGACGACCAAGAAAGTTATGTGTACTTAATTTTTCTTGTTAAACGCTCACCAAACGGAAAATATGGCTCAGTGACTGCGAGGTATCGGCGATTATTCTTTCTCGATATATATACAACTGAATTACACGTCCTATCTACTGTCGTTCATATGACGTCGTTCATGCCGTGGTTTTTTAAAGAACGAGGGATATATATGTTTTTTTTGGTTTTTTTATTATTATTAAAATAAATTTCTATAGCGCTAATTCCATATAGCCCATTATCGCTTTACAGTACACGTATATAAAAATAAGCTATTACAATCATAAACTTAAAGTAAGATCCTAATAAAGTAAAAATTAAATGTAAGCTTCTCTAACCACTTAAGTAATTTTGATCGAAATTTTGGTTGGAGAGAAACTGATAAAATTGAAATTTGATGCGATCATAATTGGGATGTGCATATACCGAGAATTAAAGAGCACGATTTTTCTTGCCATCACAGCATCACTTGTCATGGGCTTAATATATCACGATATCAAATTACTTTGTTTGTGAATACAGTTTCCTTCTATTTTAGGTGTATATTGGTGTGAGTTCACATACTTCAAATCAAATCAAATCAAATTTATTTCAGTAGGGTATCCTGCGTCAGTGATGACTCACTGGTATCAATGAGGGCCCTACAAATAACTAAATACATCCTATAATTTACATAAAAAAAACAATTAAAAAATGTCACAATTGAGATGAGAATAAATCATGATCATATAAATAAGTTTAAAAGCTTAGATTTAAAACTAGATAAAGACGTCTCTAAACGAACGTGTTCAGGAAGATTATTAAAATTTTTAGAAGCTCTCACAAGTACACTACGTTCTGCAAACTCTAATTTTGTTTTAGGAACTAATAGCTTCATCTTACTATTTCTAACTAAGTACTTAGATTGATGTAATTTAAAATAATTATTAAAAGAATTTGGAGCCATATTAAAAATACATTTAAATGTAAAAATAGCTAAGTGCATTATTCTTCTGTGTTTTAAAGGAATAAGTTTGGTGTCAACCGTTAGTACACCGTTACAGATTATCTTATTCGCTTTTGTTTGTATTCTTTCCAGTCTGTCACAGTCGGTTTGGCTGAGGCAGTCCCAAACGATATCACAATAGTCCAATATTGGGAGAATAGTAGCCTTGTAAATAGTAAGTGCAACGTGGGTTGTAATAAATGGTTTAATACGGCGAAGGGCGCCAAGTCTTTTGGACACTCTGGAACAGACATGATGTAAATGATCCTTAAAATTTAAGCTACTATCGAGTAAACACCGAGGTACTTATAAACCATAGAGGACTTTATGTCATCTCCATAAATTTGAACTTTTAAAGGATCGTTTATTGACTTCCGTTTGTGTGTTCCAAAAAGAATGGATTCCAACTTTCCTTGATGAAGATAAATTTCATTCTTGATCGTCCAATCTCCAATGATCTTTAAGTCCCCGTTCAAAATTTCGGTAATTTCAGCAACATCCTTTGCAGCGAAGTAGATCATGGTATCATCAGCATACATTAAGAGATTGGATTTAATAGCAGTGTACGATAGGTCATTCATGTACATGATAAAAAGCAAAGGACCCAAAATAGATCACTGTGGCACTCCTGAATGGACCGGAAATGATGAAGATAATGATCCATTTACACTCACATGTATTTGTCGTTCTGATAAATAATTCTTAAACCAGTTAAGTTCATTATTATGGACTCTAACTTAACTTTGTAAGTAACTTTCTTAAGTAACTTTGAATGCAAAACTGTGTCAAAGGCTTTTTGAACATCAAGAAAAACAGCTCCTGTTAGTAGCCCTGCATCAGAATTTCTCCTAATGAAATCAGATATAAGAGTGATAGCTGTAGGACAAGAATACTTCTTACAAAAACCATATTGATTTTCTGAAATTTGATTTGAATTTTCCAGATAGGTGCTTAGCTGAGTATATACTTCCCTTTCGAGTATTTTAGACAGCGTTGACAGGATTGAGATGGGTCGGTAGTTACTTGGATCATTTCTTGATTTACCTTTATAAATTGGGATGATCCTGGCTATCTTCCAGTCGTTTGGAACTGTCGATGTAGCTAAAGAAAGATTCAGCAAAGAGGTTATTGATGGAGCAATAACTGATGCTGAATCTCCCAAGAGCTTTGTTAGAATACCGTCCAAACCAATAGCCTTAGCAATTTTCAATGTTCGAAGACTTTTATAAATGTTAGATGTCTCAATTACCTTGAAATTGAAGACATTTGGTCCGACATTATTTGAAGTAAATAAACAGCCAGGGACAAGGTGACTAAGGTTGGATGCAGTTTATAAAAATCTTTCGAAATTCTTTCCGCAATTCCACTAAAAAATGATCCGAAAACAGTAGCTGTATCTGCATCTGTCTCAGTAACACTTTCATTATACTTAAGTCGGATAGGTGGATTTGACTTGGTGGTTTTATCGTAAGATGAAACTCTTTTAATAGTTTTCCAGAATTTGTTAGGGTTATCCATATTATCCTCTAAGAGATTCTTGATTTAGCCTTTCTGATTTCTGCTGTGATAGTGTTTCTGAGTTTTCTGTATGAACTCCAATATAATTCAGTATTATTTGTACGGGCTTTTCGAAGATAATAATCCCGTGTATGCATGAGGGATTTTATTTTTGAGGAAAGCCAAGGTGTTTCTTTACCGCGAATTTTCTTAATAATAACAGGAATATGCTTGTCTACCACAGAGAAAAACAGATTCTTCCAGTTATTCCAGAGAAAGTTGTCCGTAGAGAAATTGAGTTGTTTGAGATCAGATACAAATTGTGCAGGATTATAGTTTTTGTAATTTCGACATGATACAGTTCTTGGAAGAAACTTTAGGTTATTAACTTTTCTTACACATCCTATCATGTCGTGATCACTTAGAGAGTTTTGGATAACAGCGCTCGTTATAATGTTATGTTTTTGAGTCGTAGCTATTATATCAATTAATGTAGATGAGTGTTTTGTGATGCGCGTCGGGTCTTTAATGATTTGCATAAACCCACATTCCTTCAGGTTTTCTTTAAATATTCTACCACCCATGGGATTTAAAAAATCGTAATTAAAATCACCCATGATGATAACCTCTTTGCCTTCACAGGAGCGTTTGACAACATATCTTGAAATTCAATATCGAAATTTCGACTTAAATAGAGAGAACCTTCCGGTGGTCTATAGAAATTACCAATAAGAAAACTTTTTGTGTTAGGAAATAAGATCTCAAGCCATATTCCTTCGACGAAGGCACTTTCCATGTCTTCTCTTCGCACACTGTTTATCGTATCCTTAACGTAAACCGCAATGCCCCCAAATTTATTATTTCCTCTATCCCGTCTAAATATATTGTATCCTGAGATACCTATCTCAGAATCCAAGATATCTTCAAAGAGATGTGACTCACTAATACCAAGAACATGCGTTTCCTTCATCAATTCAAGGTTGATACGAAGAAGGTCAATTTTATTCAGTAGACCACAAATATTTTGATGGCAAATTTTTAGACCACGGTTCGACAGTATTGAATCTTAAGGTCTCTAGTAACTTATGCGAATTGCTTGGAACTTGTATTTGCTCTGTTTCGCCAGTCGATAAATGACAAGATTCAGCGCTCGATACAACAGCGGGACAACAAAATTGACACTGCGCGGAATGAAGATTCATGTCAGAGATATCCCAACATTTTGAATGAAATTTTACATTACACGAGGCTTGGTTTCTTCGGATGGTTTTAAGATTTGGCATTTAGACTTAATAGATGGGCCAGGATTCACATTTATATCATTGGATAATAATAAAGTAAAAAGGAAATGATACTTATTAAGCGAGACAGAGCTTCCATTCCATGAAGATTTTCGGGTAGATGCTCGTGACAGCGACTTTTTCCAGTCAATACCAATCGTCTTGTTGACGATTTCTTGACCAAGCGTTAATGAACGAGGGTTATGAGAGTGACCATAATTCCAGGACAATTTCCTTTCGTGGCAGGGCCGTACATAGCGGGGGGCAGCAGGGGCAACTGCCCCCCCCCCCCCCCCCAGAAAAAAACAAGATACGTTTTTTTATAAGGTTGATTATCAATTTATTATAGGTATTCAGAGAATTATTTAGTTCAAGTGCTGAAATACGACGTAAACATAAACAATTCGTCTTGAAAATTTCAAATTTAAATGCATATTTTGGTTTCAACTTATGCTTAATATGCTGACCATGCAGCCATTTTGATTCCGTCAAGAGCGAACCGGCGACCGTGCGGTATAAATAACCGCGTGCATGGTTGTTTTGATATTAAACTTACAAGACGTACTCTTTACTAGATAAGTAGTAGGAGTAGAGAACATACCAGACACATGGCGTTCTGTCTATTTCGTTAACAATGGGCTTGCTTACCTTTAAAAAAGTTTAAATATTACCAGACCTTACAGATAAATTTTGTCAGAATGTTCCTCGCAAAAATAGCCGGAAATGGTCTTCTGGAGCTTTCAGAATTAAAATTGTTCTGGGGGGGCATGCCCACAGACCCCCTAGAGAGGTCCCCGGCGAACACAAACTTCACAGAATTTGTCTTACTGCCCCCCTGCCAAAATAATCCTGCGTACGGCTATGTTTCGTGGTTATCATCTTTTGAAGACCAACAATTAAAAGTAAGCAATCGAAAGATCGTATCATGGCCAGAAATCGAGGACATCCAGCGGAAGGGGGTCGCGGGTCATTATTTCTATATTTAGACCAAATTTATCAAATTATTTTCTATATAAGGAACTCAACAATTTGAGTACAGCTGATTTATACAGCTGATATACAGTACTGCCTAGAATTAACCTAACACTGCGGTTGCGGTTCGGTTGCGGTTCATTTGCGGTTCGGTTGCGGTTCATTTGCGGTTCGGTTGCGGTTCGTTTGCGGTTCGGTTGCGGTTCGGTTGCGGTTCGGTTGCGGTGATGTTGCGGTCCACACATTCGACCGCAACCGCAAGAGTATTGGCGACCGTACACTTCGGATTCCGATCTCGCCCGATCGTAAGAACACGAAAGCAAATGAAATTAGATCTATTCAATGAGTATTTTGGACGCTATTGTGTCGGCAAACGGTGATTTATACATTATTGTAAGAGTGTTTTGTCTGAGTTGGTCAAACTACATTATTTATGTATGATATTGATTCTTACTTCAACCACATGTATGGCTGTGTGTCGTTATTAAGAACGAGTGTAAATGACAAATTGCAAAGTGAAAAGGTGGTAAACTGCCAAGATTTTTAGTCACGAAATACTAACGTTTCGAGCCTAGGAGTCCATCAGAGTATGACCTTTAAAATTTAAAGTAATACGACTGGAAAAACGGGTCTTGTCAAAGTGAAAAGGTGGTGAACTGTTAATATTTTTAGCAACGTACATCGGCGCGCGTATTTTCCGGCGTAAATTACTTGTTTGTTGAATTAATTGTGCGAGTTAGAATGCTCCAGAAAAACAGTCATATAACAAGAGCTTTTAAATTGGAGTATGTATATGAGTCTCGTTACCTTTCACTGCCTGTGACTGGGCATAAATCGACAAATCATATTGATTCAATATGCCAAAATGTCATATAAGACGACAAAATCATCAAGCGTTAAAGATTGGGCAGTGTACTATAGCAAGGCAGTTTTTTCGCTAAATTGCAGATTGCAAGTCTACGGTAGAATCGTCGGACTGTTTTTATTGGATTGAATAGCGATTGAGTGATAAACCAGGCAGGTAACGTGATGCCACAGGGAGCCGTAACGTCTATTAGTGAAGCGAGTTTAACAATAAAGCGGGTTTTATTTGTTATTAATATATATCCGAGCGCTGGTGCAGTCTATGACCACTGGTCACTGCCATTGCCATTGAGGAGTTTTTTCTTTACGAGCGCTCGAACTTGCCATGCTTGCGGCTTGGCGCGGAAAAATGGAAACTTACCCGGGTATCGTATTGCCGACACTTTACACGAGCCCGGGGTCAAGTCAACCCGTGTTTACATGAATATATTAACCCGGTCGACCCGGCTGTCGTGTAAACGCTAACAGCAGTTTATTATTGTTAGTTTATTATTATTAGACGGGTCGACCCGGGTTGGTCTCGTGTAAACGGCCTCCAGATTATATATTTTGTGTAAAAGATTGACAGATGATATGTTTGACTAATTAACTTCCGGTGGTCGACTCAAGTCGGGGCACAGATGATACGAAAGGTCTCCACTAAAAATGTTTCCAATATATAAGTTACCACAGCTTTCAATTACAAAATTTTCAAAACGACTGTGAACATTAACCTTTAATCTATCATGTAGCCGATTTTCAAGCTAAGATTTTACCTAACAACTACATTAGACGTCAAAACAAATCACTACCGAAATCACTACCGCGAGACGCACAGTCAACGGCCTTCCGAATTATTTGATGTAAACACTGACTCATTGCCTTTCTGGTCTGGTTGTCTGTAATTTGTCCCGATTGTCGACAAAATCAACAAGTAAGAACATTTTAATAGCGATTTAATACAATTCTTGTGTAAAAATACCAAACAAACCCGCTTTACTGTTAAACTCGCTTCACTAATAAACTCCTAGTTCGCTGTTTATAAACTCGCTTCACGTTACGGCTCCCTGTGATAATGCACAAGTATTTATTTTAAGTTGCCACAAGTTCTCCCAAACGATATTATCAAATTCATAGCAAACGATATAATATTCTGAAATAAGTAATATTCTACATCGCTGCCGTAACTTAGCATATTTCATTATTTTGACAACTTTCCCATTTCTTCGAACTGCAACAGAACTTAAACCATGTGTCAAACGACGCCAAACTTCGGAAATAAACGACATATTCCGAAATGCGATTGCGGTTAATATTGCGGTTAGGTTACGCGAGGTTGAACCGCGGACCGACCGAGGTTCGACCGCCGATCGACCGAGGATCGCCTTCGGTTGAACCGGAGATGAACCCAGGTTGAACCGCGGATGATCCGCGGATGATCCGCGGATGAACCCCGGTAAACCGCGGTTTCTGTTAGGTTAATTCTAGGCAGTACTGTATATACATATAAATATAATATAATAACAAGGAATAATTATAGAAGAATAATGAGTAATTTCAACAAATTTACCAGAACAGACTCTTACTCGAGATCAAAATACGAAATCAAATAGGCGTATTTGCGGCCAATATTCCACGATCTCACTGAACAGTGGTAAAGATCATGGGAACCTAGCAACAGCTCGAAGTAATATAATGGCGGAAAGAATGAAGAATATCGAAGGTCCTTGCAACGTTTTGCTGTGTTTTAGCCGACATAAAGGCAACCTCTAGACATTATTATACTCTTCGAAATACAAGCATTTCAAGGCGTTTCGGAATCCACTAGACAACGAGGAAATACAATCATTAACACCGCAAAACACAGCAACGTTCTTCTCGAGTACATTCAGACGTTCTCAACATGGCAAGACAACACAGAAGTGCCCTAAATTTGAGCTCAAAAGTACGTCCTGTGGCAAATCGTGTGTAAATTAATAGGCTTTAGTCTACGAATTAAAGGTATGTTTATCAGGGGCTCGGGAACCCATCTACACTGCTTCGCATTTAATGATAGTTGTAGTACTGAATGATTGTACAATTTAATGAAGTTCTAGACTTTCGCAACTCTGAATTTTCAAACGTAAATAAACAGAAATTCTTATTCTTTATATTTCCTTATTAAATCCATATAGAAACGCCATATTGAATTAATATTCAAAGCATCCAACGCGCATGCTCGTCCGCCATATTGTCCTCGATTTCTGGTCACCCAGGTTGGAGATCTTGCCAAGATCTTGTAAGATCTTGCCAAGATCTTACAAGATCTTGCCAAGAACTTGCCAAGAACTTGCCAAGATCCTGCCTGTCCTTCAATAGGCACTTAAGTTACGATATTTCTTGTTAAGATCTTGGCAAGATTTTGTTGTGTCTAACAGGTATTTATTATTATAAATGTAAGAATAAAAATATATTTACAACACTTCCCAGGTAGGTCAAACCTGCAATTAAACCCCAATTACAATATCTTTGGCAAAATATGGAACAATCTTGGCAAGATCCTGCCACAATCTTGGCAAGATCTTGCTGTCACAATCTTGGCAAGATCCAGCTGTAACAATCTTGGCAAGATCCTGCCACAATCTTGGCTAAATCCTTCTATAATCTTGGCAAGATCCTGTCACAAAAACTTGGCAAGATTCTGTTACAATCTTGGCAAGATCCTGCCACAATCTTGGCTAAATCCTTCTATAATCTTGGCAAGATCCTGATACAATCTTGGCAAGATGCTGCTACAATCTTGGCAAGATCCTGCTACAATCTTGGCAAGATCCTGATACAATCTTGGCAAGATGCTGCTACAATCTTGGCAAGATCCTGATACAATCTTGGCAAGATTCTGCTACAATCTTGGCAAGATCCTGCCACAATCTTGGCTAAATCCTTCTATAATCTTGGCAAGATCCTGGCACAATCTTGGCAAGATTCTGCTACAATCTTGGCAAGATCCTGCTACAATCTTGGCAAGATCCTGCTACAATCTTGGCAAGATCCTGCCACAATCTTGGCAAGATCCTGCCACAATCTTGGCAAGATTCTGCTACAATCTTGGCAAGATCCTTCCATAACCTTCCATAATCTTGGCAAGATCCTGCTACAATCTTGGCAAGATCCTGACACAATCTTGGCAAGATTCTGCTACAATCTTGGCAAGATTCTGCTACAATCTTGGCAAGATCCTGCCACAATCTTAGCAAGATCCTGCCACAATCTTGGCAAGATTCTTCTACAATCTTGGCAAGATCCTGCCACAATCTTGGCAAGAATCCTGCCACAATCTTGGCAAGATCCTGTCACAATCTTGACAAGATCCTGTCACAGTCGTGACAAAATTATTGTAAAACAGGTGCAAAACTAAAAAGTTTAACTGTCGCCTAGCAATTCCTTCTGTACTTTAATTGGTCTTTGGTGCCTCATTTGAGTGAATAAAATAGGAAATCTTTTATCCTAGGCAACTCAGTTACTCATGTGCAGTTCAAACATATAGTTGCGGCAATTGCCTATACAGATCTATAGGCAGAATGCCTGTATGGATTGCCTATAGAAATATTGGATGTCTATATAAACCTATATCCACGATTTTATTGCTTCACATCGAGAACTGTACAAATTATCACTTTAGTCATATTGACCATTCTGTTTCTTCGAGCAAAGCTTTTCATTCCCTATTATCAGTGAAACATCTGGTATTAAACTAATATATTTTACATATATTTCCTAAAACATTTACAACATGTTTTATATGTCATAATTCAATCTCGATTTCAATCCTGATAAGACTAACTTTATTTAGACCAGATAGCAAGTTTAGACCCGATAAAGCATGTACTGCGAGTTTTTAAATGTACTTTACTAAACTCTAGCTTCTAAAAAGAACCATAATAATTATATTTAGAAGCCCCGCAAAAAAGACTCCGTTATATGGACAGTGGACACAACCTCGTACTCAGGTTCTTACCTCCGCTACCCCACTCGCGAGGCGAAGGCTCTGGGAACGATATTTCCCATAGGTCCTAGCGAGTTAATAGTTGCGGCGGTTGCGCTATATTTGAAATAATTTTTGAATTCTCTCAACTCTCGTGGTCGCTAAAACACTTCTTTGGAGCTATATTACTGTGTGTCTTTGATACTTTGTTTTGTAAACTGCTTGTTGTTACTATTTCTAAAGAAATGTCTGATCATCATTCGTTGGTCTTAGCAAACGTCGAAGGTAAGTCTGATCTTTTACTGCTAACGTATCTGAACGTTTGAAGCAGCAATAAATACGAAATCAAATAGTTGATCTGAACTTATCTTATCAAAAACTTTGTCTTAGAGGATTCCATATTGTATGTGTAGATTTATTTACCAATGGGAATGTGGATAATCGAGTGAGAATTAACGTACTGGATAATCAAAACAATCATGTTTGAAAGATGAAGAATGCCAATTATCCTCTATCTTGTCCCAGGGCCAGGAAACAAAGCAGTGGTATGTTATACGAAAACTTATTGGGAATAACAGTTTACAAACCTTTCACTTGTTTATAATAATGATGATTAAGTATGAATAATAATCACAAAAACGAATTTCGAAGATTTAAATCCTTGACCTTGCTGAAAAGCACAAGTTCAGAGAGTAATGGCATATGTGACATTTGGTTTTAGAAGTGTTATCATAAATGTTATGTATAAATTTAACTTCCAAACATTTTGTATTATTCAAAAGATTTATTCATGTAAGATTGTATACTGGTTGTGATTAATTATAGATTTTTAATTGTTTAATGGAATTAAAATGCATGTGGGCAAACAAAGTGCCAAGTGAATCAGCTCAGATAATACATGGACAATTGTCAAGCATACAGAAACCCAGACAGAGCTCGAACCTGTAACCTTTTTTATTGCCAGTGACATGCTCCAACCATTGCTGTCAAAATTCGTATGGAAATAGCAATCAAACCATTCACTATGGTGTGATTGCTATTTTTTTAGTACTGCATTTGAGACAGTCACAAAAGTATATATCAGTACTTGTAATGCTTGGGAAATTGCCTGGGACTCATTTTCTGAGGATTTTAGGTTGACGATTGTCCATGTATTGTAATAATAATCACCACCGTATATTGGAAGTTGTACATGTTGGTTTATCTTTGGAGCTCATTTCCTTCATAGGATAATTTTGATGCTGATCATTCATGGGACTTGAAGTTAATAAAAGACTTGTAATAAAGCAATATTACTAATAACTTTGGCACGGAGGTTAGGCCAGAATTTATTCACTGACTCAGTGACTGAGTAAATTAATAAAATACAATTATGGACGCTCTGAAAAGGGTTAACATTTTATTCAACTAACTTGCAGTGATGATGACTGCAAGTTAGTCGAAACGTTGAATAAAATGTTAACCCTTTTCGGAGTGTCCATTGTTTTGTATTTTATTAATAACTTTGGTTATGGTCTTTATAGTTTATTATGAACTGTTATCTATATTTTAATCAGGTTGTTTCTTGCTTTTTAACATAATATTATAGATGAAGTTGCAAAAGTGTTATTGAGTTTATTTTGGTAAGTTTAAGTTTATTTACTATCAATAATATTTTTATATTTTTTATTATGTTGGCCAATGGCAATGAGCAATTCAAAAATATGGTAGTACATATATCATATAAATTAACCAACTGTATAATTGTACCCTTTGCTCTCTATAACTTAGGACAGGTGTCTAAAAACTGCATGATTTTTTAACAATTTGAACATTTTCTTACCCAAAAACTGGGTGTCCAGTGGCTAGATGCCCATTTTTATAAATAAAGTTTTTAGAATTGTTCATCTCTTCATACAATTAGGCTAAATTTATATGAATTGCTTTTTTCCAATAGGGCCAAAATTATAACCCACTTAATTAATTGTGTTCTCCATCAATACAGTAGTTTTTTCTTATTTTTGTTTAGATGTTCTGGATGCCAATTATGGTTTAGAGAGAGTAAAAAAAGTGTTGTACACAAATTGTTGAGGCATCTGTAACCAAATATGCTGGGATCTAAATAAAAAGTGACGAAGGGAAGTGATCCTAACCACCAACTTTATATTTTGTTTATTTATACCTGTATATTTAAAGTTTTTAAACCTTTCTTAAAGTGCCACTACGATCAAATTTTTACCTATCGATATTTTTACGTATTTATAAAGCAGAGCTGCTAAATATTACTTGGTCGAAACCGTTTTGCGATTTGACGATGGCAAGTATTATTTTTCTTTCTCCGAATCTGGAGTTGTTATGTCCGCCATTAATCGTTCATGTTCTTGACCAGCGTAACGAAGTGACGTCAGATTCTCAACGCGAAGACTCCACGTGGCTAATTCTTCAAGTAAATCAAGGTCGTTTTTTTCAAATTCTTCGTCTGAAAGGCTGGATATTTCATCTACTTCTCGAAAAAAACAAGAAAACAAATAACCTCGACCGAAATTCAGGCGTAGCATTGAGAATCTGACGTCACAAACAATATTATCTTTTGAAATTGCGGGCTCACTTGGAACACGTTTTTAGTAATGGTGGCCTAAATAATAGTGATTTCAGAGCTCAAAATACTTATTTCAAAATACCATTTTTTATTTTTTTTTTACATCGATGATCACTTTCGACCCTGAAATACTATTCTATGCGAAAGAAAATCTAAAAGACGGGGGTGAATTTTCATCGTAGTGGCACTTTAAGACAATATTAACTGACAGATTCACTTTGCATGTAGTGGTCTGTGTACTGCATCACACTGTATCACACCATATATGTGTTTAGTTTTTTCAATTAATAAACCAATTAAACCAATGTCTGCATATATGTATGATAATTTAATTTGTAATTCTGTGTATTGGAAATATCATATAAAATCTTGACAAGATCCTGTAAAATCTTGGCAAGATTCTGTATGATCTTGGCAAGATCATATTTAAGATCTTGGCAAGATCTTGGCAAGATCTTGTAAAATCTTGGCAAGATGTTGTAAAATCTTGGCAAGATATTGTAAAATCTTGGCAAGGTCCTGTATGATCTTGGCAAGATCATATAAGATCTTGGCAAGATATTGTAAAATCTTGGCAAGATATTGTAAAATCTTGGCAAGATATTGTAAAATCTTGGCAAGATCTTGTAAACTCTTGGCAAGATCTTGGCAAGATCTTGTAAAATCTTGGCAAGATGTTGTAAAATCTTGGCAAGATATTGTAAAATCTTGGCAAGATCCTGTATGATCTTGGCAAGATCATATAAGATCTTGGCAAGATATTGTAAAATCTTGGCAAGATATTGTAAAATCTTGGCAAGATATTGTAAAATCTTGGCAAGATCTTGTAAACTCTTGGCAAGATCTTGGCAAGATCTTGTAAAATCTTGGCAAGATCCTGTACGATCTTGGCAAGATCATCTCTAAGATCTTGGCAAGATCTTGCAAGAATCTTGGCAAGAAATTAACCAAGATCTTGGTAAGATCTTGCCAAGATCTTGTCAAGATCTTGCCAAGAATCTTGCCAAGAATCTTGCCAAGATTGTCAACCTGGGCATGAAAGGTACAGAACCAAGAAGACCTCTGACTGCCATGACAGTTGGTAATCTGTAATCTTGTAATTTTCTTTTTATTGCCCAATTTCCGACTGAATAAAACGTACGTTCCCCTCCTCCCACATCAATGTTGTGGTAGCAATAAAATAATAATGAACAGTTTGTCTCAATTTGTCTCGATGTTTTAATTTTCTTTACTGTGAATTAAAGCATATGAGTACACCATCTCCTCAACCTTTAGACAAACATCTGACTTGGATTTGAGAAAATAATCTACAGTGGTTCCTACAATGGATTTGTGCACAAAGCTGTAACACTGTATATTTAATAATTATTTACCTCAACTTCGTAAAAACTCAGTGGATAATGGAAATTATTTGTGTGCAAGTTCTTTGGGAAAATAAAATACAGTGGTTGCAGTGGTGTATTTCGAACGACAACTACATAATGTGTGGAGTCGTGGACATGTGCAATGAACTAACACATTTCATGCATTCTCAACAAGAACTCCAATAAAAGTTAGACGATATATACAATACATCAACAATCTAAAAACATCTGTTACATACCATTTCTTGTATTTATTTCGTCAGCGCTTTGCTTTGCCATAACAATCAGACTCTTGCGATTCCACTGACCGCTTTGCCACAGTATTAAAGAAGCATGATTTATAGTGGCAGTGATTTATCAGAAATATTACCGAACATCAAACATAGTCATAATGTATGTATACTGTGTATGTAAGTCAAAAGCCTTACCAATTATATTCAGATAAGTGATAGTTATTTGTAATTTAAGTGTGCTGTATTTAAATATAATTAAAATAATTGAAAATAATGTATACATACTACAGTATGTCTATTACAATTTGGGTTCATTTTGGAAATTTTATCAAAAATTAGGCTTCCAATGGCTTTTGAGGCAGCACTTCCCTTGCGATAGTAACTTCTATATGTAATAAATTATGTTTGTATTTATACCGTGTCGTATACTTCTCTTTATCCATTCACCTCCAACCTTTGTCGCGTGAACATGAATTGCTGTGGAAGTTTACCACAAATAGCCCTTCGTAATGTTTTAGACGTATCTGCATGCTGTGTCTCGGCCTGTGGTGGCAAGATTGTGATTCAGCAAACAGAATTAGATGGCAGACCAGTACCTCCACAATCTATATTACAACCCACGGCAGAAAGTCCGGCAAGTTTTGGCGGCGTCGATGCTGTTTACCGAGTCGTAAAAAATGACGGGAAATTTAAATTATCACGAAATAAGATAAAAATATGGTTAAAACAACAAGACACCTATACTTTACATAAACCAGTGCGACATCGTTTTAAAAGAAATAGAGTTATTGTCGGAGTAATAGACGAAGGATGGGAGATCTGCTCATTATGGATTCATTGAGTAAAGCAAACAATGGCTATAAATAAATTTTAACTGTCATTCATGTCTTAGAAAGGCAGACGTCCCGAGAAACCTCATACCGATAAAGGAACTGAATTTACCAACAGACCATTTCAGAAGCTTTTGAAAGATTACAACATAACGTTTTTCACCACGCATAATGGCACCAAAGCGTCTATTGTGGAACGATTTAATCGAACGCTCAGGCGAAAGATGTGGAAAATAATACTTTACAGCTAAGAATACACTAAAGTATATGGATGTGCTAAAAGCTGGTGTATTCCAACAACCATTAACGACATTGGAGTATTGGAATGAAATCGGTTGATGTGAATCAAGAGAATGAAAACGTCGTGTGGCAACGATTGTACGGTGACGAGTCAAGAGCGCCCATCAAGTATAAATTTAACGTAGGCGATCAAGTGCGAATCAGCAAAGCCAGACGAACATTCAAGAAAGGTTACTTACCCAAATGGACCGAAGAAGTTTTCACCATAACGAAGCGTATACCTATAGAAGACCACCGGTGTATAAAATCTCTGATTATCACGACGACGAGATAGAAGGGACATTTTACGAACAAGAATTGCAAAGCATTACCAAGAAAGACACTGACTTTTTTTTAATCTCACATGCGTGGTAAACGGAAAGAATATCTTGTAAAATGGTTAGGTTACTCTTCTTGGGTACCAGCTGATAATGTAAAATATATTTCGAAATAAAAGTATGTGTATCTTATAACTTGTGTTCATTTGTGTCTTATACAGTACTCGCCGAGATGACAACACAGTTTTACTTGATGCTCCCAAGTAATAATTCTATGAAATATTTCCCTGACAATACGGATTTTAAAGTGAAGCTAGCCGAAACTTTAGAGCTGAAAGAGACTGGGAAGTAGCCCATTCCGAGTTTAATTATCCCCATACATGGAGCACGATACGCGAAGGCAACTAGCAAACCTTTCTCTACAACATTGGCACAGGTCCAGATGAAGTGGGCATCATTCAAGGCACACAATACAACAGTGTTATAAACCTGGTTTACATATAACAAAAATACGCTCAAAGTGATGGTCGATGTGAAAAAGGGCGCAATGGTTACCGGGTGATATCGCAACAGCTTTAGGGGATTACGAAGAAAACAACGATTTGCTGGCGACGTCAAAGTAAATCTTCTACGAATTGTGAATACGAAAGGAAAATACGGGGAAAATGTTAACGTTATACTTTCCGCAACCTTCAATACGTTCCCGTAAAAGTGAAATCATTCGAGACGATCGAAACAGATAAAAAGGACGACAAAAACAAAAACGTCTCATTTGGATTTGGAAAGTCGATCGCGACACTTCACTTCAGACAGAGCAGATCGCAGTACTTTATTTAAAGATGAGAGCTACAATCGTTCCGGATGCAAAGCAGTTTCAACAATATTATTTACGAGGACAGCGAGGTGGAAGTATATCTGGCTTCAGAGGTGCACGGATTCAAAGAGGCTACGGTATTGGAAGTTTCTTTAAACGTATTGCCCGATATGCAATATCTCTGCTGCGACAGATGTCGGTCGAGATGTTCTGGCTGAAATATTTAGCTCAGCAGGGTACCAAACAATTCATTAGTAACCAATCAGGAGGTTGTCGCAAACGTAAAGCATCTATAAAAAACCAATGCGTCATCGAAATCTGCCAGTCGGTCGCAGACCAAGAGGCGGAAAACATCTCAAGAAAAACCTACTTTTCCTAAATAATAGCACAAGGTTACGATCGAGACTATACATATTACATAAAGATTCCTGTTCGTGTGCAAAATCGGAACTGGACTTATTTTCTGTTCCTGATACTCAAGTTGAAATGAATAAAGGATTTTGGGAAGATATCAACCCTCTTTCAAGCATTGGAACTTCGGACACTATCGAGTTTCTCTGTGCTGCAAATGTCTACACCGATCTGGAAAATAGTTAGCTACACATTCGAGCGAACACATAAGCCTATAAGCAAGTCTGTGGTGATGTAAGGAAGAATTCAGTCGGTTATGTTCCGATCAAGCTCAAGCTGGTGAGATCAAGAGCTCCCTTTTGCCTGGTTTTATCCACAGAAGCTCCTGGGTTTAAATTGGTTCTGGAAGAATGCTTTTTTCGCGTTCGCCGTGTAAACGTTTCGTCCACAACAATGATAGGTCATCTCCAGGCCGTTCAAGATATCACAGCCAAGTACCCTATCAATCGTGTAAACTGCATACTGTTCTCCGTACCAACGGGAAACATGTCTGGAGATCAACAGAATATATTCCAAGGACTTCTTCCCGATAGTTGGGATAGTGGATGCAAATGTTTACAACGGAGTTTATAAGAAGAATCCTTTCAATTTTAAGAACTACAGGTACGACACGACATTTATTGCATTATCAGTGAATGAAGAACACCGGCCTGGCAAACCGCTTCACATAAAGTTTGCCGGAGCAATAGGGACGAACTATATTTCAGCATTCCAAACGCTGTACGCTGGTACCAACAACATGTTTCAGAATCAAGGCAACGGCATTACTCGAGGCGAGTATGCAAATGGCTATACCATGTACGTGTTTGATTTAGCAGCTGATCTATGTGTTGGAGATCAGATTCAACCTATCAGGGATGGGAACGTCTCAATAGAATGCAAGTTCAGTATGGCTCTAACTATGGGGCTAAAAATATAGTGGTGCTTGGAGAATTTCAAAATCTTATCACGCCAACCGTGACGTGCTAAGTGACTTCAGAAGCTAAAATGAACACACGTCAACTGCTTCGTGTCTTACAAAGTGACACATATGCCAATCGGTAGGGTTAAGCATGTGACGTAAGCACCCTTAACTAATAAGGCGTTTGAGATAGTTATGTAATGACGCTATAAGATGAATACTAATGATACTCGACGTACTCTTTGCATAATAATTACTTCCGTAGCTGAACACTACCCCATCTGATTAAAGTATCAAAGGAGATGACAATCTGGATATGCAAAAGTGTATTTATTATGCCAGTTGGTTCAAGCTGTCTCGTAAGAATGTTTTATTAACGTTAGTAAATGTTATGGAATCCTGTGCAAAAGACAATAAACTTCGAAATGTATGAAAAAAGTGTGCAGTAAATTCTTTCCTTTTTGACTAACAATAGTCAATTATTTCAATAGAGTGTGTTTTCGGAGCACGTCATTCGTTGCTTTCCAAGTATTTTTTATTCGTCCTACGCAATTCGTTCTTGTATAAATACTAAGTAAAGTAATTTCGCTGTATATTACGCGGTAATTATTACTCAGAACTTTTATCTGACTATACCCAACCGGGAAATGAACCAAAGGTCTCTACTGCAGGGACACATATCTATACCTGGAGACATCGCATCTACACTTCACATAGACCTGAGAACAACTTCATTCCGCAGCGCGCGCAGCATACTCGCAGTTCTTGCATACGGAAAGCTTTATATTATTGTTATATTAATTATTTATTTATTTTTACATTATTTTTATATTATTATTATTTTTATATTATTTTTATATTATTCTATTTATTTACATATTTTTATATTATTTATTATATTATTAATTTTTTCTGATTGGTAAAGAGGATGCAATTATTTTATTAATTGCTCTCCCAATTTTCCATAATAACAAAATGTTTTCAAACGCAACTGAACTTACTCTGTAAGTAAATCTTCCCGTTTTTGGAAACTTCATACAGTAAGTAGGAACCCATTATATGAACCCTACCATGACGAAGTTATTGTTAAATTTTCCTTTACGGCTCTGCATATATCCATCCATGAATATTTTTATTCAAAAGTCATTGCCTGCAGGAACAACGTCTGACGGAGTTTTGTTTCAGGTAAGTATTTTCTATCTGCGCCATTTATATAATAAAATGAACTCTGACGTCGCATAACGTTCGATGGAAAAATTGGCCTCGTGAACAGGAATCTGTCCTTATATATTATGTAGGGTTAATTTATCTTCGATTTACTGAATGCTTAATCAATGCAGTTCATTTAGTTGTTCTTGGGATGCATTTTTTGTCCACGTTTATTTGGTTTTCGAATATGCGATTTTTTTCTCTCGTCATCAAAATCGTCATTATCTTCGTCATCCTCGTCAGTATCTTTGTCATCATCTCCGTCATAATGCGAGAAATGGTGAGAATATGTTCTCCGCGCAGGTTGATCGCCAAGGACGTCCACGTTGTTGCCCAAACCAAGGTTATGGCTTATTTGGTATCTCTCCATCGCTCCCCTGTATTCATCAAGATCGTCGACATTAGGTCGAAAATCAGTGTTTGGAAATTGATGTCTTCTCGGAGTAAACTGGTTTAGCCCAATGCTGTTGAGATAAAAACAAGAAAAGTTGTTGTATTAATCGATCAGCTTTCGTTGTGATAAATAATTATATTGTGATAGGAGTTACTAATAGATACAATATTCACGGCTGAGCTGTTGTGATTTACAAGGTGAGCCTTAAGGTGGATCCGTAGGTTTTTTAAAATAATGCATAACTATATTGGACTAAAGTGGTCAAGGAAGCTTAATTCCCCCCGCCCTCGTGACTTACGTTCATGAAAGTACTCTCCATTAAGATTAGTGACATTCTCACAATTACTTTTGTGTTGTTGTTTACCTTTTAAACAACGAGTCTAAATATAACAGTTTTTATATTTTCATCTTTTCCCTGTCATTTCTCACGTTTCCGTGTGTAAAACTTCGTCAAATTTCACAGACTTCTGGCAATTGCTTCGAAAAACATTTCAGTGAAAAATAAATGTTGGACTGCTCAGATAATATTTAATATTTTTTTAACATTAAGCAAAATTTGATCTATAGAATTTTTGGAAAAAACAGAATTAAATTACAAATTTTCAAAAATATTCACAGAAGGTACGCAAGATATTTGCGTTTATTTTTACGCGTGCTGACGTCATAAAATTTCCCGATTATTAGTCAATTTCCCGCCAAATTGGCAACCAGCTCGCGCGCGGTCATAAAACCACAGTGAGCCACCTTAACTGAGTATTCGATGTTGATATACAAGTATTTTCGTTTTCTGTAACAATATCTAACTCAACATTCTTTTGAAAAGCATTCGGAGAATGATATATCATCTTGATATAAATATTAGTGACTTACAGCTGGTTATTTCAATTTAGTGAATTGTTTGCTACTCAAGCGAAAACACAAATTCAGAAAAATGTTTCTGAGCCCCAGACGGTAATCGAACCCGCAAACTTCTGATCTCCGGTTTGACGCTCTAACCATTGAGCTACCAGGACTTGGATTATACGTGCGACATACGTACAGCTAAATATGCAGTCTCGATATGTCTGTATATCTTTTCTTTCAGATAAATATAAGTGACCTGCAGCTTGATTATTTCAATTTAGTGAATTGTTTGCTACTCAAGCTTAAATTCAAGCTTAAAGGCAGACATATTGAGACTGCAGATTCAAGCTGGGTTTCTATTAAGCGAATATAGCACTCGTGTGTAACCAAGTATAGAAAACCATTCAATTTATACAATAGAAAAGTCATTCGCGCGACTATATTCGCTTAATCGAAATCCAGCTTTAGCAGTACGATATATGTCGCACGTATAAACTATTACACTACGTAGTAGCCTTCGTTCTTCCATCTGAGTCCTGGTAGCTCAATGGTTAGAGCGTCAAACCGGAGATCAGAAGGTTGTGGGTTCGATGCCCATTTCGGGCCAGAAACATTTTTCTGGGTTTTCGTTTAAGCTTGAGTAGCAAACAATGCACTAAATCATCTTCATATATTACCTGAGGAGTGAAAAGACAGCTGGTATTATTTTACTACAAGTATGACTACAAGTACGACTACTAGTAGGAGATAATTTTTGGCGCCAATTGCTATGCCACGTAATAAAGTGGTAGTCAAAGTCGTCAATTTGAGTACTGACGAGTTTTGAGAAAAATCTCGTTCTCAATGAGCAATGACTACGCGACTTTATCACGTCAGTCTCGTATTCGTAGTCATACTCGTTACGTAGTCTACCTTCCCTATTATTTCTACACATCTACATTTATTAAGTCAATAAAGTCGTTAGACATCACACCAACTATAAACTACATAAGTAGCATACATACCCTAAATAAAACGTATTGTGCTGCGTAGGCAGTGTAGAAATACAAATCTAATATCTAAAAAGGTTGGTGTACTGCCGAAATAGCGTGTAAGTGTAGTCTAACGTTTCGAACGAAGACCCTTCGTCAGTGAAGGGCCTTACGAAGGGCCTTCGCTCGAAACGTTAGACTACTTACACGCTATTTCGGCAGTACACCAACCTTTTTAGATATTTGATTTGTATTTACATGATAGCTTGTCACGATTTCATTACGGTGAATGATCCATGATAATGCGCAAAAATGTCGTTTACACGACAACCGATCTTTCCTTTTGGATCCGAATCTTGTTTTAATTTGCATGCGGGCAGTTTATACGAGATCGGATGTTGCGTTTAAGGCTTGGTAAAATGAGTATTAAATTTATTTATTCTAACTGTGTATCCGGGTCCTTGTTTGCGTCCAATTTATTCAATTAAACAGACTTAAAATACAACCAAATTCAAATGGCATCACTTATTATATAGTGATTCAGATTTGTTAAGGATATATATATGTATGGAATAGCAACTCAATGTAAATATTATTATAGTTAGTATAATTAGTATAATTAGCGTAATTACATATAGTATAATTAGCGTAATTAGTATAATTAAGCATGATTAAGATTAAGAAATAAATGTTTCAAAAGGATAGATACAATCCCTTTGAAACTTATTGGGATTATATATTGTGACTCTTGAACAAATGTGGAAAGAACGATTTGCACGACAACTGTGTCTCAGTCATCAACTTACCTTTGAGGTGGTTGGTATTGAAAATTGCCTCCATTTAAGGAAGACGCGCCATTCTGCATATTTTGAAACAGTCTCTCTTGTTGTGATGCTATCAATTCCTCTTCATGCGCATCTTGTTGTTCAGCATACGTCAACGGGGTCCTAGCTACTGGTGTCTGGGCAGGAGAACTGAGACCTGGATTTGGTTGGCCTAGTGCTTGTCGTTGTGCGTTGAAACCAAAATTTGGTAGTTGCATTGTCGAAGACGCTGCATTTCTATAAGGGAAAGATTCTGTGGGGTTTGGTGGACTATGTGCAGCATTTGTTGCAGGAGATTCATCCATAACATATGCAGATGATTTAATGACACTTTTTTCTGACTTGTGCAGTTTACCATTTTCGTTATTAGAGTCACCGAAATTATTGTTTTGCACTTCCTTTATTTTATGGTGCCCTGCAAGTATTTCTTTCACTTTTTCAAGAAATATACCTTGGGCTTTTTGTAAGGCAACAGCAAGTTCACTTTCTGATGTGGTATTTTTGTGATTCAGCAGTGACGAATTTTGAGGCAAAACCCTGTGGGTTTTCGGCTCCGAAAATGTGGTTTCATTGCTCAGTTTAAATTCGGTTGAGTTGGATGGCGAAACGATGTTGTTTGGTCGTTTTGTTGGCATTTGAAGAACAGAACTGCTAGAAGATTCTGCCTGAAGATTTTCTTTGTTTCGGTCATTGCGTGACGTAGTCGCCACCTGATTGTCGATTTTGTGTATATTTGGGTAAGAAGCTGCTGGTAAGCCAGGTAGTTTGCTTTGGGTAACACGATCCAGTGACGAAAGTAGCCCTTGATTTGACTGATTGCTCGGTTCGTATTTATTTAAATATGAAGGTACTTTAACGCCATTTGTAGTATAATTGATGCGGTCATTGGGTGATGTAGCCGCCATCTGATTGTCGAGTTTGTGTATATTTGGGTAAGAAGCTGCTGGTAAGCCAGGTAGTTTGCCTTGGGTAACACGATCCAGTGAAGAAAGTAGCCCTTGATTTGACTGCTTGCTCGGTTCGTATTTATTTAAATATGAAGGTACTTTAACGCCATTTGTAGTATAATTGATGCGGTCATTGCGTGACGTAGTCGCCACCAGATTGTCGAGTTTGTGTATATTTGGGTAAGAAGCTGCTGGTAAGCCAGGTAGTTTGCTTTGGGTAACACGATCGAGTGAAGAAAGTAGCCCTTGATTTGACTGATTGCTCGGTTCGTATTTATTTAAATATGAAGGTACTTTAACGCCATTTGTAGTATAATTGATACGGTCATTGCGTGACGTAGTCGCCACCTGATTGTCGAGTTTGTGTATATTTGGGTAAGAAGCTGCTGGTAAGCCAGGTAGTTTGCTTTGGGTAACACGATCGAGTGAAGAAAGTAGCCCTTGATTTGACTGATTGCTCGGTTCGTATTTATTTAAATATGAAGGTACTTTAACGCCATTTGTAGTATAATTGATGCGGTCATTGCGTGACGTAGTCGCCACCTGATTGTCGAGTTTGTGTATATTTGGGTAAGAAGCTGCTGGTAAGCCAGGTAGTTTGCTTTGGGTAACACGATCGAGTGAAGAAAGTAGCCCTTGATTTGACTGATTGCTCGGTTCGTATTTATTTAAATATGAAGGTACTTTAACGCCATTTGTAGTATAATTGATGCGGTCATTGCGTGACGTAGTCGCCACCTGATTGTCGAGTTTGTGTATATTTGGGTAAGAAGCTGCTGGTAAGCCAGGTAGTTTGCTCGGTTCGTATTTATTTAAATATGAAGTTACTTTAACGCCATTTGTAGTATAATTGATGCGGTCATTGCGTGACGTAGTCGCCACCTGATTGTCGAGTTTGTGTATATTTGGGTAAGAAGCTGCTGGTAAGCCAGGTAGTTTGCTTTGGGTAACACGATCGAGTGAAGGAAGTAGCCCTTGATTTGACTGCTTGCTCGGTTCGTATTTATTTAAATATGAAGGTACTTTAACGCCATTTGTAGTATAATTGATGCGGTCATTGCGTGACGTAGTCGCCACCTGATTGTCGAGTTTGTGTATATTTGGGTAAGAAGCTGCTGGTAAGCCAGGTAGTTTGCTCGGTTCGTATTTATTTAAATATGAAGGTACTTTAACGCCATTTGTAGTATAATTGATGCGGTCATTGCGTGACGTAGTCGCCACCTGATTGTCGAGTTTGTGTATATTTGGGTAAGAAGCTGCTGGTAAGCCAGGTAGTTTGCTTTGGGTAACACGATCCAGTGACGAAAGTAGCCCTTGATTTGACTGCTTGCTCGGTTCGTATTTATTTAAATATGAAGGTACTTTAACGCCATTTGTAGTATAATTGATGCGGTCATTGCGTGACGTAGTCGCCATCTGATTGTCGAGTTTGTGTATATTTGGGTAAGAAGCTGCTGGTAAGCCAGGTAGTTTGCTTTGGGTAACACGATCGGGTGAAGAAAGTAGCCCTTGATTTGACTGATTGCTCGGTTCGTATTTATTTAAATATGAAGGTACTTTAACGCCATTTGTAGTATAATTGATGCGGTCATTGGGTGATGTAGCCGCCATCTGATTGTCGAGTTTGTGTATATTTGGGTAAGAAGCTGCTGGTAAGCCAGGTAGTTTGCTTTGGGTAACACGATCCAGTGAAGAAAGTAGCCCTTGATTTGACTGCTTGCTCGGTTCGTATTTATTTAAATATGAAGGTACTTTAACGCCATTTGTAGTATAATTGATGCGGTCATTGCGTGACGTAGTCGCCACCTGATTGTCGAGTTTGTGTATATTTGGGTAAGAAGCTGCTGGTAAGCCAGGTAGTTTGCTTTGGGTAACACGATCGGGTGAAGAAAGTAGCCCTTGATTTGACTGATTGCTCGGTTCGTATTTATTTAAATATGAAGGTACTTTAACGCCATTTGTAGTATAATTGATGCGGTCATTGGGTGATGTAGTCGCCACCTGATTGTCGAGTTTGTGTATATTTGGGTAAGAAGCTGCTGGTAAGCCAGGTAGTTCGCTTTGGGTAACACGATCGAGTGAAGAAAGTAGCCCTTGATTTGACTGATTGCTCGGTTCGTATTTATTTAAATATGAAGGTACTTTAACGCCATTTGTAGTATAATTGATGCGGTCATTGCGTGACGTAGTCGCCACCTGATTGTCGAGTTTGTGTATATTTGGGTAAGAAGCTGCTGGTAAGCCAGGTAGTTTGCTTTGGGTAACACGATCGACTGAAGAAAGTAGCCCTTGATTTGACTGATTGCTCGGTTCGTATTTATTTAAATATGAAGGTACTTTAACGCCATTTGTAGTATAATTGATGCGGTCATTGCGTGACGTAGTCGCCACCTGATTGTCGAGTTTGTGTATATTTGGGTACGAAGCTGTGGGTAAGCCAGGTAGTTTGCTTTGGGCAACACCATTGAGTGAAGAAAGTAGCCCTTGATTTTCCTTGATTTTCCCTTCAGGATTCTGATCCTTTCCATTTGTTAAGTTGTTGTGATCGTGAAGACTTTGAGGCTGGTTATCATTTGTTATAAACTGTAGTGTTACCGCCTGATTACTGAGTTTATTTTTATTTGAGTAGGATGGTAATGTATCTGAACGTATTAGATGTTCGGTTAGAGTTTCTCGTGCGCCATCACTGGGAGATTCTACATGTACATTTTCCTTGTTTTTATTTCCATTGTTCTTGTAAAATTTGTTCGAGGGAAAAGAAAGCCCAATATTTTTTGGAATTTTATTTTGCACTGAACGCATTGGAGAGCTTGAATGTTGCAGCCGTTGACTTGTCTTATCTTCTTGTAATACGTTTTGATCGTATGCAGTTACAATATTTTCATTCTTGGGTGATGCTTGCCTTAATCTTGTAACTGTGTCGGAATCGGATGTTAAAGGTGCCGCTTCATTTTCGAGGCGTTTTTTCTCCCCTTGGTGCAAGACTCCATTGACCAATTCTAGCCGTCCATTTCCTTGATTTTTGTTATGAATATGATCAGCTTCGGACATTGTTTTATAAGAAAATAATTTTTGAAGATGTGCGAGTATTTCCGATTTGTTTTTATTTTTGATCGTGGTGAGGTGTTTATGCACCCGGGAATTAAAAATTCTTTGAAGTCTATCTATCCGCTCAATGGTCCCGTTGGAAGAATTCGCTGACAAGCCACTAGACGGGCGGCTCTTGAGCTGATTCCAAGGCATAATCGTATGAAGTCGATGTGGGAATGATTGTGCTGCTCCAGACTTATCGTTTATCCCAGGTGGTGCGCCAATAAACGTTTTCTTGTCTCCATGCACAAAATGTGTTGTATTATTTAATGTGTTTGATACAAAGTCTGAGAAAGAACTTCCTTCACTCATCACTTTTCTCGAGTTCTCGTTGGGTCTCTGTATTATGTCCAGTGGCGTTCCGGTTACCTCCTTTAAATCATCTTGCAACGAGTACTCGCTTGTTGGGTCAACTCTAACGTTACTGTGACTTGCACTTTCGGGTAATATGCCGGAAAATTCTTTTTCCAGTTGGCTAAGTTTATTTAATTTCTCACCTTGAGCTTTCTCGAGCTCTTCCAAAAATGACATACGTGCCAAAGCAAATGAATACCTGGCCTTATTTTCTCGATATGTGCTGACCTTAACGAAGGTTTTAACTGGCTTCATGATACTTGCGTGATGGTTCAATTTCGAAGACACATGTTCTTTTGGTTGGCTGTGTGAATCTATGAATGCTGAAACGGTTTGTAATAGCGACCGTGGTTGAAGAGCTGAAGAATTTTGTGTTGAAGACGCGTTTTCTACACTTTCATGACTTCGTATTCTCTTTAGAGTTTTAAGCAAGTCTAGGAGAATTTCTTTTTTACTTGTTTTTACACGCTGATGAGGGTCTAGAAATATATAGAAAAAGTGCAGATAAATATCTGGAAATGAAATGAAATGAAATGAAATGAAATGAAATGAAATGAAATGAAATGAAATGAAATTAAATTAAATTAAATTAAATTAAATTAAATTAAATTAAATTAAAGTTAATATCCATACCAGAAATGTAAACTTGTAGCTGTGGCAATTAACGCTTTTAAAACTGCCCTTACCTCTCCAGTATCTACTGATGCTTGCTTGCACATTGGTAGGTTTAATAATATTCGAGCGTGCATTGGATTTCTTCTCATCTTTAAATATACGTTCGTTTCTAATCTGATAGTTGTGTGTAATTGCTGATTCACTGATTGGTTGTTGGTCATTTCGTGTATTAATTTGGTCCAGAGATATTGCCTGTGGTGAGTCAGATTTCTTGACGTGATTTTGTATTTTTCTCAAGCGTTTCAATAACTCGTGCAGGAACTTCTGTTTCTTTACCTTTGTTAACACCTGAGATTCTGAAGATATGTAAAAGATCAGAATGGAAACCTTATAGTAAGCATGTTGTTTATTGTTTATTGTTTATTGTTCCTTGGATGTAATATGTTGCTTGTAATTTGCCTTATACAGTAATTTGTATATCTTACCATCACTTCTGACACTTCCAACTGCTAGGAATAGGATAAGCAGGGTAATGAAGCGTACCATTCTCGTTCAAGTGAATTCAGCCGTTGGATAAATCATGCTGCCTGTAACGTGTTGTAAATACTAGAGATTCAAGTGATTAAAAAGAGATTCAAGTGATTAAAAGTAAGAAGCTGTATAACAAAAATTATTTAGATTAAATATATAAATTGTACCATTTCAAGATAGAAACAAGACAGAAATTATTACAAGACTAGTTCACTTCTACTCGAAGTATCACAAAGATTTACAAAGAAAAAAGAAGAACAACAGGACATCACTAGTTTTTCCCCCGTGTTAACCCCTTGACAATGGTGAAGAAAACGTTTTTCTATTAGAAATAATTTTTATCAATATGTATATTCTTTATTTAAGAAATATTTTTTACGAAAAATATATCATTACTTCTTCTTACAATTGCCCTATCTTGGAATATTGAAATCGTAGAGAATTGAAATCGTAGAGAATTGTGGTTGAATATATAAGTACATGCTTGGTATGATCTGCAAACACATAATTGGTATAATTTTTTTACGAAGCTATACAATTTATATCATTACGTATAATTTCTCTATCTTCCACTGTGAAACTTCTTAAATTTATATCATTAAATAATTATCTTCATAATAACAATATGAATTATTTTATTTTATAACAACAAGTAAAACAATTATTATTTTATATTAATATTTGAACTGATTTTTATTTAAATATTAATTAAAATATAATTTTAACTAGGGTCTTAATAAAAAGCATGTAAAGGTTTCTAGTAGATCCCTAGCCTTAGTAATCATAAATCTTTGTAAATAATATAAATGAAAGTTGTAAATGGGCAAAATGAATAATAATAATAAAATGTAATTGTATTGGTAAAATTAAACTTTTTCAAAAAATAGTGAGAAAAGAAATGGAAACGAAAAGCAATAACCAGATTATTCGGAAAGAAAAAACCATAGAAAAGATGCGGGACTCGAAATCTTGCATGCCTTGATTTTTGTTTCGTAAACCCATTGCGCCACAATGCAGGCAGACAGTCGGGTCTCGGAAATGTTGGTATAGAAAGATCATTTTTGCATTCTATGTGTACTATGCCGACTGAAAATTCATTTCCACTTTCTCGCATCAAATTAAAGCTTAATATGTGAGTTTAGAAGTTACAAAATAATATTTTAAAAATATTCTATTCACCACATTGCCAATGTGAATGGATTTATTCATTTGCAGTAACTCACCGAATAGACGTCAAGACCGGAGATTAAGACGAACGAGAAGAGAGTGTTCAAACAACCTATAATGAAAGCACAAATTTCGCCATCAAAATCGAAAGTCGTTTATTTATATAAAGCAAGAAATGTTTGTGATACTAAGCTTGTGACTGGTAACATCTTGAATCCCTGCAGTTATAGCGGGCAAAATAAGGCCAATTACCTCTGCTTTAATATCGCACTTGTCAGCTCGAGAAGCAATGATTCGCTTCAAAAACAGTTCTTTGAATCTCAAAACTTATACAGTACGAAATTGTCAAAAGATGAAAACCAGGATAAAATGCAGGTTGTTTTTGCTTAAACATTTAGTATCCCTTTCAATAACATTTAACGCGTTGTCCGAGAGCTCGTCGCTTTTCCACCTCCGAAGCATTCATTTGCATATGTGTGTATGTGTAGGTGTGCTTGTGTATGCAGAGAGTAAGCAAGAAATCGGTGTGCAACTAGTTAACTTATATTACACAACAGTAAAGTTAACCTTAGTTAACTGATCAGCTGCAATAATTTAGCTTCCTTTATTTTATTCCGTTATTCCTCTTTTCTTGCTGACGCAATTAAATGGCATAGGATTAGTTTAGACATTGATAATACAGAGATACCGTTTAAAATATTATTGAAATCGCAGAGAACATACGTTTAATATGTTAAATGCAAACATTTAATTCCGTTTCCGCACTTAGAAAAATTGTGCTATCAGTTAACGATCGCTTAACCCTTCGAATTCAAACCTTAATTTTTTTCAAAAAACTATCTCTTCAGAAACATTCACAATGCTATCTCAATTTTTCTTCGCATGCCATGCTGTTGATTATAAAGCATTGTGAATTTTAGGTTTGGTTATATTTAAACTAACATTTTACGGTTGATCAACTAACATTTTACGGTTGATCTACTTACCGTATCAGCCAAGCGTCACTGTCAGGCGGCTTAGTGTTGTCTATTCAAGCATTCCGTTAACCAAGAAAACATTAACGTTTCATTGTTGCTTTACTTAGTTAACCCTAAATTAAAACACGATTATTTCTTTCTTCCAGCAATATTCGCCATTTTCGTTTCATCTATCCGGATATCTACAATACATCAGCGAACCAAAACAGCAAATGACCTAACAATTTGTTTAGTTGATCATTATTTATTAAAGATTTTCCACTAGATATACTCCAATGGCCCAACTTGGCATTGGTCTGAAATCATGACATTCATTATGGTTTATTCGTTATCTTGCATGGTTTAAGTCCTCCAAACATTCCAGCTAGAACACCTAAGAAGATAAAATATGCTTTTCAGGTGGAATGATAAAAAGCTTGTGATACTTGTATCGCCTGTGAGATTTTTCTAAAATATTTTCAGTCAACGTATTTGTGTCGTATTCGCAATGGAGGAAAGTCAACATTATATTTTGCCGGTTCACTTTGTCTTATTCCATCACATATCCTAGTAGTCTAAGATTATGGTTTTTACATGTCAAAGTTGTCGAGTTGTTGAATATTTAACGTACAGTATTGCATTGTTTCGAAGCAAAATTAAAATAAAATAATTGCTTAAATGATATTTCTTTGGTGGATCGCTAAAGGGTATTAGGATCCTGAGAGTACACGTAATTAATACAAAATACAATTATTTTATTTATCAGCAAGATGTTATATAGGGTAAGTAAGTTTTAAGATATAAGACATAAGATATAAGATAAAAGTTGATAAACCAAAAACGGGAAATATGAAACGCAATTTCGTTATTAAAGTCTAGTTTTACATTTACAACGAATCGTCCACTAAGGCTACCATTGTAATCGCTCATTAGATTACCTGCTCTGCAAAGGTAAAAGTACCTGCTACTATAGATATTTCCTTTTGATATAGAACATCTTCAGATGATACTCTACAAATTAAAGAGAATTATTTCAACAAATTAAAGAGAATTATTTTTATTTTTCCAAAAAGATCGGTGAAATCCAGAAGTAGGTTTTTGGGGGAAGTAAGTATTAAAATTACTAGTATTTCAAATTCTATTGTGTAAAGCAATTATAATAAACAATCTATACTGTTTAACTTGATGATCGATTTTTGACGAATTTTTAACGTTTAATGCAACACCATCTTACAAAACTTTGCTAAAAACATGTTCAAAATACGCCGCCAATTCGTTCAAAAACAATTGTTCGCAAACTGTAGTCTTATGTAATATCTTGCCTATACCCCATTTTTATTATTTATAAACATTCTATATGAGACAAATAGTTGAACAGTGAAATATTTCGTTGATTTGATCTTTCCTTTATGTTTGTAAAATGCTATTGAATGAGTGCATACAATAGTTGCTACTAGAGAAATTTGACCGTATTCAAACGTTTCAAAGAATGTTTATAAATAATGTCTGGGATTATAGGCACTTTAAATAGTTTGGTTGTTTAGTAATAAACTATTCACTTTCATTCTCTTTTCATTTTAAGATTGCATTATTATCTATACTGTTGTGTATTTTAACTGAAGACCATGAGTGTATAGCTCAAACACGCACGATTATTGTTTGATGGATTGCATTACCTATTTCAGAAATAATATATGTTCTCTAATGTGAAAAGTCACGTATAACAACTTATTTCGTTCGGCGTTAATGCTAGATCACTAAATAAATCTGATGTATAATTATGTTTCCAGGCTACAGTGTATACAGTCATAATGATGGATTGACCGTGGTTGACCATGAACGAATGACCAAGATGCTGCTAGTAGTTTTTATAGGCTTGCTACAGAATTACATCTTATTTGTTAATGCAGGTGAGTGAAGATTTACATTTGAATTTATTTACTCTTTATTGCCATTTCTGAGACTGCCCTTCTTCAGAATGTTCAAAAAAGATGTGCCAACCAGAGCACTTATATACAAAATTATATAAAATCGCGTAGATTTAGTCTTTTGGCAATAAAATAATCACGCTTGTATGTCCAGAACGACTCTATATTTCGGTAGGATTACGAATATCCATTTTATCAATTATATTAACTGACAAATCAGCAAGACTCTCATGGCCTTCTTCGAATAAATGGGCGTACAGATGCTCGCCTGGTATATCGCGTTGACCCCTTGCATAACGATTCCAACTACTTTTATGTTTATTGGATCGTTTAAGGAATGAGCTTATAGTACTACCTATATAAAATTTATTATAGTTTTTGAGACTTAAAAGATTAAAAAATCCAGAGAAGAGTCACAATCAAATGTAAAATGGCGTTTTTTAGACGATGTTTTTTTGGTCCAGATTTGGTCTTAAAATGTATGTATTCCAACACTCAACATGTAGTTTGATCGAGTGAAATGCCAAATATTACCTATAATATACCCAGAATCGTATCCCGACATTACCACCACGATATATACAGAACTCGTGACTAGGCTCTCGGCAACGGCTTCCGTAGCTCAGTGGTCAGAGCACTGCACTAGCATCGCAGGGTCGCGGGTTCAATTCCAGCCGGAAGGCCTTGAAGTTGCATTTTTCGCAACTGGTCCCGGTTTGGTCTTAAAATGTATGTATTCCAACACTCAAAATTTTCCTTCACCATAAATCCTTATATATTCTTAAATCGTTTCCTATTTATATTTTCAAATCAGGATGTAACGCAAACAATGATGTCAAACAAAACTCTAAAGATGCAGAAGTTAAGCCCTTGCATCACATTACAGAATTTGGAAAACGTGATCAAATTCATGTGGAAGGCTGTATTAAGAAATATCTTACGAATACTAAAAATTCTTCCAAGTCACCTTCAGTAGTAAGACTTCATGGCTTTCTTCATGCGCGATCACAGAAGGCCAAACAACAGACAGGTACGCGTAGGGAGGACGAACCTTCGAGATATGAGGCATTCAAGCCAGAAGAAAGAGGATCTATAACAGAAGACGAAGAAAAACGGTTGCACAAGCTGCAACTTCGAACTGAGACGATAAGAATGCTACATAAGATTGTGGAGAAGTACTTCCCAGGTGACCATTTGACTGTTGAGCAAAAGATCGAAGCTTTGAAAATTCTTGGAAAGCTTTTAAAGTTAAAAAAGGAAGGCAAGAAAACAGACGCCAAGGCGATTTTGGAGTCCTTTAACAAGGTATCTCATAATTCTTTGAAAGATGAAGGAGCAGGAGGTTCAGCGTTAAAAAATGCGACGCAAGAAAAGGTTTCAGAGAGTGTAGATAAGGTCTCAATGAATAATGAAGAGGATGATGGTGGGGGAGCTCATGGAGGAGATATTTATGCAACAATAGCAAATGGCCCAGATATGCCAAAGATGCCGCCAACTGTCGACGAGAAGCTAAAGGATCCCGAACATACTCATTCAAATATTATGCCTGTGGGTATTCAATCTATGGACGATGGTGGTAAGTTCGTTTATGGAATATACATTTAAAATTCTCGAGCTCGATATATAATTGGCTATTTTTTCTCATTTAAAAAAGCTGGGATTTTCCATCCGTGTGGCCATTATCGACCCATTATAGAATCCTAAAAGTATTTTAATTCTCTCAACTGTTCATTTATCGCCCTTCACTATAATTACAATTACCCCATTCTTTAACTCAGGGAACGTTTCTCAAGATTTTGTTATCTCCAATTAATGAAACGTTATTTTGTGTCTCTTTTCCAATACATTGCAATGCGTTGTTTTCACTTTCAAAAATCACGATCATTAATTATAGTAATATATTTAGTAAAAACATGAATAATACATTGGAAAAAGAGAGACATTTTCGTACATCTTTTTAAAGGTATAAATAATAGTGATTTCCTTTACTGTGCTATAGCTTACGAATTAATGTTCTATTTTTATAAAGGACGATTAACGAGTTCCATCAACCATCCCAACGGTATCAGCGACCAAATTGGCGATTTTTCGAATGAAAGGATGGGACATTCGTTACCTTATTACTCCAACCAACAGTATCCTGGAGCCAGTCTTGGGATGGGACAAATCTACAACACTGGAAATAGTTATTACAGTAATAAGCGTGGACTTGGTGACATGTCAATGATGAATGACCCAGCGGACGTACGAAGCAGTATGCCATTTTCACCGCGATACCGACATAGAGGATCTTATAACGACGAGGATAACCGAAGTTATGACGATGATGATGATGACGATGACGATGACGATGATGATGATGATGACGATGACGACGGTAGTGATGGTGAGGAACCTGGACATACAAGGTCGTATGTCAATCGTCATGATTATGATGACGATGATTCAGATGATGATAATGTCGTTGAGTACCACAGTCGGTTCAATAGGAAAGACAAGATTGCAAAAAGTCCGAAAAAAAAATTGAAAAAGAAAAAAAATCGAAAAAGAAAAAAGGAAAAAGTCCCGCACGACATTAAAATATTTTAGTGAAATGTTTTCAGTTTTAGTGGTTCGGAAAAGAGAGGAATAATTGGACCTCGCAACTTTTTCTCCGAAAGTAACTTCGGAATAATGGGGAATTATAGTGAATTCGCGTAATAAAGGATCGTGAACAGTTTAATGTGTATATGAAATGAAAATTAAGTTTGTATTATTGGAATGAACTCTTTAAAGTAAGGGGCAATGTCGTTTAACATACTTCCATATCTCATGACTCCGTTCTGGAGATATTCCGATTTGAAAGATATCCAGCGCTTCACGCCTCGTTGGCCATAGCCAACTCATATACGACTCGAGCTCATGGTATAATTGTTAAATGTAAAAACCTTGACACAACATTTTGATTTACTATATAATCCAATTTATTATATAGCTACTGCTAGGATATGAGCTATATCGCAATTTGATTGGCTCCTCTATACTACTGGGCTATCACCTCATATCCTACCTCATATTTACAAGATGGCGGCATGTTTTTTTCGGCCGAAAAAAGCTGAAATCGATCCCGAACTGACTAAGTGTTTGGCTATATTATAAAACAATTATACCATTCACTCTCGTCGTACATGAACTAATAGCCAACTCGGCGCTTCGCGCCTGATACGACTCGAGCTCATGGTATAATTGTTAATTATCTTTTTACCAAATCTGCATGTGAAACTTGGCATATAGATAGAAACCATCAAATCAAATATTGCTAGCCTAATAAGATTTTTATTTAAGTTTACAGACCCTCTCAAACATAAAACAAAATTAATTTATTTCGTGGCGTGACATTTGTTTTGTTTTTGGTTTGCATATTTGCTTTCCTATAATTACTAATATCACCCACAAGTTTAATACACTGCGTCTTGTTGTTCCTCCATTGTTGACAGGCTCGTCTTGGTTTACTATTATTCCCCTCCACATGCAGGAGGTAATTCACTATTATACCCCTTATACACAGCGGAGAATTCTAGTTTAAATTGACTGGTCACGTGGTACAAATCTATCTCTCTGATTGGATAATTTATAGTATATATATATAACAATTATACCATGAGCTCGAGTCGTATATGATCTCATAGCCGCCGAGTTGGCTATTAGTTCATACACGACGAGAGCGTATGGTATAATTGTTTTATAATATAGCAAAACATTTTAAGATAATAATCGGCAAACTGTTGATATGTCGCAGTGAATAAATTATTCAATTGAAAGCAACGAACTTCCGCCACATCTACATGTACTTCCGTCATGCGTAATGTTGTCACGTATGAAAGGTTTCTCGCTGAGTTGAAAACAGCTTTATTATTTTGTCTGAGAGCCAAAAATTCGTTGAGATGGTTCAATAAAGAAAAAAAGATCCTTTGAAAAGCCAAACGGTGGGTAAATTTTTAGTTATTGTATCACGGTTGTGAATATTTGGGCTTTTAAGAGGACGTGAAAGCTAAAAAAACATTAGCGAAAATCTCGCTTTGCCTTTGTTGTTTTCGATGTGTATCACCTAAAAATAACAAAGTTTTCATTCATAATGCTTCATTACTTCAAAAATTATCCTTACTGAATAATAATCATAATATTTGTAATAAATATGTGTAGCTAGCTAACTGTTATCCTTTTTATTTTGTTTGACAAAACAATTCACAATTCAGTCGGGTTTTTCAAAGCCTTAAGAAGATTTTTAAAGTGGATTTTGCATCATAACTTCGTAAATTTTGCACTTGGTTAATGTATTTTCTGTTGAATATTAGCCTTACTCCTCTCAGTTCAGGTTTTTCGCTCTTGTGCGTTAAAGAAACAACCAGTTTCATCTGCAGTAGGTTGAGAAAATCACGCCGCCATTTTATTTTTTCATTACTAGTGATATATGAGCTGATATAGCTTGCTAGTATAAGAACCAATCAGATTGCAGAACAGCTCATATACGGTAGATGGCTATATTATAAATATATGTATATATATATATATATATATATATATATATATATATAATATATATATATATATATATATATATATATATATATATATATTATATTTATATATATATATATATAAATATATATCAATATATAGGTAATATTTGGCATTTCACTCGATCAAACTACATGTTGAAATCCTTTCAACATGTAGTTTGATCGAGTGAAATGCCAAATATTATCTATAATATACCCAGAATCTTATCCCGGCATTACCACCACCATATATACAGAACTCGTGACTAGGCTCTCGGCAACGGCTTTCCGTAGCTCAGTGGTCAGAGCACTGCACTAGCATCGCAGGGTCGCGGGTTCAATTCCCCAGCCGGAAGGCCTTAAAGTTGCATTTTTTTCGCAACTGGTCCCGGTTTGGTCTTAAAATGTATGTATTCCAACACTCGAAATTTTCCTTCACCATAATCCTTTCAACATGTAGTTTGATCGAGTGAAATGCCAAATATTACCTATAATATACCCAGAATCTTATCCCGGCATTACCACCACCATATATACAGAACTCGTGACTAGGCTCTCGGCAACGGCTTCCGTAGCTCAGTGGTCAGAGCACTGCACTAGCATCGCAGGGTCGCGGGTTCAATTCCCAGCCGGAAGGCCTTAAAGTTGCATTTTTCGCAACTGGTCCCGGTTTGGTCTTAAAATGTATGTATTCCAACACTATATATATATATATATATATATATATTTCAATGTGTTTGGGACTGGACCGAGCTCTTAGCCAATCAGAATCAAGTATGATTTGAATTGACCAATCAGAGCACTGTCCAGTCCCATATTTCCAGGGGTGTCAATAGTTCTAAGGTGTGGTCACCCTGTTAAGAGCGACCAGTGATCAAATCAGGAGGGGTATGCAACTGGTCGTATACAAGAGGTTTTTTTAATGAATTTGTATATTTATGTCATGAAACCTGGTCTTGTTTTACGACCAGTTTGTGGTGATCGTCCTTGAGTTTTATGACCAGAGAGATGAAGGTCATTCAAGGTGATCGTAGTCAATTTCATGAGATAGATATAGCAAAAAGTCTAAAAAACCTTTATACACGACCATCATACCTCACCCGATGTGATTTTATACTTACGTGCACGCCATTGCCCAAAACTTAAAATTATTTTTATTTGAAAAGAGAGTTGATATTTAAATAAAATAATCAAACCAAAATTGATTTTAGAATTAATCATAGAAATGTCCGTCACGGAGCTCTTATCCCAACGCCATCTTATGACGGAATGAATGATATTTCTTAGTTACGGTCTTAAAAAAGATGTTCTCAAAATTGTTTAGATGAAATGTAGCAAATGATGAAGTTTTTTTGATGAAGTTTTTTTTAACATGGTATTTTACAAAGAGAATGAAAATATGAACATTTTATAAAGATGAACACAAAAAGTTATTTAATAAAAGTTTCGCCCAAATTTCTGTCTCTAGATCGTCTTTTTTAAATGTAGGATATCCCCCTACAAGTAAACAAATATATATTTTATTATTTTTTCATTCTTACTAGTTGTGTGCTTTCAAAGTACATAAACGCCTCACCCCTGCTGTCGACGTATTCCCAGATTAGGGGGCCGTCATCACCTTCTCCTCCTTCGGGGATTTCTTACTCTTCTTTGTTGAAGCCATAGGTATCGTCTTCTGTGTTCTGGGTTCTGTAGACCCAAACCCCATCACTTTCATCATTTGTGCTACCACCAATTTCTTCACTCTCCTTTCTTTCTGGGTTTTTCTCCTCAGCTTGCGCTCCATCTTCTTCTTTGATTTTTTCGAAATCGAATTCATCGAATTCGTCGTCGTTGTCGGGTATCGGTTTGCTTTCCATTTCGTTGTCCGCATTGCTCGAGGTAGGTTCCATCTTCTATGTGTTTCGTTTGTATTTGCCAGTTTTTCTTCTTTTGTGCTTGAGAGTTGAGATCGTTGTTCATGCACATATTTTTTATAATTGCGGGTGCGTTACTATCACAATGGGTTAGGATGGTTTGCCCAATCAGAGCTTGTTCAATCAAAGACCCCCTAGTAACTACCTAGTTGGATCTGACGTCAGTCATCAGAACTCAATCAGAGATCGTTCATTAAAGCGTTCATGTCAAAACAGATGATTTGTAATAGGTAGGAACAATGAGACGGCGTTGCGGGATTAGAGAGGCGATTTCATAATTAGCGATTTGTTCTAAATACACTCCATGGTGTCAAAAGATGATTTGTAATTCTAAACACATCCCCTTGATGTCAAATCAGTTGATTTATTAATACTCGTGGGATTAGGGGGTCATATTGGAGGGATTAGTCGACACCGTGAATTATACTCCCGTAGTTACAAGGGGGTGGGGGTGCGTTTAAATACGTCTACATTCGAGATATTTAAGATTTTCACACTTATTTAAGCATATTTATAGCTATTTTTATGCTTTTTTATGCTTTTTTGATACTCTATTTTATATTTTCTCACAATTTAGTGAAACATTTTAGTATATATTTTAATATCCCCGATAACAATTTTGTTAGGGAATAAGTGTCTGTAACTAGGGTTTAAGAGCGTATAATTATATTCATAATACATGTCAAACAGATGATGTTTTAATAAAAATACAAATACATTTCTTTAACGTTAAAACTTATGGATGGGTATAGCGTATTGTGAATGAGTTTTCAAAGTAGATGTGCTTTCCAATGAGATCTTCTTGATTCTTGTCTCGTATGAAATTAATTTCGTTTATAGATATCTGACTTGTTGCCATGATGAGACTTGACTAGTATAAATGTTTAGTAGAGATAGGATGACTATATATACAAAGGGATTAACTCAGGTCTACATCTTCTGAGATGAATATATAATGATGGTTAAGATAGACGGTTTTACCAAACTTACTTGAATCAAATGTTGTTTTAAAATAATTGTTATGTTCGTCTTTAAAAAATAGATCATACATCTGTATCGAATCGGCAGCGGGTTTTGGTATTGGTCTTGATCCCATTAAATGTAGCTGACGAGATAGTTCTTTCATGGTATTAAATCAATAAATTCTGCTTGATTTATTGTTGCTATGCGGGTGGTTCCGGTCTTTCAATCTGCACATGAACACACTTCCCGATTAAGTCTGTAAAATCTGTCGATGTGTAGGAATATATATACTTATATTCCTCATCCCATAAAAATAATGCAAACATATGCTTTTATTTCTTTCCCAAACAACGTACCGATAAATTTTTAAAAACAAGAACCCTAGCAAGCTTTAGATATTTTTTTATGGAAAGGATATTAAGTAAACAAAAGTTTAAAAGATATTTACTCTATATTATCATTCAACCAATCAGGTTACTCCTATTTTTTATATGTGATTATAAATTTGGGGGGGTAACTAAACAAAAGTTTAAAAGATATTTACTCTATATTATCATGCAACCAATCAGGTTACTCCTATTTTTTATATGTGATTATAAATTTGGGGTGTTAACTAAAGTTTTATTCACAAGATGAGTATGGCGCGTGTGAAGCAGACCTATAAGAAAGTTGAATGTGGAAAAGCAATTGCCCGAATAAAAACTAAGGGAAAAGATATTCCCAAGATGTTAAAACATCGACGTCTACAGCAACAAGAAACGATAAATAAAATGGGGGTGAAATTTTCAGATGACGCACTAGATACACGCAGTCAAAAAGAAATTTTACAAGAAATCAGAAGAAAGAAAGTAAAACATCCCAAAAGTAAAGACATCACACGACGGTCGCTAACCCCTGTTCCAATATCACCTCCACTGCAAGCAAAGTATAATACGCCTCCACTGCAAGCAAAGTATAATCCGCCTCCATCGCAAGCAAAGTATAATTCGCCTCCATCGCAAGCAAAGTATAATTCGCCTCCATTGCAAGCAAAGTATAATTCGCCTCCACCGTAAGCGAAGTATATTTCACCGCAAGCAAAGTATATTTCACCTCCTCTTCCCCCTCTTCCACCGCAAGCGAAGTATATTTCACCTCCACAGTCATCTCCTGTCTACGAATGCAGGATTTCTCTATTTACAGCCCGATTTTCAGGTTGTTTGGAAAAACGCGCTGTGATTGGTGGTATTTTCATTTCGTGACGCGTACACGCGACCCCCTGCTGTTCACATTGCAATCATGGCTTCGACCCGTGCTTCGACATAGACTTATTATATATAATCTAGAAGATGTTTTGTCAGTATTTGATCAAAATAAATCAATGGATACATGTACAGTGCAGAGGAGTTGGTTTTAAGAAGTGCTGCCTATCCAAATCCAAGTACGTTTGGGGCGAATATATCATGTCTCGCGCTGCGAAATTCTGTTCGGTTTCGTATTTCAACTTGCTGTTCTACAATCGCATTTCTTTGCTTTTTCATACCCAAAATGTTTCTTTTTATGTGGAAAATATGTCTTAGACTTACATATGCATGATAATACAGTAGTTTTACACGGCTGCGTGATCTGTAATGTAAATTTGAACCACTTTTGAATAGCGTGTTTGTTTGATGTTTTGACGCGCACATGATGCTACAGGCTACAGAATAATTATCTTCGGTTCGCTTGCTTGCGTCTAAGTTGAAGGTTTTCTATTTGATCATGTGCCTTCTTTATGTTCCCCGTAGTTGTAGAAAGATAGAAAACACTCGGATATACAGCTGATAAAAGATTTCGAAATCAAATAACTATATAAAGCCATGACATATGGCTTAACACAAAACCATGTATACCATACATTGTATGATTGTAATAGCCAAGGGTTTTGTGTAACAACAGTCAACAAATCAGAAAAATATATAAAGCAGCTATTATGCTTGGCTATTATGTTTACAGGGTTTTGTTTTATTTAATGACAATCGTCATCCTTTCGAGAATCCATGGGAGTAACACACGTAAAAATCTTACATAAGAAATCTTAAAAATTAAATCTTAATTCACTGGGAGATATAAAAATAGGTACGCAATGCGTACATGTGTCTAATGAAATTGAGACTAAGTAAAGGTTGGTGGGCACTAGAACGGAACCAGTGAGACCATGTAACTGTGAGTGAAATGGAACTAGAAAATAACCATGCTCATTATTCAGTCCCTAATCCTAATCCTACATGACATGCGTACTGTTTAGGTAACCCTAGTGTCCCTAATGTGGGGTTATAATTAGGGTTGTGTTTGGGTTAGGGACTGGATAATGAACATATTTATTTTCTAGTTCCAGTTCCCTCACGGTTGCATGATCTCTGTGGTTCCGTTGTAGTGCCCACCGTAAAGGTCGGTTTACGTATGATTGCTACGATCTCTACGATCGCCCAAAAATGAACTCGACGATCGTGACGGTTACATGGAAAGCACGATCGCTGCAATATGTCGGCGATTATTACTGTGTATCTTGGCGACCTTGTGGTGGTGATTGTGGTTTCCTTCTAATCACTGTGATCGCTGTGTTCATTTGTGAGCGATCCTAGCGATCATATGGAAACTAAGCTTACGTTCATTCGATATTGCAAATTAGAAAATAACAAAAAGTCCGCATGTGAAAAAAATATGTAAATCTTTTTATTTGGGTAACAGCAATGGCCAAATCTCTATTTTTACTTCCATATAGTAGAATTCCAAAATGTTCGAGTGCATACTGATTTTGACATGTCTACGATTGCTACAAAGTCTCGGCATTTTCGGCACCCCCTAGTTTGGCCTCATCTATCGGGGATCTTAGTTATTGCGTTTGGGAATTAAAGTAAATATTGGTCAATGCAAACACAGGGGTTTCGATAAAAATGTAGTTGAATACCGTGATCAAATGGACAAATCTTGATCAAATTAAGCTAAGGAAGCGCGTCCTCTATTTTCAGTCAGTGAACGATCAACCGCTTGGTTGGAGGCAAACTTCGTTTTCTTCCGTAACTTATTCGGTTGTCACGTGACTGGCACAAACTCATAAAGTCACAACATTTAGATGAGTTAGTGTCTAATTTTCATGTGTCACAAAAATATATCCAATGATTAACCGATGATAAAATGGATAAAACTAGCACACTGTTCCTAGTTGGCGTAGTAGCTCAACTGCAGGTAGCTAGAGCAGTGGATCGGAATCCCGAATTGGTGCAAGTTCAAATCCCACTGGAGTCAACAATTTTCCGTCGACTCATTAGTGTAGGTTAATCATGTCGATTAATTTTCATGTTACTCTCAAGATGTTTCTGAAATGGGAGATACGGATATAGTGGTTTTCAATTTTGTTGTCGCATTTCGTGATTTCGTTTCAGTCGATGCCGCTCTTTCAAATCAAAATTATTCATTATAATTATAACACAAAGCCATATAACACGATCGAGTCGGTTTCTTTTTTTCTTCGTAGGGATATATATATACACTGTAAAAACATGAATGGTTGAAACAGCCAATTCGAATGGTTAAATTAACCAAATATTTTGGTTAAAATGACCTTAGTTTGGTTGTTTCAACCAATAAATTTGGTTGTTTCAACCCATAACAAATGGTCAATTGATGCATCTGAGATTAATTGATGTTTTTACAGTGTATATATCCACTAAATCATGGGAATTATCAGTGCGAGGGTTATATCTGTATATATAACTCTCACAAGCGAATTATATACAGATATAACCCTCAAATTGATAATTGCCCAACTCATGCAGGGATCCTGCGCGCCCACACGAGAGGCAGAGGTAAACATTTGTTGTCTAACGAATGCTTGTCAACTCAGAAGTTTTGCCTAGTGGAACAAATACTGAATCAATACGCATGTCCACATAGCCATAGCCTCCCACATTCAGTCATTGATATGATTTTAAAGAAAACTTTACTCCTTCGATCGTATTATAGCTCGAACGTCGGCTTTAAGCCAGATACATACCTCGGAGCCTACGGCCCCTCGGGATCAGTATTTACCCTATACTAAATTACCAAGGTTATCACAATATCCCAAAGTTGACAATTACCAGATTATCACAGTTTTACATGGATGATACCCTAGTTTAGCCAGCTAATTTAAGCGATGGTAAAGGGCCCGATAATTTTGCAAGTGTGTTTACTTCTCGGATAAGCTGCTCTCTTTGTTGTTTTAATGTCGCTTTTGATTTGTGACCATTTTGAATAATATCAGCAACTTTTCTTGACTGTGCGTCGATGCGTTGATCTTGTCGAGATATAACGCCACACCTCTGTTTGATAATCTTGTTTTCAGGAATTTTTAATTGTTTTGATTTCTGTCGCAGCTTTGAACAAATCTTATGCACAGTTGTTGTCCTCTTTACTCCACTCACACTTTCAACTTTGGTTGCTACATTAAGAAATTTAATATTACACTTGCATGAGACGGGTAGATTTTATAAATATGTAGGTCAGCTATACAAACAAGTTATGACGTAACGGTACATTTCTTAGTCTTATTTTATAAAAATAATAGGGAATGAAAGCTTTGTGTCTACATCACCCGATGCAAACATTCGAGGGAGTTTGTAAAAATTTGAAAGTACTAATGCAAACCTGAAGTATATTTAAATGTCAGACCTTGAAGTATATTAAACAAATATACTATCACAATATGATACTAACCATCATGAACTGGTTCGCCCAGGATATTTTGAAGATTTTCTGAAACTAAACAAACGTAGAATGTAAAGCAGGAGATGTCTTCTGTTTACAAATATAGTAGATTCTTTATAGATGTGTTGTATAGCACTTAACAGTATTGTGATGAGTGGCAAATTCACACGATATATATATATATATATAGAGAGAGAGAGAGAGAGAGAGAGAGTCAGTGACCGTGTTAACATCCAGGGGGTGGCAACATTATTATTTAGTGGTGTTTTGGTACTTCAATTTACTTTATATATGTCTCGAATATATAAGATGTGTCCCCCGGTTTTATGTTAACATTAGCCTGCGCACGCGCGAGCTGAAATTTTGATTTATCAAAATGGCCGACCCAAGGAGCGAACGCACCGAACGAGCGATATATTCTTCTCAAAACAGGGATTTTGTGGACTTACAGTATTAAATATGATGTAGGATAAAGGACTGGTTGTCTGTTAGGGGAAGACGAGCTTGGATATAAAATAAAGGTCTGATATTCAGGATATTTCTGTCACGTTGTCATGATTCGCCATTTCAACCCGTCAGGTAAGCGCAGCTAGTCTCTGCCTTTTTATAATGGAACACAATAACCTGCGAGATTATTTTGTTAGAAATTAGACTCCTGCACTTTTGTAAAGCGGTCTGTAGTTTAGGTATTTACTTCGTGTTTATATTTGTATGACAGCATTTGATTATTTGAAATGTTTATTGTATATTCTTGGGCTTAATAGAATTTTACAAATACATGTATAGATATGTTTTGGGTATTGAGCTGTTCAGCACTAAATTATGAGTACCGATTTGACAGCTTGTAATTTATAGAAATTGTCTGTATTACTTTGTTTTGTATGGTCGCGACTATCATATTTTGGGGGTTGTTGTGCACATACCAACACTGACGTTTTTATGGTAAAATATCTAACCGAGATATTGCTGTATTGGCCGAGCAAAAGACCAAACAGTCGAGGTTATTGAGTAGTCCATTATATGGCTCTTTGTGTTACAAAATCATTCTCGTATTTATTGGTCTTTGTACTTCGCTTAATTTAACGTCATCAAAACACTGGACTTGGATACTCTAAATGTACTTTTATAATATTTATTGTTCATCGTCATTTAATTTATTTTCATCGTTTTGCAGCAATAACTCTCGTATTAGGATGTTGTGTTTATTCCCAATAATCATAGGGCATTCGCCCATGAAATTGTATCCATATATAGACATAGTTGTCATAATGTTCTGTCCAACTTATCACCTTTATAAACCTTGTGATTAAAATAATAAAGATCAAGAATTGTTTTTCTAACTGACAGTATATTACTATATTTAATAATGATGCAGCTTTATAAGCAAGCAATCTTTAATCCTGCATAGCATTAAACTTAATTTGTGTCATGCGTTATGCTACTAGTGTTTTATTTAATATGATACATAATTATATAAAACTTTGCACTGTCCTTGGGACCTAGTTTTTATTAAATCATGTGATTTAATAAAAATAACTAGAAATTAAAGTATAAATATAAGTGCTATACTACACATCTATAAATAATCTACTATATTTGTAAACCTTCCTTGTGTAGATTAATCGCGTACACAGAACACAGACGAGCACAGAAGCAGATCAGAAGCAGAAGTAAAGCAGAACAAAGAACAAAGAACTAGAACTAGAGATATAAAAGAACTTCTTGAACATTTGAATGGCGTTAAATTTATATATATATTTTTAGTAGATTCCTTACATTGTTACCCTATTAAAGATCCTTAACCTCGCGCCTGTGTGCTCTACCTCTGAGAAGTCCCCGTACATAAACGACTGGTGGAAGTGATATAAAATAAGTATAAATAGCTGCATTAATACAGCCGATATCAGCGTTTTAGCCGGTAATATATTCTACTGCACGATTATATTCGTGCTCAGTATATCCTGAACTAAGCCACTCCTTTGCAAATATACTAATTTTATTGATGTTCTTGTACCGTATATATATATAATACGATTTCCAAGGATTCATGCACTGTTTTACAGTCTTAAGAATTATCGAAGAGTTCACTGTTGGTTTTGATTGTCAGAGCACACGAGATCGCACACGCGCGTTAGTCGTGTCCGTTTACTTCCATTTTATTACATTAATTTCTGCTCCCATTAACCAATATGAAGAGCTCAACTGGATAGAGCTTTGGAATAGGTCCACGAAAAACCGTACTTCTCTTACTAGTTTCGCCAAGTTTTACATTGGCACCTCTGACTTGCCCGTCTGCTCCCTTCATAATCTGGACTACCTTCCCCAGTCACAAAATGTTCTCTAACCATTCTCGTCACGTACTGTAATCCTTTTGATTGTGATAGTGCTGTTCTCGTAGTGTCAAGAGATACTGTTTTCGCCATCGTCTTCAAAATGATGTGCACGTGTATTCGGTATCGTAGGCGTCGGTGAGATCCTTGTTCGTACTGTTTGGGACAATATCTTGGTGGTCTGAATTTGTCGTAATAACAGCAGGCGTTATCTACTTATTATATAGGCATGACTGGGAATATGAGTGTTTCTTCCACATCCTCGGTGTAGACATAGGTCAGTGGTCTAGAGGTTAAGACGGCATCCACTTCGGTCAGAACAGTGAGCGGACCTTCTTCAAGCATATTTTAGTGCACTTCATCAGGTCTTTCGAAAAATCCAGCCCATTCTAAACTGTGGAAGTGGTGCTGGTATTGGCGCTCATATGGCTTGTCTTCAATTATTATGCACTTGGTAAATTTGTGGATCTCTCTATTCGCAACTTGCTGTCCTCAAATTAGGCAGTAGCATTAATATTTAACATTTACTATTTGAGGTTAGCAAAAAGCGAAGTATGAGTATACTCAAGCATATTAAACAGTTATAATATCAGGGGTGGATCCAGACTAGTTCAACTAGTTTCCGGAAACTAGTCACATTTTGATAAAAAATAAAAATTAACAATGTATTACTAAAGTTATTTTTATTGATATTTTTACTTTTCACCGTGCGCAGTTGCTTGCACGTCTATTTTGCTAAATGATAGCCTGTATTATAGGCTTTTGGGGGAGGGGGAGGGGTCGAGCGCCGCGCGTGGAGTGAACTAGTGCAAAACTTAGAGTGAACTAGTCAAAACTGTCTCCTATTGGTTAATCGCTTCAAATCAATCAGAGTGAACTAGTCAAAACTGCCTCCTATTGGTTAATCGCCTTCAACCCAATTAGAGTGAACTAGTCATGAACTAGTCAGATCATATAAATACGAAATGCCTCTCGCGTAGTCGCGTGGACAACCAGTTTGTCGAAGGAAGACTGTTTTCCTTTCAATATAATGGACTTGTTTACCAAACGATTGGCCGGTTTTCAGCTCCCGATAAAATTACGCTATATTCCAAATATCTGGAAACCAGACCAGCAGTTGTTTGTTATTCCTCAAACGTACGAGGCTGTGGGCTACGAAGGTTCAGGTTTGAATGGCTCGTGCGCTTCCCTTGGCTTGTTTATTCGAAGAAACCATGCCTTTGTTTAATTTTGATGGAGTGAGGGAAGAATGGCAACAAATTGAATATTCAAATTATTCAAATCTCCCCTTACGTTCTGGACCACTGCTTGTTCGAAGTTTCAAAGTTATGCGGTAGTATTGCAATGGCGGATTTTATGGCCAAATATATGACAAGGCGAGCGGTTTTCCTGCAAGAACGAATCAATGAAAACCGCGAGAAGATGAAGTTCATCATTACGACCGTGATTTTCTTTGTCAGAGTAATAAGGAAGGAGAGATAACAACCCAGACGATGCCATCTTCCAAGTGTTATTTAAATTTGCTATATCCAGATGACCAGATGCTGAACTAACATGATTTTCAACTATTTGACCTTGCTACCTGCCACCCTAGTGCTGAAATCATGATTTTCAACTATTTAACCTTCCTACTTGCTATCCAGAATTCCAGATACTGAACTAACATGATTTTCAACTATTTAGCCTTCCTACTTGCTATCCAGTGCTGAACTAACATGATTTTCAACTATTTAACCTTCCTACTTGCTATCCAGTGCTGAACTAACATGATTTTCAACTATTTAACCTTCCTACTTGCTATCCAGGTGCTGAACTAACATGATTTTCAACTACCTGTATTTGACCTTCCTACCTGCCATCGAGGTGCTGAACTCACATGATTTTCATATATTTGACCTTCCTACCTGCCATACAGTTGCTGAACTCACATAATTTTCAACTATTTGACCTTACTACCTGCCGGCATATGATTTTCAACTATTTAACCTTCCTACTTGCTATCCAGATACTGAACTAACATGATTTTCAACTATTTAACATTCCTACCTGCCATCCATGGGCTGAACTAACATGATTTTCAACTGTTTGACCTTCCTACCTGCTATCCAGATACTGAACTAACATGATTTTCAACCATTGAACACCAGGGACTGAACTCACATGATTTTCAACTACCTGTATTTGACCTTCCTACCTGCCATCCAGGGGCTGAACTCACATGATTTTCAACTATTTGACCTTCCTACCTGCCATCGAGGTGCTGAACTCACATGATTTTCAACTATTTGACCTTCCTTACCTGCCATCGAGGTGCTGAACTCACATGATTTTCAACTATTTGACCTTCCTACCTGCCATCGAGGTGCTGAACTCACATGATTTTCAACTATTTGACCTTCCTACCTGCCGTACAGTTGCTGAACTCACATGATTTTCAACTATTTGACCTTCCTACCTGCCATCGTTGTGCTGAACTAACATGATTTTCAACTATTTAATATTCCTACCTGCCATCCAAGGGCTGAACTTAGTGGTGAACTGATGCAGCCATTAATTTGAAAACACTACATATATACTGTGCTTTAAATGTTTGAAATTATGGTATTATTTGAAATTAAGGTTAATTTTGAAAGGTTACTTACTATTATTCATTGTATAACACATTTTTACCAGTCACCATCCGACAGTGGAAGTAGTACAAAATTACTGTGTTACAAATTGATTTGGTAGAGGGAATGCAATAATTGAAAAATTGTTCCCATTGAAGTGTACAATGATGAGGTAGACTATAGTTAGGGTGTTTATGACCTTAATATTTTATATTTACTATTAAGACTGCCCTCAAAATGCAGGAACTAGCATTTCAGAGCCTTAGAAATCAAAAAAAATTATATAAACATAAATGTCACTCTTCCATAAGTATAAATTACTGTAAAACCCTAATAATTTTTATTCCAACTGTAAATTTAGACATGTATTCACGTTTTCTGACCTTCCAGAGTTCTGTAAAATCTTCCCACAAAATGCAGGAAATGGCATTTCAGAGACTCTAGATTTCAAAATTTTCCGGGGGGCATGCCCCCGAACCCCCCTACAAATCTCGTGCCTTTGGCACTCGATTCTCGCGCCTTCGGCGTTCGGAAACTAGTCACAAAAATCCCTAGATCAACCCCTGAATATACACATTAAATTTGAACTGAATTGATATATCTCAGGCTTTTAAACACCAACATTTCACCCTTTCTGTTGCCCCTGAAGCACATAGCACAAACTGACAAAAGTAGGTTGGATAAAAACAAAATCGTCTAATTACCACTTCCACAAGAGCACTGTACAAGGACAAGGATAATCACAACTTTAATCAAGAATACCATGTTAAAGGTGAAGGATGCTTTCGATTGCTGAAAATAAGTGCAAAGAATAGAAATGTAAATGTTAATGTTACAGGGAAACATAAGTTGGGTAATAATGTGTTTTTAAATAACAATAATAATTTATTTTTTTTTATTTATAATAATAATAATATTAATAATAATAATAATAATAATAATAATAAAGACGTTTTAGGAGCATTGTACAATAGTCTCAATGTTCTTACAACAATACATTCTTAAAGTTACTTAAGTTACTTAATTATAAAACTAATTGCATTTGATCAAAAGTACTTCATGTCTAACCAATAACACTATAATAACTACAAAACTATTAATTAGAAAAAATAAAAGTCTTACGTGCTGACTACTTAAAAAGTAAGTGATTTTAATTTGCTTTAGTAATGAATTCCAGTTTTCAGTTTTACAGCGGCAACCGAGAATGTTCTGTCTCCATGAGTCTTGGATTTTGGCACAAGTGAAAACAAAAACAAAGGCAAAAAGTTACGTTTTTTAACAATTTTAGTCGAATTTTTCAGAATTTTTTCATTTTGTTTACATAAATCAGCTAATTATTATAACGTTAACAAATAGATCGCCGATTCCGTCCGAAAATAAGGTACTTTTGTGGAATATTTTATAATTTATGTTTTACAAAATCTTAGAATATAAAAACATGAAAGAAATAGGGGAGGCAAAATTTTTGCCACTTCTATGTAAATCTGTTTGCAAAATCTTACAATAAACATATGTAAGAAATAGGTGAGGCAAAATTTTTGCCTTTTCTATGTAAATCTGTTTGCAAAATATTAGAATATAAAGACATTAAAGAAATAGGGGAGGCAACATTTTTGCCACTTCTATGTAAATCTGTTTGCAAAATCTTTCAATATAAACACATGAAAGAAATAGTCACGGTATAATAAGTAAATAATGTAAGCTATACTATTATAAAAGCTGTATGATCTGGGGTTTTGTTTGAGGGCAATTTGGAAAGTACAGTTACTACACTATATATGTGCACAGTGCAAGTAAAATGTGATAAAAGGTCTTGAGTTCAACTGTGCACTGTGCTTTTCAAACATACTGGTGCTGACCTCGTGAACCTGGTAAGTAACATATATTTATCTTAAATTCTCCCATAAGTTATATATCAGCTTTTTATTCTTATGCTGTTTTGTCCTATTCTTTCCTAGATTTACGCCGGTCCCTACCAGCCACCATCAACTCGTGGTGTTCCTGTCAATGAAAACTACCTGAACTCTTTAGTTCCTGGGTGTCTAGTGGCAGTCCATATTGAATTCAAAGAAGAATCCAGTCATTGGAAAAGTGAAAGAAATGATTGATGAAAATAATTTCAAATTTCATTATTGGAAAGGATCATATGCGAAGGCATGGCAACCACATATAGTTACTGTAAACAATGAGAACAATACTTGGACTGACAATCTTGACAAAAGATCAATTATCTTATTCGCGTTTGAGTTAGATGAAGAAAATAAATTACAAGAAAACAGCAGGAAATACCTTAAAAGTGGCATCGAGAACAAAGCAGACAGAATTAGGACTTCATGGTAATGTTTTTATCATTAGGCCACTATTTGTTGCATATTACCTTGTCATCGGCAAAAACAGGCAGTGTTGTTTGAAATTCAACAATATTTGGTCCCAAAAAGTATAATAATATTTTTTTGGATTTAGCTATATGGTTATATTGTAAGATTTTGCAAATACATTTACATGGAAGTGGCAACCTTTTTGCCTCCCATATCTCTTCCATATGTTATATTCTAAGATTTTGCAAACAGATTTACATCAGTATGGAAAAACCTTTGCCTCCCCTATTCTTCCATATGTTTTATAAAATAACAAATTAAAAACGCACGTGCTGATTGGCTGAAAGCCGTGTTTCTATAACTCGATGGAAAACATGGATTTTCCCGCCATTTTTATAAAATGGACTGTAAAACAAACCTTTTATCTCAAACACCTAAAATATCGATAAATATTATGTTCTGTGACAGCCACAACAAGAAGAAAAACGAGAATATTTGATGCTTTCTTCACATGCTATCTCTTCCATGTGTTTATATTATAAGATTTTGCAAACAGATTTACATAGAAGTGGCAAAAATTTTGCCCGCCCTATTTCATTCATGTGTTTATATTATACGATTTTGCAAATAAATTTACAACGGAGTGGCAAAAATTTTGCCTGCCGTATTTCATTCCTGTGTTTATATTATAAGATTTTGCGAACAGATTTACATCGGAAAGGCAAAAATTTTCCCGGCCCTATTTCGTTCATGTTTTATATTGTACGATTTGGAAAACATTTTGCCTGCTCTATTTCTTCCATGTGTTTATATTATAAGATTTTGCGAACATATTTACATCGGAAAGGCAAAAATTTTGCCTGCCCTATTTCATTCATGTGTTTAAATTGTAAGATTTTGCGAACAGATTTTCATCGGAGTAGCAAAAAATTTGCCTGCCCTATTTCTTCCATGTGTTTATATTGTAAGATTTTGCAAACAGATTTATATAGAAGGGGAAAAAATTTTGCCTGCCCTATTTCATTCATGTGTTTATATTATAAGATTTTGGAAATAAATTTTCATCGGAGTGGCAAAACTTTTGCCTGCCCTATTTCATTCATGCGTTTATATTATAAGATTTTGCGTACAGATTTACATGGGAAAGTCAAAAATTTTGCCTGCCCTATTTCATTCATGATTTTATATTGTACGATTTTCCAAACAGATTTACATCGGAAAGGCAAAAATTTTGCCTGCCCTATTTCTTTCTTGTGTTTTTATTATAAGATTTTGCAAACAAATTTACATCGGAAAGGCAAAAATTTCGCCTGCCCTATTTCATTCATGTGTTTAAATTGTAAGATTTTCCAAACAGATTTTCATCGGAGTGGCAAAACTTTTGCCTGCCCTATTTAATTCATGTGTTTATATTGTAAGATTTTACAAACAGATTTTCATCGGAGTGGCAAAACTTTTGCCTGCCCTATTTCATTCATGCGTTTATATTATAAGATTTTGCGAACAGATTTACATCGGAAAGTCAAAAATTTTGCCTGCCCTATTTCATTCATGATTTTATATTGTACGATTTTCCAAACAGATTTACATCGGAAAGGCAAAAATTTTGCCTCCCCTATTTCATCCATGTGTTTATATTGTAAGAATTTGCAAACAGATTTACATAGAAGTGGCAAAAATTTTGCCTGCCCTATTTCTTTCTTGTGTTTTTATTATAAGATTTTGCAAACAAATTTACATCGGAAAGGCAAAATTTTTGCCTGCCCTATTTCATTTTGCAAACAGATTTACATCGGAGTGGCAAAAATTTTGCCTGCCCTATTTCATTCATGTGTTTATATTGTAAGATTTTGCAAACAGATTTACATAGAACTGGCAAAACTTTCGCCTGCCCTATTTCTTTCTTGTGTTTTTATTATACGATTTTGCAAACAAATTTACATCGGAAAGGCAAAAGTTTTGCCTGCCCTATTTCATTCATGTGTTTATATTGTAAGATTTTGAAAACAGATTTTCATCGGAGTGGCAAAAATTTTACCTGCCCTATTTTTCCATGTGTTATATTATAAGATTTTGCACACAGATTTACATCGGAGTAGCAAACATTTCATTCCTATGTTTATATTATAAGATTTTGCAAACAGATTTACATCGGAGTGGCAAAAATTTTGCCTGCCCTATTTCATTCCTATGTTTATATTATAAGATTTGCAAACAGATTTACATCGGAGTGGAAAAAATTTTGCCTGCCCTATTTCATTCATGTGTTTATATTATAAGATTTTGGAAATAAATTTACAACGGAGTGGCAAAAATTTTGCCTGCCCTATTTCATTCATGTATTTATATTATAAGATTTTGCGAACAGATTTACATCGGAGTGGAAAACATTTTGCCTGCCCTATTTCTTTCATAAGTGTATATTATAAGATTTTGTGCGCATATTCCCATCGATTAATATTAGCTGTGTGATTTAGTTGTGTCTGATGATCTTGTTACTATAGCAAGTATTGTGTATTAAACCATATATTGTACGTTTTATGCTAATACTTTTTTTCTTGCTGATTTTGTTTGCACAATATGAATAACTTGACCGTAAAGTAAAGTCCATTCTATATTTCTGTTCTTTTTGGTCTATTACCGGAAAAACACCACTTTGGAATTTCTCAAAAAAGTTTGGAACGCGTTCTGTAGGTATAATTTAAAAAGCGAATAGTTTCTCCACAATCTGTATTGTGCCCTTTTAGCCTTTTTGCTCGTATTTTATCACTGGCTACTTTTATAAGAGTATCACTGTATTCTAGAGAAACTATTAGCTTTTAAAATTATACCTATAGACCGTCTGCCTTTTTTCCGATTTGTGCCAAAATCCAAGACTCATGGAGAGAGAACATTCTCGGTTGCCGCTGCAAAACTCAAGACTGTAATTCATTATTAAAGCAAATTAGAATCACTTACTTTTTAAGCTCAGCACTTAAGACTTTTCTTTTTTCTCATTAATAGTTTTGTTTCTAACAAACGGCTTCCCTCAGAGTGAAAATCACTCTGTCAGAAAGGGCGTTTGTCAGAGACCGCCAGAGTGTACCCAAAATCTTTTTACGAGTTTCAGTCGGCAGAAGTTATATTTTAGTCGGCCGAAGACAGAAGTTATATTTTAGACGTGTTCAATTTAACACGGACAAGTAGAATCATTAACTTTTAGCACTTATCAGTTTAAATTAATTTCAAACTACCAAATTTAAGACTCAAATCTAATGTTGATGTTAAATGTTTTGTTTATATGTAAATGTAAGCAACGTGAGAATACCAAAGACATAAATTTATTAAAATGTCATCATGTTTTCATTCCGTATTGAGAGTGCGTTATTAACGTGGGACTAAACGATAATATTTTGACAAGCTTCGATCGATAGGATGTAGTCGGTACAAGCTCGTGCGTCAGTCGGTTGAAGTGCGCTTACACCCCCCTGTAAACGTTTCTGAGTACGGCCCTGGACAAAGGGCCTTCGCTGGAAACATTAGACTTCCTATGTTCACTATTTCGGCAGTACACCAATATTTTACCGTTTTTATTAGCAATGCTCTTACACCGTTTAACTCTCGTATATCTGGCTTTATTTTCTGAACATTGCCATTTTCTAGACAAAAATTATTAATGATAATAACTCATGAGAAAAAAACAAAAGAAATCCACGTTTAAGGTGGCTCTAAACATATATTTTCACCAAATGCCATATATGCGAGACTCTGGAAAACCGTGTGAGTTATCAAAGTATTCGCGTGACCATTCGTGTGCGCGAGAATGTTCGCTAATCTGTATACAAGACCATAAAAAATGACATACATGGCGAAGCAAGTTGCTCTCCCCATCTCGCGCCATTCCGCGTGACGTGTGCGAATTGTTGGCGCCACCACAAATTCCATTTCATTTATAAATATATAGATAAGTTAACCGAAGCTATAATATTATAATCTTACCTATGTCCCTCTATAGAATTGATTATAGCTTATATACTGTATAAGAGTTATTATGTACAAATGAGAATATTACATTAAAAATAAAAAAATGGAAAATTAAAAACTAACCAAAAACAGAAAAGTGTAAAGTTAAAATGTTTTTCTTAGAATATTTTGAGTAAAAAATGTTTTCATTTAGTGCTTTCTAGTTTTTCAATCATAAAATCACAATAGTTAGAGAAGCAAGCTGGTAACTGCTTCTTCTTCCAACGAAATACAAATTTTAAAAGGTGACAATTGATCAAGCCAGTAAATTTTACAACATTTAGAGACTTAAATAATGGCTTACCATGAAAAAGTTATTATTCTAATAGCTTTCATTTTTTTAAATAGAAATATATTTGGTTAAACCGCAGATTTCAATTCCAAATGTATAATAAAACTACATACTAATCAATAATAAATTGAATTCGAATATTAGTAGTTACACAGTTGCGTATAGTCGTAGAATCAAAGCAAAATGTGATATTCTTGCAAGAGCGTGAGATTCTGCTTTAGTGCCTTTCGAAGTTAGGATCGATGGGTAACACATCTTTCGCGCGATTCTATACTCTACGAACAAATTAATTACAAATGATCAAACGAAGAAGACTTGTGTAAGACGTATACTATGAAGCTGTATATCAGCAGATCAATAAAAAAAAACAGAACCAGCTGGCAATTTCAAATAATATAAAACGAAACATATTCCGAAAAATAAAGACATCCTGCGAACTCAAGATAGTCAATAACAAGACGAGATTATTGAAAAAGATCAATCCATGGAATACTTGTCAAAGTAATTAAGTAATGCGCATCAGCACTCAATTGACTTCTGTGCCGAAAAAGATGGCGGCTGTGCATTTTACCAGAATGCTTTGCGACTTTAAATCGCCTGTAGTGACAGTTAAACATTGTTTACCTTATAAACATGAATTAAATACGTAAAAGCTTCCTTTTTACCAAACCTAATCTTTTTGAAACTCCATCTTCTGCTATTTCTACGAGATTGAAAGTTTACAGCGCGCAATGAATTATGGTTAAATGTAGCAGTCGCCATCTTTTTCGGTACCGTAGATTCGCGCTTTGTTTATATGGTGGAATCACTGACCTATATATAACTGAACTGCGGGTACCCGTCAGAAAAATGTCCCCAAAATTGTTTTCAAGATGGCCGATTATGGGTCCTATTCATGGTAGTGACCACTGACCACTGATCTTTTTATTATCCAAATCCAATGGTTAAGTTGAACTTTCGACTGTTGGGAAATATATGTAGCCTTTGATATTGTAGGCTCGCTTTTTTAAACACTGGACATCCATAATTAAAAGCAATTATTAAAACCATATGCAGGTAGAAAACATTTGTTATGTCCAGCGAAATTACTTTGCTTAGTATTTATACATACAAGAACGTATTCTAGGCGAATAAAAAAGCAACCGGCTGAATGACAAAACACTCTCAATTGAATGAATTGACTTGTTACTCGTTCACAACATTTTTTTAAAAGCAAAGAAATTTAATAAAATTTAAAAGCAAAGAAATATTTATAAATGAAAGAAATACAACCAACAAAAAACATGAAACTGCATGCACTGACCGAACTGAAAAACGCTGATTTATCTTTTAAAAAGAAAAACTGTCATTTTACACTCCTAGAATTCATTAGTTCTTCTTCGTCGTCAGATTTTCCTGTGTTACAGTATTGAAATTTGATATTTGTGCTAAAATTCACTGGTCTTTTGCCTTGCTTTGCTCCACGGTTTGAAAATACTTCTGGTTCTAGCCTTCAAAACTGGTAAACAACTCCAAATGTGGAATTCACCCTTGGGGTGAATATTCACCCTTGATACCTTTGACTTGCATTTGGCGGACGACTGGCTAAATATTTCTCAAACTAAACCAAATTTCCTCCTAATTTTCATCAACTTGTTGGTATATGCTTAAACAATTATGCACCTCAGTGTCGGTGAATATACTTATTCTGTGCAGCCGTATAAATCGGGTGAGCATTGACAACAGTTCAGTTTTTAAATTCCGGTCAGTGGTCGTCCCCATGAAAAAGACCCATATTTCCGCCATTTTGTTGGGGACACTTTCCGTAACATAAGTTAATAGGAGCACGCAGTCCAGTTATATATAGGTCAGTGGGTGGAATACGCTTACGTCATAAATCGCGCTCACATTTTCTAGCTTGACTTTCTATTGTAGAAATTATAGGTCAGGGAGTCGGCCTGTAGGTGGCGATGACAAGCGACTATAATATTCATCGCTTTCGTTTGACGGGTAGTCATGTGGATAATCTACCTCTTTTTAATATATTAATGCAACCTTAACGGAATGCTCTCATTTTTATCATTACGCTTCTGGCGGCCTCTCCATATACTCATAGTGTACAAAGCTACAGAAACTTTACAATTCAATTTCTTGTGAGAAAAATAGATTATCATTGCATTCACGAGTTAGCCACAGACGGCAGTTGATTAAAAATTGGTGTAACTTTTGGAAACTTAAGCTTGTCGGGAAATATGCCATATGTAAAAGCATTATTAATTACTTGTAAGAGGGAAAGATAGATGCTATTGTTAAGTATGCTCAGCAGATGAATAGGTATATAATTCATAGTTCTTGATAACTTATAAGTCAGAATGAACAAAGCTGGTCGCATTATTTTAGCAAATACAAACTATATGTGGGCACATTCAATAGCCTTAAATTCGGAATTTAATCTATCAGATTAAAGGCTCGTAGGTCTAACGATTTATTTCTTTTACCTTACCTCTACTTGGTTTAGTTTAATTACTCGTCCATTTTTTCACTGACTGAGTGGTGTTGCTCTTGATATTCTGGGCCAAACTGGGAAGACGGGATATAACTAAATGTTTAGATCCACTTACACATTAATGTTTGCAGGTCTTTATCTTTTTCCCTGGTACCTGACTGGTATATATATATATTACAACTTTTACTATATGCTTTCACAGGTTTTAACTACAGGATATACATAATAGTCCATTTTCGCCAAGATAAACTACTTTACATTTGTTAGTCTACCAATCAAACAAGGATCTCTGCCAATTAAAAAAAATATGAAATTAAATGCTTTATATACTTTGAACCATAATAATAATAATAAAACATTTTGTTATTTTATGACACAATTAAGGCCACAATTAACAATCGTATAGCAATTTAGGCAATGGTTATACCTAGTATATTTTGATGTAGTATACGAATTTTTAGTTATTTCTATAATAATCTCAATGAATTACGCAGAATATAAATATTTATCATTATTATTGTGATGTTGATGGTGATGTTGATGTTGATGTTGATGATGATATGATCATCATCAGCAGCATCATCATTTTAGAAAATATACTGTTACGCGTTTTTGTAATATATTAGAACAAAATATACAGAAACTAAAATCGTTAAATACTTAACCTATTCAAAAACTACTGTAGAAGTAAAAATTAGCATATATATAGCACTGTAAGTAGGGACAAAACAGTTTTTATTGTGAAATCAATGACTGCAACGCCTTGCTGTATGACATGAAGAAACTGAAATTAATATGTCAAAATGATGCTGCATGTGTTGTAACTTTAACCAAGAAATATGATCAATTACTCCAAAACACTTCCCTGGTATCAAAATATATTGCTTTTGGTATATAAATAAACACGAATAATGACCCGTACACTTTGTTCTACGAAAGAAACTCTTATAAAGAATGTTATAATAAAGAAAGGATGAAGACATGTCATACATGGGGCAGTTCTAGTTTGTATCCAAGGATGTGGAACGAGTAAGCAGAATAAATTAAGAACAGCAGCTCAGTGAATTAGATTTTTTCTACCGCCGACTATCCTGGCAAACCATCAGGCATCCGGTCTATCAGAAGGTTGTCGATTGTTGCACTACAATTGTTCTTTGCGCCCCTATTATTATTATTATTATTATTATTATTATTATTGAAAGTTTATCTCTGTATATTATACAGGAAGTTCTGTAGGGCATCGGGCCACAGCCTGTGGCCTGGGGTGCCCTAGTTCTTAAAATATCGCCTTGGCACAGTTCTTATGTGTCCAGTACTTTTCTTAGAATTTTTCCCGAACCCACCAAGCAAACACGTTGCAGCATTTCCACACTCTCTCTCCAAATCGCCAACATTCTTTTTCTGTATCCTCTTTTGCTTGGGTCGCTTCTGATGTAACACTCCATAACAATTTTGTTAATTTCCTTGGTCCATCTTAACTTAGCAGTAGGATTACGACTTGATGATGGCTGCTCTTCCCCATACACCCGGTCGGGCATGGAACTAGTATCAATTCTAGTTCTATTCATGCCGTTTTCATTGTTATTATTATTCATCATCACATAATTACACCGTGAGTTTTGCACGGGACAAATGTCCATCCTACGTTGCCCGGCTCGTAGAATAAGGCTGGTTCCTGCCACGGATCGCCAATCCTTGACAGCTATCGTTAGCAACCACATTACGCTGCGGCCATTCACTCTTCGGCACGATTATATAACACCTTGAGTTACGTAAGAGAGCGGACTACTTTTTGTCTGACCTCTATCCTTCGACCTGCCTGGCAAGGGAAATCCTACCAGGAGCTAATGCTCCCGCCAGTATAGCTCTCAAGATCATCGAGGTACACAAACCCCACCACCACGACAAGGTAGTAAGTAGTCCATGGGGGGTTTATTATTATTATTATTATTATTATTATTATTATTATTATTATTATTATTATTATTATTATTAATATTAATTATAAATTACCTAAATTAGTGAGATTTATAATTGTATATATATATATAAAGAATTTCAATAAAGTTTCCATTATTATTATTATTATTATTATTATTATTATTATTATTATTATTATCAGATATTTGTGATTTGATTATGATTACCACAAGTAAGATCTGAAAGAATATCGACTATCTTAGTCCTACTGGCAAGATCTAGGCCCCACGTGCTTGGCATCCGTCTTTCAATTTTCATGCGCGACCGGCGTCCCTTCATGATGTCATTAGTTGTTTTTATGCTGGTCATGCATGGTTTGATACGAAATTGCCGGAGGAATACAATCTCACAAAGGTAATAACAGTTATTTTATATCCTTATAAATTGCAAGAATTAGCTATTGTTGTGCGTGCTACTACATCGACTTCAGGAATCAGCCTTATAAGCTAGTTCTCGTGTACCTTCGTAACCAATTGAACGCACTGTTTCTTTATACCAGTAATCTTTAATATGTATTTTTATCTCAAGCTATCATTACAGTTAGCGAAGTTATCATTTTCTCCTTGTTTTTAAATACCTTTATGAAATATCTTATGTAAAAATGAAATTCTCTTCTTGCTGACACATTGCAAAGTGTAATTACTACTCTCTGCAGGTTGTTTACTGTGAAGGACAGGTCACTAGTATAGCGCAATTTTACCAATGGCGACAATATTCCGGAAGATAATTTTGGTCTTGTTATGTGCTGTCTTTTATGGAGGTTGGTGTATTATTGAATGTGTATTATAGATTAACAGGCAAATAGTAAATATTTAAAGTTTTTATATTTAAAGTTATCTAAATTAGGAATATATAATAAAGCCCCTATAGATTAAACACCTGTTGTGCAAAGACAACCAACATCTTTTGACCCGGCTGTACTGTAACAATATCATCGCTGATACAACGAAACTCGTTTAATATAACAGGAAATTTTTCCGATATTAATATAACCACTCGCACGTTTCATTGAAATAGGTCCTTTGCACTTCGTTTTAATCAGCAAGAACAGAGAAAGACACTTGATTATATAGAAAAATATAAGTTAAAATGTATATTAAGACGTGGTGTTAAGGAGTTTATTTTTGGTTGAAGAGAAGCTATAAGACAACTACACTGAGTGTTGCCGTTAATTGAAATTGCAACTATATAACCTGAAAATATTTTCTAGATTTGTGACCATATCGATAGGATTCAAATGAGATACAACTAAGCTTTAATAAATAAATATTTCTCGAGATATTATGTTGTGTGACCGAGAGACTATACAGTCTGGGTACGAATGGCGTCAAGGAATACGGGAAGTTAAAATTGTTCGTAGAAAATAAATAATAATATATAAATGTGGCTGCCTGTTCTCTTTCAATAAAACAAGCTTGTTGGAAGACAGCAGACAGCTAAATTTATAAATTATTCACGTACGACTTATTTACTTATTATTTACTTACTTTTGATGTTCCTTACTTGGCGTAAGCTCTTTTCAGACCCAGACTGTTGTATCCTGGCCACGACCTTCAAGTATTGATTTTTGCAATCTCTAAAAGCGAACTATAGTAAAAAAACAAATAATATTTAAAACAAAGATCCTCAAGTATTATGTTCAGACATGTTAATAATTTGACCATATCTGCTCTTGTATACTCGAAAAATAACTTTTTTATTCTTGTATTTTATGCTTCTGGACGCCGCCATTTTGTTTTGACATTCAGTTTGCTCGACTGCTCAAACACGATGTACAGCGGGGATTACTTTTCGATTTTGACGTCATTGTGTGCAAGGAGCAAAAGAAAAGCACTCAATGACGTCAAAATTGAAAAGAAAACCGCCGCTGCTCACGTTTGCGTCATCGAGCAAACTGAATGTCAAAACAAAATAGCGGCGTCCAGAAGCATATTACGAGAATAAAAACGTCTCGAGTAAGTAACTTCAAAATAGTTTTTCGATTAATGAACCCAGCATATCGAGAAGATTCAAATAAGGTATAACAAAGCTTTGACAGATAAATACAGTGATATCATGCTATAAAGGAGAATGTAGTAAAAAAATACTTTAAAATAAAAGGCCTTTGAGTATAATGTTTAGAAATGCTAATAGTTTTACGTTGTCTGCTCTTATATGCACTTGAAACTTTCTTCAGAATATATACATGGTAATTTTAGGAACAAAACTATATATATATATATATATATACGTGTAGGTTTTGGTCTACGAAATGCAAAGAGTGCTCAACAACATATAGTTAGAGCAAATAATAGATTTTCGCTTACCTCAAAACTGGTCTGCTACAACTTGTTTCATCTGTAAAAGAATCTTCTGCCTGAAGATTCTTTTACAGATGAAACAAGTTGTAGCAGACCAGTTTTGAGGTAAGCGAAAATATATATATATATATATATATATATATATATATATATATATATATATATATATATATATATATATATATATATATATATATATATATATATATATATATATATATATATATATATACATCATCACAGTCAAAAGACTTGATGTGGGATATACCACACTGCATAAATTATAAACCATCAATGAATGTAAAAGTCTATAACAACTCAGTGTGCATTGCGCACTTTTACTGGCTGAAATGACAAAACATAATTGCAGTGTATGGCTATCATGAGCAGCTGTGGACAGCTGTTTCGCTCTCTTGGAGCTCGTCAGCACAGTGTAGCTGATGATAAGCCAGCACATCAAAAAGGTATATACATCATCACAGTCAAAAGACTTGATGTGGGATATACCACACTGCATACATTATAAACCATCAAGAATGTAAAAGTCTATAACAACTCAGTGTGCATTGCGCACTTTTACTGGCTGAAATGACAAAACATAATTGCAGTGTCTGGCTATCATGAGCAACTGTGGACAGCTGTTTCGCTCTATCGGAGCTCGTCAGCACAGTGTAGCTGATGATAAGCCAGCACATCAAAAAGGTATATACATCATCACAGTCTATATAATTATATATATATATATATATATAAAAAGTTTCTCGATATTACGTTTAATATTTTTGGTACCACGAGTAATATTATATCTGCTAATATATAATATTTGCTAATGTTATATATATATAATATATATATATATATATATATATATATATATATATATATATATATATATATATATATATATATATATATATATATATATATATATATATATATATATATATATATATCATTAGCATATAGTCAGATCTCTCCAATCTACACTCATATATCTAATTTTAGTCTTATCGTTGCCATTGGAACCGCTACCTGGAAAATCTGGAGAAGATCAAGGTTTGTCAAAATTTGAATATAACAAAAATATATGTCATTTATCATATAATAGCCGGCAGATATGAGCTATTCAAATTCAGCAATCGTATTGGTTCTTAATACTAGCAAACTCTCAGCTCAGCTAATATCCTATTAGTGTATAATGAAAAACAAAATGGAGGAATGTTTTGCTAAAGTGACTTAGCAAGAAACCAGGTATTTGTTTATTAAAACAATACGAACAAATACTTAAAAATATCACGTGTGTCTATATTATAAAACAATTATAGCAGCTTCGCGCCTCGTAGGTTATGAGCTCGTATATATACTCGAGCTCAATCATATGGTGATAATTGTTAAATATTTACCAAAAGAGTTATAATGACTATATATGGCTTGCCCACAAAAATATTTTTGACATATTGCCGAACTTTATGGAAAGAAAATAAATAGAGAGGATAAAGCTGGATCGGCTAACCAGTTGAAAATTTCAAAACCATGCGTTTGCGCGAGTGGATACATTTTAATTGTGGATCAAAGTTGCAAAACCGTACTCAGTATTAAATGTATCTATCACACAAATTACTAACCACGAGTTAGGGGCTTGCATAAATTAATGATGTAACAATCATTACGTGAAATAAAGAAAAAACTGTCACTAGTTGCATTCAGTGACATCATTATAAACGTAATTTCTCAGAAATTACGCGACAGCTGGGAATGAATTCGTTATTAGGTAGAACTGTTTACTGAATTACCAACCTATGTCGATACGTTTACACTGCAACGAATTCAATCACTCGTATAAGACGTATATAAGATAGTACTCATCGATTCCAGGTAGGATATTCAAATTCATAGAAAGTTGTCACTGGGCTAAGGCCCAGTACTCAGGTATAAAAATATTGATATGCATACAATATTTTCATTTCTGATAGGAGATTGTGGGTTCATAGTCTTATGGGCAGTTTTGGTCAACTACACGCTTGCCCTGTTATTCAAAGTTCCTATCTCTTTGGGGCCTTTACATATTCGTAATATTTAATTCTTCCTGAGTAAAATCATAATATATATTGTCAGCCGAAAATTTCATCTTCATGGAGTTTTTGTCAAAGTTACCGGATATGATGTCACAAGAGGCATTCCAAACCAGTTTTCTTTTGTTACTTGCCACAAAAATCATCTGATACATTTAACAACAAAAAAGCCCATGAAGATGAAATTATCGGCTGACAAGATATGTTATGATTTTGCTCAGAAAGACCCAAATATTACGAATATGTAGAATCCCCAAACGTGAGATTGGCACTTTAACAACCGCGTCTTGGCCTATCATTTTAGGCTGATAATTATTAAAGTTCTCAGAAATTATCATGTTCTACATTTCAGTAAAAGAAGCTGTCCACAAAGCTGAACTAGGGGCAAGAAACGCTGCACTACAAAATGAGAAAAATGGCAATAGTGCTGAAATGAGAGTAGCGGCGATAAAGGCAAAGCTGAATGCGCAGCATGCAATAAAACAACATATGCACAAAGATCATAAATTGCATTCCAAGCTAAAACCCTTACGAAAATGGGGACATACAAGTAAGCGTAAATGTTGTGTTAGATCTTAATGAAATCTTATATTAAAATGTTACGTTTATATAGATTATAACTTCTATATAAACCAGTTTAAAAGTTATAATCACAGACCATATTCATCAATGGTCGCTAATTTAATATTATTTTATATGCATTGCAATTAAAGGAAAATGTAATGATTCCTTAATAAATGTAAACAAATCAATCATTATGAATTATCTGATTCTACAATCCTTTTACAGATCACTTAAACAATAATTTCAAGTCGTATAATCACCAACCTTATGATTTTTCAACAATGTCACCTCACCAGTTTCGACGACGCAGGCACAGGTATGTATACACAGTAAAAACGGAATGGTTATTTCAACTAACAAAAATTGGTTGAAATGTGGATCTGAGACAAACAGTTGCAAATGGTCATAACAACCAATTAATAAATGGTTGACACATTTACATGGTTACATTTACCATTTTCGAATGGTTGAAACTACCATTGTGAAGTGTTGTACCAACCAATTTAAAATAGTAGATTTAACCATTTTATTTTAGTACATATAACCAATTATGATGGGTGTATATGACAAATTACATTTGGTCATGGAAGTTGTAACCAATTAGCAATGGTAGATTTAACCAATTTAGAATACTACACAGGGTGGATCTGAGGTAATCAATTTTAAATGGTTAAAGTGTGTTATTTTAACAATTTTTTATTGGTTTAAAATGAGTTGTAGAAATAGTAGTATTAACCATTACACAAATGGTTAACATTTAATGCACAAATCTTCTCCATCTTATGAAATATAACATAACACAACAAAACAAAACACAAATTTGATGGAAAATATTTTATCTCAATGCTTCCTGTTTTATAAATGTTTACAAAATTCTTAACAAAAAGTGCTATATAAGGGGCTGATTACATGGACTGATTACTCAGCCTGGGCTAAAATCTCAGCCCAGTAAGCGGTTACGTGGAATTTCAGACTTGGCTGAAATTCCAGCTTGGTTGAAGCAACCCGGGCTGAAATCACCCATGTAATTGTATACTTTTTCAGTCTGGTCAGCTGGGCTGATAATTCTCCATGTAATCAGCCCCTAAGTAATTACAAATAGATTATTATAATTGGCTTGGCTTGTGACCAGCATTAACACAGTCTTGTGAGCAAAATATATAAATAAATAATAAAATTATATCAAGGAATTTATGTATAGTGCATATAAAAATGTTTTTCAGTGAAAAACAGTTCTTCCTAAAAATATCCCTAGTCTATTCTTTTAAACTTAAAATTAAATTTTCAACCCCAATGGGAAGAGATGAACTTTGAATATCAAATAATAAAAAATCTAAAAATACTATACCGACCGGTTATATTGTCATGCATGAATGTTCAGAGTTGCGTCTATTGTTTTCAACCTCGTTTCCAGGGCCTTCTCCTTTTTTAAATTGGGAGTGCGGGAAAAGGCCCTGGCATCAACTGGTCACACCACCAAGAAATACCATAGGTACAATAAATTAGAGACTTAACGTATCATGCAAAATCATTGTAAGTAGCGGACCCGTTGGAGAACTTTCGTATGTTGCGTGGGCTTGGACTTGCATTGAATAGCGGTAATTTCCCTTCCTTTTGTTTAAAACTGCTTCAAGTGAAGTGTTTTGATTTGACAGTCTATGATGTTGTTGCTGTTTTTCCTATGGTTTCGGTAAATCGTTGCTTTTTAACTTCTTCCGAATTTCCTACCTACCAAGTTGGGCAAGAACATTGTAATTGTTGTTTGTCCTCTCAACGCCAAAATAGATGATCAGCTGAATTAAAGTTTTGAAAGATAAGAACAGCTTTTGTAAGGACAACAACAAATCCGGCACTGAATCTTAACATCGAGCAGTGAATCTTTTTAGGAGTTGATTTTTCCATACTATCCGCCATTCTCGTTGCTAAAAAAACTCTGCTATGCGCGCCGCTTTTAAACTGATCATAACTGGCCAAACTCGCAAAATTATGCACTATGTTTTCGGAGGAATGTTTAAGAAAAGCAATCAACCAATGAAAGCTTTTTCATTCTCGGTATCTCATGGCTCCTACGGACAGCTCTCCATATATAATCACGCGAAGAATTCAAGTTTGGCACTTAACCATGCCCTGTCCATCTTAATAGAGTCGCGCTGAAATGAGTTCAACACTGTTCATGCCCGCTCTTTTGAGAACTTCCGCATTTGTAACGCTGTTCTAATGCCCAAAATTCCCCTGAACTGAATCAATCCCTCATTTATACTGAGTATTATGTTTCTGCAGCTGAGTATAATAATGCAGGTGGCATAAGATGCCTGGAAATCACGATCACGCTAACCCGGAAATTGTTGGGATTGTACCTTGATCTATAAGCACCTGCATGGGAAGCACAATCACAGTTGATTACAGAGTAGACAAGGAGATATACAGAAGTGCATACGAAGTGCATGTGCCTCCTTTGGTAAACTATAAAAACGCTTATGGTCACAATCAGGAATTCGTGTTGCAACTAATGAAGATATTACCAGACGCCGGCTGAAACTATATCATTGATTTTAAAACCCAACTCTTTTGCGCAACCAATGCTGTATCATCTGCAAATAAGAGCTCAGGGGTGAGCTTAATAATTGTGTTTGTCTTTGTATTCAGCCAGTCTAAGTTGAACAACTTAATTTCCATCATATGACATGCACGTGCGGGTATCTATAGACTCCTTTGCTCACTTTCATATGCAGCTTAGTTCTGGTACTATACTCCTAAAAACAGGACGAAAAGGTTTGACTCTAAGACAAAACCTTACTATATAGTTGGTACCATGGCTAATTGAAAACATTTCGGCGGATTGTATAGGTTTCCGTGTAAAACCATGGCTATAAATTAATAATTCCATCGTCCGATCATTCCTCAGTTCCTCCCTTATTTGAAACTAATTAGGAATATCTGCGAGAGCATCCTGCTGCATCATTGATTCGCAGTAAGTCATAGCAGTGTTCCTTCCATCTGTTGAGGATTGAGTCCTTTTCAGTGAGCGTCTCATTTCCATCCTTACTCGCGAGGGAGTCGATCTTATGATACATATGATTTTCGGTATTTATTTCATTTACCGTTCTTGTTTGATAAAGGTCGATAAACAAACAAATAAAAACAAAGTGAAATGGACTGAACAATAATTATGGTAGCTATAATTATACCGTAAGAATTCTCGTCAGCGTATGCGAATGAAATTCAAATGAATGCTTGAAAGTCTATTCAATATCAAGATCTAGATTCTCTAAAGGCTGCTTCTCATATAATCATCCCGATCATCCGAGTCGTTTCAAAAAGCTCGCAGACGATCAGGACGGTTTATATGTATATACAGTAATCGTACCGATTGTCTGCGCACGTTTTTTAAACGACTCGGACGATCAGGATGATTATATGAAAACCAGCATTTATATACCTACAATATCAATAGATCTCCAGCAAATATATTTTTAAAGGGCACTTTTTGGTATCGAGGAGGAGCTTAATTACTGGAAAGGGGCGCTTATTGTAAATGGCGCTTAACATTTAAAAAAACAAGATCAAAGCAGGGAGTCCTATTAGAGGTGCGCATATTCGAAGGAGACGCTAAATGAAATTTTAGGGTAACCAGGTAAAGCAAACTTTGTAAATACACTAACAAAATAATAAATAAATAATGATATCTAAAAGCTATTTACAAAAAGATTAGAATTATATAAATTACCCATATAATATCTAAATGTCTTTAGTAAAATGCTAATTTAAATAAATGTTTCTTCAGCTTACATTTAAACACTTGAACAGATTCACTCATTCTTATTTCCATAGGCAGTCCATTCCATAATTTCGGCACTTGAGATGATATGTAGGTTGCTGAAGCAATAGCTTATCAGCCGACCTGAGGGCACGCCGCGGACCATGTAGCTGTAATAAATCACTTAGGTAGGCATGCGATAACAACCTTTATTATAAGTATATAACAGAGTCTTGAATGTGATTCGCTGTTCCACTGGGAGCCAATGTAACTCGATATGATCACATTTGCGCTTCAGCGAAATAAGCCTAGCAGCTGAATTGAGCACGTATTGTAATCGCCGAATAAGGAGACTTTGAAGGCCATACAATAGAGTATTACAGCTGTCGATTCTGGATATAACAAACGCGTTGATAAGGGTCTTGGCAGAATAAAAACTTAAGAATCTTCTAACCCTAGAAATGCTTCTGATATGATAAAAACCGTTCTTACAAATTTCATTAACATGACTCTCGAGATTCATCGTGTTATCAAAGATGACACGGTTCTTCGCAGAGTAGGAGGGTGCGACAGGGACAGTCCCAATCAGAACAGACTCCAGGTGAGACTGAACACGACTCTTGGAATGTATAGCACCAGGAGGTCAGTCTTGTCGCTGTTAAGCTGGATATGTATCGAGCTGGATATCTATTAAGCTGGATATAACTAATATGTCTTACATAAAAGGAAATGCGAGAGGAAGCACGATAATGACCATGTTACCTGATTTTCTCTGTACTTGAATTTGCGTAAATTTTTGTTCCGCAGAAACATGTTATCAAAAATGATCAGCCTCAAAGATTTGACAAGTGATACCGCTGTCGCAAATAACTATAAAGAGGACACGACACTGGAAGACAGACTGGCTCTCGAGGCCGAAGAGGATAAGAAATACGCAAATTCTGACAACGATATTTATAGCTCTGCCCGATCATCCTTGTCAGGCCAAGACGCTACACAAGTAAGTCAATACAATCTGTTTATTAATATACAATGGCCGATATTTTTTCGCATCGATCAATTTTATATTTTCGCCTAAATTTTTCGTCATCGTTGTAAGTCGGCTAAGCAACACACATATCAAATTTTAAGCCAATTTGGTGAATTATTTCCTACATTTCTAAACACGGTGAATTTTGACCTTTTTGACCCACATGCATAGAAAGTATTGTCTTTGTGGTGTATAAATAGCTTGCGTATATATTTGAAAGTATGAGCTCCCGTGCGGGTGGACCGGTGCGGGTGGGATCTCTGCAGAGACTCTGCTGAAGGTAACCCTTATACCGTAACCTCTCCTTGTGGGGGGTAGGGGGAGCAGAGAAGGGGGTTCATTTTTTCTCACTGACCATTTTTTTGCTTTGTTAAACTGTATTTACATTGATTATTTTCAATTCAACAGATGATAAACTGCTTTTTCTTCCACGCTTTTTCTTCGATTATTTTCAATTTACCTGTTATTGCTTATTAACTCTTTCCCGACAGGCTGAAAAACATCCAAAATTGAACCACCTCTTTGTTCTATTGATATCTCTTGAAATAACCATAACTGTTGCGAAAGCTATACATTTTCTGAAAGCCCAATAAACCGGCTTTTACTCGTGCTTTTAAATTTCCCGAACAAAACACATTATGTTAATATAAATTAGCATTAATTATCATAAATCAGGTTGAAAAATTTACATTTTTCTAGAAAAGGCCATCTTGCACGCCCGCGTAGCATCTTGAAAACTCAAAATGCCACCAATCGCAGAGTTGTTTATGAAATCAAATCAAACTTGGCGTGTGCGTGGATCTCATGTTCCTGGAGCTTGTCGAATTTCAATTTTTAATCTTGCGTTAGCGTGTGCCGTGTTTTTCGATTGACGACTTTGCGGGTCTTCTAAGACCCGTTTTGACTGGGCCGGTCAGGAAAGAGTTAAGGTTATAAGAAATTTCAGATTGATATTGGTAGTCGTTATGTAGCAAATTCTACAGGGTCTTATCTCCGCTCCCCGCCCGCCCCCCACTGCGAAAAGAAACTGGTCACGTGCCACCCAGAATCTGGGTGATAAAAAATGATTACATGGGAAAGGACCCACGGATTTTAATTATCTACAAATATCAATCACGACTCGCGAATGTTTGCTATTTGCTACGTCCTCAGTAATGCGAAAATGGATGACGAATCCGCAAAGTGTATAACTCTACCAAAACCTACTGCTCAAGTTCGTGTCGTCTATGTGGATCATATATACTGAGCAATATATATATATGAACAATCTGGATGAGTGTAAGTGGATACTTTATACGCATGTCAGTGACAACCGCATGTATATAAATGCATATATATGTTTGCAAATTATACAACTAAAACATGTTACACAACAATTATGTAAACGAAACAGTCCCGATATCTCTTGTTAATCTCTGCTAATTTTGGACCATCTGAGCAGTGTGGCCCCTAGTCTCGATTGTCAAATTTAAGGTACGAAATAAATTATGTACGTTTTATCGACGAGGTCGAGGAAAACATACAAACGAACAACTGGGTCCATAACATAGCACCTGCTATTACACAGCAGACAAAATTAACCAAAAGCCATATAATAAATTCCTTATTAAAGGAGTACTCTTGTCGAAATACAAGTGGAGTTCGTATGAACGCGATCTTACTGACTTTAGTTTATTTCCAAAGTTTCAGCATTCATATCAACAAGAAGATATCGCAAATTGAAGTTGGAGAGTTTGTCCAATTTCGACGCCATATTTGTTTCTCAAACATGAGTGCTATTATCTCGTACGTATTATTCCTAAGAAGCTCCTCTACTTTCCCGCATGAGGAACTAAAATAGTTTATTTTGACTAATTCTCCTCCAAAGAGCACTCACAACAGCTATCACAGATAAAGAAGCACTCAATGACGTCATATTTTCAAAACAAATATGGCGTCAAAATCCTCAAATTTTCAACTTTAGAGGAAATAATTAAATTGATAGATGCTGAAACTTTGAGAATCAACTAAAGTCAGTAAGATCTTTCATACGAACTTCTTTTGTATTTGGGCTAGAGTACCCCTTTATCCTCGTTTTCTTGCTCCACACAGAGCTCGCTCTCGCTTGGTTAATACGTTTTTAATAATACTAATTTTCTAACATTTATTAATCTTATACATTATAAATCCCAGAAAACCATAGAAATAACCTCATCAGTACTCTAGGGTCGAACCTAAATACCCCATCTCAGTGTTGAGTTCAGTTCTTCACTAGAGCTTAGCCTCTCTCTAAGGTAAAATAACTCCTTATTTTTATTTGATTAACGTATTTTCAACATCTCATACGTTTCGTAGAGCATTCAAAATCAAGTGGCCAGTGAAAGTGCTAGGGAGCTTAAGGAAATACAACAGCAAATCAGTGCTGAATCACAGAACTCTCTGGGAAAGACTTCAATGGGCCCGTCGAATTCAGGAGCATTGTTTCAGGGAAACCCTTCGGCGCAAAAACTGGGTCAACAAAAACCAGCGACCCGGAACGGCATGATGAGCGTACAATCAGGTGTGTAAAAAGGTCTGGAATAGTTTGATTATACCTTAAGGGGTTCTCTTTGTTTTTATGAGATTGTTTCTATAATAATTTATATATCTACTGTATTAGTTTAACAATACTTTTATTGCATAATTTAGGGAGAATAGGTCTTAAGTCGAGGAAAAATACAAAGGAAAATAATAACCGTGTTATGTTTTTATATGTTGCATTATAAACAATCTGCAGGTTGTAAACAGTCAGGTTGTAAACATTCATGATAGTCACAGTTTCAAGTTATTTATACGTATTATGATATAGACATCTATAGATATGATCTATTCTGCAATGTGAATGGTTCTTATACTAGCAGGCTATCAGCTCTTAGTGGTCTATTACAAATTCGGCATTCTGATTGGCTGAGATACTAGTGGTCTATTGGTGATAGTAGCATTATCCAATCACAAACCTTAACTGGAATATTCCTATCCTGACCAATCAGAAGCCAAGACATATTCACACTGCAAGCAAAACCTGAAATCTAGGGGGCTTCGCCCTCGTTGACTATCTCATACTCATAGACAACTCGGGCTCGTTGTCTAATTGTTAAATATCCTATTAGTAATGGTGAAAACAAAATGGCGGATTATTTTGATAAAGTGAATGAGCAAAAAATCAGATATTTGCTTGATAAATCAACACGTAAAAATACCTAAAACCATGATTGTCTATATTAGTTAAAAACCATGATTGTCATATACAACTTGAGCTCATGATATAATTGTTAAATATATACTGTAAATTATGTTTGTTAATTGTTATGTACTATTTACAATACAAGTGGCCGTGTTGTATTAGGTGTATACGTTACTTTGTATTTCCGATACTACACGGACATATTAAGAAACATAAATAGAGGATATTACGTACGAATTTTATCTTCGAGTGTTGGTAATATTTCTCACGAGTAAGCGAAGAAAACGAGTGAGAAATATTATCACGTATCTCCAAGCGGCCATGCACGAATATTCTGTTTATTCTACAGAAATCGATGAAAATTAATGTGAATTAAAATAATTTCTCAAACTCATTAATAATTCATGAGGAAAACACCTAGAAAAATCATAACCGAGAGTGGTAATAAACGTCCATAAATTAAGCCAACTTTTCCCTCAAATTTCTCTTAAAATACTGGTTCGTTTGAGAAACTATATCATACACTCGAAAGGCGTTTATTATCTGATTTGAAAACACCTCGAAGTTGGTTAAAAAACTCGGCTCTCGCCTAGTTTTTCAACAAACTTCTCGGTGTTTCAAATCAGATAATAAACGCGTGCTCGTGTATGATGTAATATATGAAACATGAGGTAGAGTGTTGCATCAGGATATCCAAACACCGAGACGTTTGTTGAAAACCGAGGCGAAGCCGCAGTTTTTTAACAAACTTCGAGGTGTTTGGATATCCTGATGAAACACACTGCCGAGTGTTTCATATTACATCTCAAACAAATCAGTATTTTACGAGAAAATCGAGGTGAAAGTTGGCTTAATTTATGTAATTTCTTCCTCCGATATCCAAACCTCCGTCTCGGTGCTGATTTCCTTTGTTTTCGGCTCATGAATTATTAATGAGTTTGAGATGTAATATGTCATACACGAGAAGCCGTTTATTGTCTAATTTCCAAACACCGAGGCGTGAGTTGAAAACGAGGCCGCACAAATCAGTATTTTAAGAGAAATTCGAGGTGAAAGTTGTCGAAATTTTATGTTAATTAAGATCACATATTCAAACGACGTCTCGGTTATGATTTTCCTTTGTGTTTTCCTCATGAATTATTAATGATTTGAGATATATTACATCTTCACTGCTCACAGCTAATTGCACACAACTAATTTCTGAGTTAGCAAGTTTTCGTGCTATGAATGAGACAATAATGCCTTTCTTCTTAGCAATAAGTTATTCATTTTACCGCTTTTGCAGTGCTAAATAATTAGTAAGACGTTAGGAAATTGGTCTAATGTAGATGTGTACGTTTTTATTCATTAAAGATTTAAGAAATGCGTTTAGTAATGCAGAAGGACTGAACACAGATTCTAACATCATGAGCCCTCAAGTGAGCAATGGGGAAAACGCGTTTACTGGTTTCGGTGGGAACGCGTTTACTGGTTTTGGCGAAGTAAAGAAACCAGATTACATTAATCAGATGAACTCGAACATGGGAGGTATATCGCAAATGGTGAATCCTGAACGTTTACAAAATGAACAAATGGGAGAAGGACAAGCGTCAATGGAGGGTCCACAAGAAGGCGAGTTCACCGCTACAGAATAACAAAATTACTCCGAGAAATTTCTAGAATTTCCAAAAGTCCCAAATATATTTTATTAAATGTCTAAGATGCATTTTTTGTATTATTATGTTTTAAATGTGTTTTAAGACATTAAAAAATATATTTGAACAAAGCAGTCCAATGTCGCACATCGAGACACAACACCAAATAATCCTCGCTCTGTCATCTGAGTTCGGCGAGTAGCTCAATGATGATAGCGTTAAGAATATGATGGGCAATATTCCCATTTGGGACTCGAAGGAACGAAAAAATCGGTTTGCATAGTTGCAAATTCTTTTTCATATATGTTGCAAATTATATTTGCTTAAATTTGAAAAAAGCATTATGTTTATGCAAATGTATGCAAAGTTAGGTGGTCAAATTTGAGATAATAAGGCAGTTCGTTATGTCGACTGCGCATTAAAATGACGTGTTCTGCGTCGGGATAAAACTTATTTCAATTGATAACATCAGGCTGAAATGCATTTCTATTTACACTTGCAAATTCGTTATACACTGCCTGATGTCATGAATTGAAATAAGCTTTATCCCGACGCAGAACGCGTCATTTTGACGCGCAGTCAACATTACGAACTAGCTTCTTAAATTTGCTTGCGTGTAATTTTTTTGCAAATCAATTTTGTGTACAATTCTACATTCATCACCGAAAAATAAATTAGTTTTAAATAAAAGGCCTTTAAGTATAATGTTTAGAAATATTAATAGTTTTACGATATCTGTTCTTGTACTCGATAAATAACATTTTCATTCTGGAATTTTATGCTTCTGGACGCCGCCATTTTCGAATTTGCTCGACGGCTCAAGGTTGATGTACAGCGGTGGTTTTCTTTTCCATTTTGGGATAACCTTTCATGTTACTCCATCACCAATATAAACATCACCGGATAACATCAAGGGAATCGAGGTTGGAGGGTTAGGAAGACACTTTTAAGGCGGGGGGTTAGGGTTAGAAAACTCATTAGGTGGGGGGTTAGGGTTAGGATCCAAGTTGTTTTGGGGTTAGCGGTTATTTTATGACGATTATATACCTAATTGAGGTATATGAATTCATTTGGTGATGGAGTAACATGAAAGGTTAACCCAATTTGGATATGACATCATTGAGTGCAAGCAACATAAAAGGCAAACACTCAATAACGTGTTCGACATGGATTATGTGAGCCGTAGATTTTGATCAAACATCCAGAAACATAAAATACGAGAATGAAAACGTTATTTCTGGAGTACAATCTTTTATTTGTATTTTCTGAAAGTGGATCGAGTGGCTGTAGTTTCTAAAATTTGACATCAAAGCATGCAGATGATCTGACCGTGAGGATAAAATACTGGAACTGATAGCAGAGTACGAGTCCATTTTTGAATTTTAAATTGATATCTCTCGAAATATTAACAATAATGATCCTAAATTAATACAGAATATACACTCCATGTTAAGAAAGAGTCAACTACAAAGTTTAAAGGCAAGATAAAAAAGAAAAGTACTTAATGACGTCAAAATTGAAAGGAAAACCCCCGTTGTGCACCAACTATGGGCCGTTATTGGCCTTCCTCTTGGTCGTTTTCAAAGATAGGTGTCCGTGCTCTCGCTGTAAGAGAGGTTATACATAATGTTTTACTAAATTAAAAGAAACGACCGCAAATTGGTGTCGGCTTTGGTGTGGTGCTCGTTAATATGGATTCAACTGTATTTCCTATTTTTTGTCATGATGTCTAGTTTTTTCTCGACAATACGATCTTGATTTTCATTTTAATTCTTGAACGTTCTCAGAAAGTGCCCAATCTGCTGTATCGGCTTTGGCTGCTGGTGCTGGACAAGCAACGTTTCCCAATTCTCAGTCCATGATCCCAAACGATGTGGGGGGATTAAGAGGACTCGGGGGACCCAGGAGCCCAGTGGAAAGCATGGGGCTTCAGGAATTACCTGGAAATATTAAAGCCGCAGATGGGGGAGACTTGCAAGGTGGTAATAGTTTAGGTGGACAAGAAATGATGCCAGGTGGAAGCATGGGAAGCATTACAGGAGCCAATATGAAAAAGGTAAGTGGGGTTTGTGATAATATCTAGTTTACCTTGTCTAAATGCCATCCACCTTAACTTTAAAATCGAGAGGCCTGAGAACGAAGATTACAGAAGTTTGTGTGTATATATATAGACTTCCGGACCTCGAATTTTGTGTGTTGCTGCTTTATTTCTCTATCTGTTGGAGTGTGATCACATTCGGTTTCCACATGATGTTGTTGAACTAAATCAAGAACTGAAGGATCGTATGCAGAAGTTCGTCCGGACAGTTTTTCGAAATGTTCATGCACGGAAGACTTCAGCGTTCACTTGAGATGTTACACAAGAAGTACCATCTGCAGATCTGGATGCTTCATTCTCCTGTTATCTCTGGGTCTCGTATTCGACAATCCTGCACGAAGCCTTCCAAGTGTATCCCATGCTCCTTTTGCATCACAAGTAGTGCACTAGCAGAATTCAACATTCACACTAGTGCTGTTGAGTATCCAAATGTTTTTTGCAGCTGATCAAGACTTCGGAGCTTTTTGAGCTGCATGCGTATAATCTGGCACGGCACTTGATCGAGTTCTCTTTTTGAAACCTTTTGCCTGCATAGCAACAAGTTGAGTTTCCGAATTGAAGAAAGCAACTTTGACTCATTATATACCTTTAAACCATCCTGGTTAAGTACGTTTCGTCTTCGGCAGTGGAGTCATTATTATACATTCTCAACTGCTGCAGCTATACTGTTACTCATGTATGTAACTGGACTTCGAGCTGGAGCTTGGAGTTGACGAGTTCATATATATATAATTCACAACTCTGATCTGACAGAATGCCGCTTTCGTGTAATTATCTGCAGTAAGTCTAGAATAACCAAGAATAATTGAGAACAATTCATTGCCGAGCTCAGTTTTCTTCTTCAAGCGAGACATTACTCTAATTTTGCATTTTATTGCGCGATGAAACATGGATTTATTGCAGACGACCAATCTTGCTTCTTGGAAGCTGCCAAGTGCCACTTCTTGAAGTGGGTTGTGAAAGTCACAAAATAGTTGATCGTATAAGATATGTCAAGAAATAACGCCCAGACTCATTTACATGTTGTAATCCAAAGTGGTCCACAGTATATAACCACTGTTCATATTTTCAGACACGTTTATGCTTTCATCTGACGCCGTATACCAATGCTCGATCTTCATTGAATTGTTTTTGTGCTATACGATTGCATTGGTATAACTTTTTGAAGTCAAATCATTCCAAGCGTTACCAGCTGCTGCATCGACTGGTGCATATGCACACATAAAAACACAAACATCTCTGTTCCGCTTACGAGACTGGAAAAAAAGACATTGTTAATTTTCCACGATTTCACTTCTTGCCCTTCTGCTCATGGTGACATATGCAAATAGATCGCCGCTACAGTACGCCGGTCTTTGCCATCCCGAAGGTATTTGCCATCCTAAACAATGACCACAACCCCCTGAATCCTAACCCGCCGAAATTTTTTGCAGCATGGCAACAGCTTGACACATTTTTGTCATATATATTAGTAAAAAATTCCGGAGGTAGGATTCAGGTGCCGTTCGGGATGGCAAAGACCGTTTACGAAAGGGAAGACTGCATCGGCGTTCATCAGATTTGAGACCACGGACATTGTTACACTTGTATTTTCCTATTCACATTGACGGACACCATTGAAGGTTATGCTGTTCGTTTGCAAAACGATCTTCAGATAAGCTATTCCGCCTTCTCCTATTGTGTGCGAGCGAGCAGAAATCAGTCACGCAAACACATAACCACATAGACCAAACCACTACAATCCGCTACAATCAATGAAGAACCCATGTTAGATGAACGGGTCTCAACGTGTCCATGCACTCTTGGTTACCCGTCTCGAAGAGTACATAAAACTATTTTACTGTTTGGTCTCGCTAACTCCGTTCAGGTATCGTTCACGACTGAAATAACCCCATCATGTCATAGTTTTTTGTTTGCCATCTTGAAAACCCATTTCATCGCTTCATTATAACTTTTCTCAGGAGCAAAAAAAGACGCAAAACTCGAAAATGGACTGCGAGAAATAAGATCTTAGTCTATTTCACAGTTGTTTCTTGCCCAAAGAAGCAGTCATGTTATTGCACCAATTGTAGTCATTAATATTTAAGCATACGTCAATACGTATTTAATCAAAACATTGTTTTGAAAACAGTTTAAAAAGTTATTAATATTATAATGTCTAATATCTAAAAAAGGATAACATAGAAGTGAGATAAGACCGTATATGCCCACATCTTTACAAGTAAACAACTATATAGTATATAATACAGGTGTATTATACTATAGGTGTATAATACACCTGCCTCTTTGCATGTGAATATCACATGTGCCAATATATAGATTTTGACAACCAGGCTTTAGGCAATTCTTCTTCCTACTAGATGTCTCTAGAAGATTTATCACTCTTAATATGTGAACGGAATAACCCAAAAGCTATATGATTTAAGTTCATTATGCGATATAATTGTACATTTATATACATATTACTAATAATGCTTTCGTTTTTAGTCAACAATCAAGGACTTAAAGGTGCCAAGTAGACAATAAGCAAAGCGAAATTTTCAAATACGGTAAGTTTGGGATTCTTTAGAGATTTCTGAAACAATATGATGTAGAAAAACTGAGTGGAAGTTTGTAGCGATGCCCTTGGCATCCCCGCGCCAGCTATATAATGTTGGTGACTATGTAGACACCGCTGACCTCTATATATAACTGGATTGTGTGGTCCCAAAACTAGCGTCAACTGGGCCGGGTACTTTTTTCATGTTCGTATACTCAAAGCAACGCAGTACGGCATTTTGCCTCTTCAAAAACGACACTCGCGATAAACGAAAAACTGTACTACAGATGTTCTCCATGACCAGAAAACTTTACAAAAAGCGTTGAACTTGTCAAAGCTCGAAAGACGTATAAAAATGACGACTATAATTATCTAAACATTGGCTAGGAAAAGGACCCTTGATGATATCCCGCAGTGAGTCCAATTATATAGAGGTCAGTAGTAGACAGCCTGTTTTATACTTGGTGTGTCCCTACTGAAGTATCCAACGTTGAACAGGGAGAGGGGGAGAGATTGACTTTATTTTTAAACGATGCGTATTCCTATTAACAATGTCATAATTTTAACATGTCCCACCCAATTAAGGTGTTTTGTTACTGATTGTGAGTTATTTAAATCTGTCATAATATTATTATAAAAAATCATTAAAAAATCATTAAAAATTATAGAAAAACGTGAACTCCGCTAATTTCACATGACAAGCAAGATATTCTTGCTACATTTAGCTGATTTACCAGATATTAAATGCTCACGAGAGCTCCAGCTCTAATTACTATAGGTATAGAATTTCAAAAATGTTAGTTGATCACTAAGTTTCATGACTTGCTTTATCCAACAATGGCTTGTTGAAAATTGGAAGGGAAAGTTAGCTTTCCTATAATAGCTGGCAAATAACGTAACATTCAAAACAACGAATTACAAGCGTTCTTAGTGTAAACAAGGTGATTTTACACGGTAGTTAAACATGTTAAAAATGTGATATTGAAATGGAATGGAAAGTGGTAGCATGAAGTAGCTGGCTAATTTTTATTTCTTTAATTAAGGAATTTTGTTAAAATCTGTATTCCACCATGTGTAATTTGACGTGATCAGCAATGCGGTGAAGATCTAGCCTTGGACTCAACTCCTGTTACCCCGGCACACGTGATATATTGAGCCACTTAAGATAAAAAAGGTTTTAGGGACTTTATAGGTTTTAACGACTCTACATAACTGGACTGTTTGTTGTACAGCCTAAAATTAAAGTGTACCCAACAAATTATTAGTGTCTTTATGAATACTACATTATCTCATGCAAATATTTTATACAATATATATATATATATATTATGTTATATTATATTATATTATATTATATTATATTATATTATATATATATATATATATATATATGTATATATATATATATATATATATATATATATATATATATATATATATATATATATATATAAACCGTCTTCAGTATGTCCAGAATTGTGTTTTTCGTCTCATTTATATGTCTGCGAAGAGGGATCATTACGCCACTCCTGATGCAACTCCATGTAAAGGCTCGTGTAGTGTTCAAAATCTGTCTGATTACATACAAGGCCTTAAATAGGAATTCCCCCGTTAGTCTAGTCAATCTACCTGAAATAAAGGTTCAACTTCAAACAAATTGCAAAAGAAATTACTTTATCTTTTTCATTACCTTGATACATTCAGAAATCACATACCAAAAGTTCCTAGAAATCAACTTAGTGGAAAGTTCAGAAAATCCGTTTTTTCTTACAATTTTACTACAAAAGCAACATCCTTTTAAAAAAGTGAAATTTCAAGTTCGCTTTTACCAAATATCACCTATGTCGTTAGAAAGTTCTCAAAAATCCATATGAAGAACATTTATACGGGTAGTAAAATTTTCCAGGCTAATTTGGAGTTACGTAAGGTTAAACCTGCTAAAAAATCAGAATTTTGTGGCATTGTCAACTTTTCAAAATGGGCTTAGAAAATTGTATTATCCGCTTAAATGTCCTTCATATAGCTTTTTGAGAACTTTCTAAAGATATACGTAATATTTGCTAAACGTGAACTTGAAATTTTACTTTTTTTAAATAATAGTGCTTTTGTAGGTAAATTGTAAGAAAAACTTGATTTTTTAAACTTTCCACTAGGTTGATTTCTAAGGACTTTTGGTTTGTTATTTCCGAATGTATCAAGGTAATGAAAAAGATAAAGTAATTTCTTTTGCAATTTGTTTGATGTTAAACCGTAGATTGACTGGACTACGTGTATCTTAGTGACCCACTCGACCGTTATGTTCCAACTCGGCCAGATCTTCGGTCAGCGCATCAGTCGCATCGACTTTCCATTCCTAGAACTTTTTCGAGGGCGCAAAAGTCCATGCCGCAGATCGGGCTTTCTCTGTATGTGCACCGAGACTGTGGAATGATCTACCAAAAACCATGTGAGGGACTGTACCTCCATTAGTACTTTTAAACATTTAAAGACTTTTTTATTTCAAAAATTGTATTGTTGATTCTCGAACTTTTTAACCTTTTATAATATTTTAGTGTTTTATTTGCTATAACATTGTAATAGTGTCTTTGAATGGCAACAGAAAAAGGCACAATAAATACTTACTTATTATTATATCTATAATATATATATATATATATATATATATATATATATATATATATATATATATATATATATATATATATATATATATATATATATATATATATATATATATATATATATATATATATATATATATATATATATATATATATATATATATATATATATATATATATATATATATATATATATATATATATATATATATATAGTAAGTTATAAGTAAGTAAAGTGCTGCGTAGACAGTGTTTTGAATATATAGCAGAGTGAAAAGGTGGTAAACTGCCAAGAATTTAGTGACGAGATACTATGACGTTTCGAGCGGAGCCCTTCATCAGTATATATTATATATATATAACTTATAAACTTAAAATATTGTTTCAGCTACTCCGAGTTTCACGCAAATGCGATGATCGCATTTGCGTGAAACTCGGAGTAGCAAACAATATTTTAAGTTTATAAGTTATACAATTCGCTCTACCACTCAAGGTATTGAGCACTCTTAGAATATATATATATATATATATATATATATATATATATATATATATATATATATATATATATATATATATATATATATATATATATATATATATATATATATATATATATATATATATATATATATATATATATATTAAATGAAAAATGCTAAAATTGCAGCCAGGATTTGTCATAATTTAAAATAGTTGAGAATTGGTTTGTCACTGACTAGTTAAAAAACGTACATACAACGTTTTTATAAAACTTTATTAAGACGTTTCGACCGAACAACTACGGTCTTCGTCGGTTAAAAATATATTGAAAGTCAAAACAGACTTAAATAGATCCAAGTTATGCTAATAGAATACAGTGTTAAAGAAGGGACTTATAAACATCGGGAATTTCTATATGGTCATTATGAGCATTAGCATCCTTAACAGAATACCACGCTTCAAGAAACAAGCGTTGATGGTAATTGTCCGACTTATTCATGATGGCAATGTTATTGAAATCTGGACAATGATCCTTTTGTTCTACATGTTGAGCTATTTTTGAATATTTGTCAAGGTTCTTGACAGTTCTTTTGTGTTCGTTTATCCTAGTCTTCAAAGCTCTGCCGGGCTGTCCGTAATAAGTGAAGTCGCATTGAGAACAATCGATCTTGTAAATTACACCTTTTGTTTGTTCAGTCTTTTGTTTATCCTTTGGTTTTGGAAATTGTTGGTGAAGTGTATAAACGGGTTTGTAGCTGACTTTCACATTTTCTCTTCTGAGTGTTCTTGCTATCTTTTCAGAGATGCCTTTGATGAATGGTAGGACGACAAACGATGACCGTTCGTTGGAAGTAATATTGTTATCATTTGGGTTGTGGGCATGTTCATTGGAATTGTTTGAAACAGCGTTAGATTTTCTTTTCGAGTCACATCTTTTGATAAATTTCAGTGGGTACCCATTATCTCTTAATACTTTAATGACGTGTTTTCTCTCCTTACGTTTGCCGGCATTTGAAGAGGGTATTCGTTCTGCTCTATCAAGGAGAGTATTGACGACGGATTGTTTATGTTGTATAGGGTGGTGTGATTCATAATCTAAATATCTGTCAGTGTGGGTTGCCTTTCTGTATACATCTACTTGTATGCGACCTTTTATTCGCGTTGTCATGGTGTCGAGAAATGCGATACTATTTTGATGCTCTATTTCTATGGTAAATTGTATGTTAGGGTCTATAGAATTTAAATGTGTAAGAAATTCGTCAACATGCTGTTTTTTTAAACACGAGTGGCTATCGTCGACATATCTATACCACCAACGAGGAGAATGTGGAGCAGTGGACATAGCCACTTCTTCAATATGTTCCATTACGATATTAGCGACGGTGGCGCTAATGGGAGAACCCATTGCACAGCCAGAGATCTGTTGAAAGTATTGGTCGTTGTTTGTAAAATAACTATTTCGAAGTACAAACTCTAGTAATCTAATAATGTTTGAGGCAGAAACGTCGGTCCTACACGATAATTGTTCATCATCCAGAAGTCTGCGTTCGGTCACTAGTAACGCAAGTTCGATGGGAATTGAAGTAAACAAGGAAATCACGTCAAAAGATACCATAACTTCGTCTTCTAGAATCTGGTGGTTTTTGATTTGTTGAGCAAAGGCGACGCTGTTTTTGACTGAATATGTTTCATTAATTAAGGGCGATAAAACTGTAACCAAGTATTTTGATAGATTATAGGTTGGAAACCCAATAGAGCTGGTTATGGGTCGTAGAGGTATGTTGGTTTTATGGATTTTTGGTAAGCCATAAAATCTTGCAGGAACACCGTCCGTGCTGTGAAGATGGAAGTAGAGTTTGTCATCCATTTGTTTCTTGTTAGGATCGTGTTGTGAAGGCAGTGTTTTTACTTCTTGAAGCAGCTTGTTAAGGTCCTTTTCTACTTTAGATGTCGGGTTTCTACGTTTGTCAGTTATCTTTAAGTAAGTTTCTTTGTCGTTTAGTAAGTGATCGATCTTCGTTTTGTAGTCAATAGAATTCATGACAACAAGAGCCTTACCTTTGTCTGCGGAGATGATCGTAATGTTCTGATCTTTCTTTAGATTATTTAAGGCCACTTTTTGTTTACTGGAAATGTTGGACGTAGTTGGATGTGTACTGTATTTCAAAACGTTAACCACAGACGCGCGAATGGATGCTTTGGTGTTTTCGGGAAGGTTGTAGATTCCTGATTCGATATTAGCTACGATATTCGGAATAGGAACCGACTTAGGAGTAGTGGCGAAGTTTAATCCACACCGTAGAGCTTCTGTTTCAATAGTGTTCAGTTGACGGTTGGATAGATTGATTACCCATCGACTTTTATCAATGTAGTCTTTATCGTTGATGGCTCCCAATTGTATTAGTTTATGGGTGTGTCTGGTTCGATTTATCTCGTTGGCTCTCTTTACGTTATGTCTGACAACGTCTTGTAACGATTTGAAATGTTCTTGTGATAGCATATGGGTTAGTTTTTGTAAACAGTCCGAGCGATGATGATCTAACTGTTTGATCTTCTGATGTCCGTGTTGTATCCGTAATCTCATGAATTTCCATCCCGCGTTCGTTGTGATTTTAAAACCTTCACTACATTTCATAGGTGGACTAAAACGTAGGCTTTTCGGTAGAATCTCCGCTCGTTTCAATTGGTGATTGAATGTCAGATGCTGTTTCTGCTTCCATATGTTTATAGACTTCTTCTCCACGTTTCTGGCGATCTTTAAAACTTGTGGACCATAGGTGGTTTTGATTAAATGAAAAATGCTAAAATTGCAGCCAGGATTTGTCATAATTTAAAATAGTTGAGAATTGGTTTGTCACTGACTAGTTAAAAAACGTACATACAACGTTTTTATAAAACTTTATTAAGACGTTTCGACCGAACAACTACGGTCTTCGTCGGTTAAAAATATATTGAAAGTCAAAACAGACTTAAATAGATCCAAGTTATGCTAATAGAATATAGTGTTAAAAAAGGGACTTATAAACATCGGGAATTTCTATATGGTCATTATGAGCATTAGCATCCTTAACAGAATACCACGCTTCAAGAAACAAGCGTTGATGGTAATTGTCCGACTTATTCATGATGGCAATGTTATTGAAATCTGGACAATGATCCTTTTGTTCTACATGTTGAGCTATTTTTGAATATTTGTCAAGGTTCTTGACAGTTCTTTTGTGTTCGTTTATCCTAGTCTTCAAAGCTCTGCCGGTCTGTCCGTAATAACATAGGTCTGTCCGTAATAATATATATATATATATATATATATATATATATATATATATATATATATATATATATATATATATATATATATATATATATATATATATATATATATATATATATATAGATAAAATTTCATTCGACAACCAGGAGGAAACAACCTTAATAGTAACCACTCGTTTATAGTAAAACTTCAATGCACAAACATTTTCGCTTGTTAGCTCTTCAGGTACGAAGTAATAATGAGTGGTTGGGGTATTTATGAATATATTATTTATACATGTCAAGTGTAATTGTTATGTTAAGTGTTGTGGTATTACGTCATATTTTTACTTATATTGAATTTGTTAAAAGCCATTGTTTTCAATTTGAATTGAGATCTGGTTGAAGCAGTGAAATTATTTCGTTTTCTTTAGATTTTCTAATAAGTCTGCTTGACTCTTGACATAATCGGCATGATTTTAAAGTTTCCATTGTTGCATTTCGCCAAGTGTTCACTTACAGCCAGATGTCTATATTGTTTATGTCGTATTTGCTCCTTATGTAAAGTCACTCTGTTTCTGAGGTTTTAAGTTTGTCCAATATAAAAGCTTTCACACTTGGTGCATATGATTGTATAAACAATGTTCCTTGCTTTACAATTCATTGCCGATTTTATTGTCCAAACTTTTCCATTTTTTAGTGTAATTGAGTTGCCGGTTTCCAAGTAGTTACAGGTCCCGCATCTTGGTTCTTCACATTTTGTTACGATTGGTGTGTTTTTTTCTGAGGAGAACTGGGCTTTCATTAGGTGGCGTTTTAGGTTTTTCGGCTGTCGTCGGCTAACTATTATTTTAGTTTGATCCAATACGCACTTCATTTTGGTAGAGTTGTTGAGGAATTTCAAATTTTCTTTGATTGTTCCGATTGGGGTTATGTGTAATAACCAGTGGAAGTATCTTATTGTTGTTGAGTTTCTCTTTAGCCGATCGTAATTCGTTTATTTCCAATGCCCTCGCTTTTTCTATTCCCTTTCTAATAATTGTGTTCGGATAGTTTTGTTTCTGTAGGAATTTTTCAAGTTCTCGTAAACGTCTATTATACGTCTTCTTTCGTTACAATCGCGCATATTCTTCTGGCTAATGTATATGGAATATTATATTTCGTATATGTTTCGGGTGACACGAGTGAAAGTCTAGATATTGATGCGTGTCTGTTCCTTTGTAGTAAATGTCAGTGAAAAGTTTCGTTTCTTCTTTATACAGCAATATATCCAAAAACGGTAATTAGTTAGCGCTTTTTTCCATATAATTTGATCTATGGGTGAAGGTTGTTTAGTAGATTATGAAATTCTAGGAGTTCTTCTTCTGATTTTCGCCATAGTAGGAAACAGTCGTCTAAATATCTTTTAAATTCCCTAATAAAATTTTCTCTCTCGCTATACTTCCATATTTTTCTTCGTACTTCGTATAAAGTCGCTTCTCCAAGAAACCCATAACTAGAGTCGCATATGTGGGTGCCATATTTGTACCCATTGCTGTTCCTTGGATTTGTTTGTAGTTTTTTTCATCAAACTGGAATGTGTTTTCCTGGAGTACAATCGAAATAGCTTTTAGTAGAAATTCTTTAGAAAATGGTCGAGTAAATGATGTTGAATAATTGTCCAGCCAGTATTCAATTGCTTCAAATCCTAAGTCATGTGGGATGCTTGTGTATAGACTGACGACATCAAAGGATACTATAGTAATGTGTTTTTGTTTATTTCGTTGGGTGTGTGGTTTAGAAAATCCATATCGTCTCGAATAAAACTGACTGGGTACTTGCTTGCATAAGGTTTAAGAATTAAGTCCAGTAAGTTACTTAATCGGTTAGTAGGTGATGAAGGTCCGGCTACAATAGGTCTCATTTTTAAATGGTGCAGGTGGTGATAATTTAACATAATCTGCATTTTGTCCTTTGACAGCAGTTTTGATGGTTGGTGATTTGTGGATTTTGGTAGTCCATAAAAGTTCGACGTTTTCCAAGCAAATTTATGGATGTAGTCTATTTCGTTTTTGGTCAGTTCGTGTTCGTACTCTTTGGTTAGTCGTTTAATCTTTTTCATAACGGTGTCATCTTTATTTCCTTGTGTTAATTCCTTATAGTTTTCTGTGTCTGTTAGTAATTCAAGAACTTTACTTCTATAATATGTCTTGTCCATGATAACTGTTGCACCACCTTTGTCCGCTTCCTTAATTATGATTGAATCGCCTCTTTCTAAATGGATTAAAGCTGTTCTTTCCGAAGATGAAATGTTATTTTTCCTTGGTGGTAATGGATTTTGTTCACGCAAGTTTGAAAGGGATTCTATGAATTATTTTAAACCCTGTACCTTCTAAATACTCCTTTGAGTTCACACCTTTTTCTAAAGAAAGGTGTGTTAATTTAACACACCGTGGACGGAATACATATCTTTGCGAAAATTATACCTTTTACAATAACACGTCAATTTTTGAAAGACGTTCATGTTTGTATATGCACATTTTCAACAATACAATTTCAGCAACACTGCCGAGAAAATATAGTCCCATACATGAAAGTTTACATTTCTGTCTTCAAATAAAGCATTGAGATTGAACTGTACAGTGCTAAACACTCCATACCAAGATAAATTGTGAGGCAAGACCACAATCTGCTGGTGAGTTGCTGAAACTTTGTAACTCACATCTCCCGCAACGCGTATCTAACCACCCCTCTCTAGGTTAATTATAGGGTTATAGGATAAGGGTTACGATTAGGGTTATTGTTTCTAATTTTCACAACATCCTTTTCAAGGAAAAATCACAACGAAACTGTGTGAGAAATCACAACTGAACTGTGTGAAAAATCACAACTGAACTGTGAATCGAATCGAACTTGGGAGTTGATTTGTTACTTTACAAGTCGCTGGTCATACATTACAAGTCATACATTACCATATTGGAATCAATGTATGTTAAGTCTCTCCTCATCTTAAAACTCCACTCGCTACGAGTGCATGTTCAATATTTTCAACTATGTACTACATTATGAAGTGTAGACGCGGACAAAAATACGATTGGCACGTACACATGCCAGCATGCAATTGTTCGGGTAACGAGTAATACCGTAATAGGGAATTATATCGGGGCATCAAGCAATTGAATCTGGACATCAAACAATTGAATCGGGTATCGAGTAATTAAAATATCGGGAATATTGAGCAATTGAATCGAGTCAGCCGCTTTTTGTGGCCAAAAAATACCGGCTTAAAGTATACGTACGTTCGTAAGTTCGGTCCGTACGTTCGTACATTCGAATTCGATCCCGAGACTCATGCAATCACGCTGCAGTGCGCACGCTATATATTCCGGCTGGAAAAAAAATAACAGATTGCAAATAGGCTTTCAATTCGGAAACCTCAGAACGACTTTACTAGTTCCCTTTCAAGTTCGCATATGATGTCATATGTACTTAGCCTCAACTTAATATATTGTAACGATCAGACTTGGACGATTTGTATCATGATAAAATTGTCATTTTGCGCGGGTGTGCCTCTTCTTTCTCTCTCGTCCTTCACCACCCCTCTTTCCCCCTGCCGTTTCCCTCCCTATTCCATGTCCTCCCCTTTTCTCCCCCTTTCATTTCATTTCATTTTATGTTCTTCGTTTTCCTTCGTTTTCCTTCACTCCCCTTCCATATGTAGACCCTTTCCTTCCCTGCTCTTCCACGTTTTACCCTTCTTTCCATATCCTTCCCTTTCGTGCCATTTCTCTTCCCTTTTCTTTTCTTCTTTTTTTCTTCTCTCTCCATTTCTTCTTTTCCCCTTTTCTTTTCTTCTCTTCCCTTTTCTCCCCTTCCCTTCCCTGCCCTTCTCTTTCTTTTCTTTTCTTATCTTCTATTATCATCCCTTCCTGTCCATTCCCTTCTCATCCCTTCCCTCCATGTACTTGCCTTTCCATTCCGTTCCCTTCCTTCTTTTCCCTTTTCTTATCTCTATCAGATGTTCTTGTTGCTGAGGTATATATTGAGGATACGTGAACGATCGTCAAGCTCATATCCTCAGAAAAATGATTCTGAGTCCCATACACGAGTCGAAGGTTACAGGTTCGATTCCTGTACGGGACTCAGAATAATTTTTCTAAGGATATGAACTTGACGATCGTCCACGTATCGTCTGTCTACTCCGAGCTCTCCCACATTCACTACAACATTGAGGTATATATTGATAAATTTGCATTATCAGACTCTACTTAATAGGAAAGTGAAAAGGTGGTAAACTGCCAAGAATTTAGTGACGAGATACTGACGTTTCGAGCGGAGCCCTTCATCAGAGTAAGACGAGATGAAATAAAATAAATAGGGCTTATATATATGCCAAAAGGGTGTCACAAGTAGAAAGTGGCCAATCAAATGCACGGGAGATAAACAAACTAATAATTGATGAGATGCGAAAAGTTAAACATTTGCTGTTTTTACAGTTGATCAGCAAACAGACTGAGGGGGAGAAATGACAGGTCCAATAAGGGATTAGGCGATAATATATTAGCAGTAAGAAACAAAAACTTGAAAAGGAAAGTGCATAAGCTAATAATAAAAAGTTCCAAGCAAACTAAAATAACAAAAAATTTGTAGGAAATTAAATATATGCCACCCTTTTTCACTGTGCTTCCTCAGAAGCAAAGAAGCTGCACCATCACTACCCCGAAGGTAAAGATAGCTGGTGTGGTTTTATGAGGGATAAGGCGACAGGTAAGAAAGAATATAAGCATGGTACTGGGCTGCCTGTATCAGTTATTGCTGAGTTGAAGCCAGTATTTCTTAGACTCAGTGATGACAGCCTGTTGTCAAGATGCCTAGATTGTAAAACTCCAAATCAGAACGAATCCCTGAATGCAATGATTTGGGAACGCTTGCCCAAGCAAGTATTTGTGGGATCAGATGTCCTGCGGCTCGGGGTATATGATGCTGTTGCTCATTTTAACATTGGTGCTAATTCTGCAGTGCAAGTGCTAAACAATATGGGTATTATTCCTGGAGAGTTTTGTTTGCAAGTATGTACTTCCACAGATCAGCTTCGAATCAGGAAGGCAAATTACAAGGCAGATGAAAAGAACAAAAAGCAACGGAAAATTATTCGGGCGAAAAGGAAACAAAAAGGAGACAAAGAACAATTAAAAGAAGGAGTGACATATGATTCTGGTTCATTCCCATAGTGAGCATAAGATAGAACATCATAAGATATGTATAATATTTGATTTTCATTGATTGTATATAATGATACATTTTTAAAGTGCGTTTTCTCAAAATTTCGCTATTTGAGTCACTTTAAAAAGAATATCTTAAAAAATATTTGATGAAACTATCTGAAATTTTCTGAGCTAACTAAATACTAGTTTGCCTAAGGACTGAACCTAAAACTTAATTCAATCCGAACTACCGTCTTGTATGATTAATATGATTCAAACATAAATATTTTGTAAAAGGACAAGGAAATTATGTATTTTTTAGGTTCAGAATCTAGATTTATCTTTTTAGATTGCCCCAATAGCATTTATTTGCTCCATTTAACATTATTTGGCTCTGAATCGTTTTTAAAAAGAGCGGACTAAAATCACCATTGGGGTCTGTATCTTGGTTACCATGGCAACAATCAGCACATAAACTGTACTGTTTTTATGCTATCAGCTATATGTATCCAACCAAACCATAAGAAATTACATATAGGCTATTTTAAGCAAAATTAAAATTTGCATGTGGAAGACCACCTTATTTGACCTATAATAATAATAATACTTATTGTTTAGCAAACCTCCACAATCATGAATTGGATAATTCGTTGTTTAGCTCGACCTCCGGGGTAAGTCATTTTAATAAATTATATAGTTATAGTTACTAAATAACTCTTACAAATTGGACATCGAAACGTCTTGTGCGTCCCATCCAGTAGCGAAGTTGGCCATAGCAACTGGTCATGCTCTACAAATTATGAAACGATTTACATATTCAGATCTTTAGAAATGTATTGTTTTCAAAATATGCAGATGTTTACAAATTAGCATAGCATGACCAGTTGCTAAGGCCAGCTTCGCCACTGCTCCCATCGTCTCTGAGCTAAAACACTATAACTCCTAACACTAATTCTGAAATAAAGAAACACTATAAAACCTACTTCCAAAGCAAAAGTGTACTGTGATTATTTAGAAGGAGTCATTGAACTTCAACGCGTAATTGTTGGACTGAACTCCCCATTGCGTCAAACAGAATAGATATTTTGCACATGACTCGGTTTCCTTTGTTCTTTGCAGGGAATATATTCAATAGTCCCTGTGCATTAACTGTCTGAAAAGCTGGTGGCGATTTTTGATTGTAACAATGGCAAAACTATAGATTAATATTCCCCTCCAATATCCCTCTAATATTCCGGCCTCTAACATTCCCCGTTATATAGTATTCTCCTCTATTACCAAGTTCTAGCATATTGAACAGAACGAACATAACGATTTACAATTCAGTCACATTTAACACACGAGAATCCCACTATAAGGTACGTTCGTACTTATAGTTTGTTCTATTATTTCATCGCGTTGCCGACGCATTGCAAATCATCCACTGAAAAAAGCATTTATTTTCTATCGTGTCTCCTGTCAACCTCGCCCATGTGAAATATAAGTACGTTATTTTGATGCCCCTCGAGGATATGTGTTTATTCACCTTGAATAAATTAATCACATACCCCGATGGGCCTCAAAATAACCTATACTTATTAAACATTATAATTATTAATCATTATATTGGAGCACATCAGTCTATTTTTATTAATCGTGTGCGTTGCCGGCATATTTATCCATCGACAATATTATTATTAGCAATGCACGGCAATCATGTGAACTGTCATCTGTACATAAAAGAAAGACCCTTTTAAATGGTTAAACGATATCTTTAACTTGTAATCGCTTGAACCCTCTTGCATGTCTTACAACGTGGTCCATGATTCGTGATTCCTCATTCCGTCCTTGCATCCGGTTGTTGCTTAGGTTACCCAGCAGACTTCGTGAAGTTCTGAATACATTTTCTTTTGAATGAAGAGGAATAGTGATTGTGATGTATACAAGTCTTATATCCCAAGTTTGTGACGATCAATATAACTCATGAAGACTGGTCGTAAGAGGGGCTTTGTATATATCGAACAAGATGACTAGGTCTGTCGACAAGTTCAATGTTGCTTTCGGTAAGTAAATAACGATGAATACTAATTATTAGACGAATACTAATTATTTTTTATAGTATTTATAGACGAATAGTAATTATTTTTACAGCTTCACTAAAAACCTTTTTATATAGGATCTATATTGTGTCAATATACACACTACTGTAGTGAATGTGGGAGAGCTTGGGGTAGACATCATGCAGTCGATACATGGACGTTCGTCAAACTAATAGTTTCAGAGAAATGTTTCCGAGTTCTGGAGAGGAACCGAACCTGTAACCTCCTGATTGAGACGCTTTAACAATTGAGCTACCGAGACTCAGATGAAATTAAGCGATGGTTACAATTATGTACTGGTAGTGGTTCGATTGATATAAGTTTAGATAAGGCTCTGCGTATAAGCTATGACCTTGACGATCGTCCATGTTGAGGCCATGAGCTTGACGATCGTCCATGTATCATCTCAGTGTATATATTAACACATCCAATCATAGGCAGTACATATATCAATCGATCCAATGTAACCTTCGCTGGTTTGATTCCTGTCCGGGACTCAGAAATATACTGTATTTATCGGTCGGCAGAATATAAGGCTAGGAGGTTGACGATTGTCAAAACCATTGCTGTGTCGAACGATTCATTTTCACGCATTTAAATTGTTGTAAAGCCTCATGTATACAAGAGATGTGAATAGCTCCGCTACTTGAGAAAGTCGTTTGTGAGACTCTTCAGCTTGTGAAGATGAGATGTCTTCCTGTGCAGACTCGAGATAACGGCGATGTTTAAATATGAAAATGTCTGGCTGTTCTGACCGTGTTTCAATAGCTCAGTGGTCTTACCGACGATGCGTTGATTCGGAGACCTCGTGTTCGATTCCCGCGGTTGGGGCAGTTCAGATCCTTCATATAATTATTGTATACATGTTAATCTCTCTTTCTCTCTCTCTCTCTCTCTCTCTCTCTCTCTCTCTCTCTCTCTCTCTCTCTCTCTCTCTCTATATATATATATATCGCAACAACGCAACGTACTTAAGAGTCAGCCATTCGATAACCTGCGTATGCAGGACACGTTTACTAGTGATCTGTTTACGCAATTTCGGCAGATAATTGTCTCAAAGTTCTATTTATTTGATAAAATATTATCTACGCACCACACCACATTATCTCATTCGATAAACTATTTCTCGTAAGACTCCTGAAATTCTGAAAATATTTTAACAAACCTATTAAGCTTTTATTATTAAGCTTTATTATATTGCTCATAGTGGTAGATAATGTTTTATAAAATAACATGTATGCGACGTTGCAGGCTCTGATTGGTCAATATACTCGCGTGTTTGAATCAAACCCTCTGCTTGTTCTTTTGTATTATTTTATAAAAGAAATACCTAATGGTTTTTCCGTGTTTGGACACTGTGATCCAAACACTTGGGAAATTGCTCGACTTTCGAAAAGCAAAAAACACTCGCCTAGCGGCTCGTATTTACTCTTTTCTCCAGTCTCGCAACTTCCCGCGTGTTTGGATCACAGTATCCAAACACGGAAACCATTAGGCATTTCTTTAACCCAATATTGTACTTATAGTGCAGTACATTATATCTGGGAAACACCTTAATTCTCAAATATAAACTTGTTTCGTCTATATCAATGTTAAAATCAACATCAATCTTAAAATGTGCTAATAGCCAACATTCGATTCATCTGACCCCATTGTCAGTTCTCAGCTGAAGCGGAACATAATGTCGTGCGTCAGCGATATAGTCATTACCTACTGTACCTATAATTGTCTCGCGTGACATTAATTTCACCATTAATTTTGCTCAAACGACATTAATTTTACTTCTTCATGCTTTCGGCAGAAAAACATCTTGGAATCTTGTTTTGTTCAATATGAGAATTAGAATGGCAAGCCTAACCAATTAACAAGCATAACATCTACAGCAACTACTTTAAAAAGAAGGTTAAAGATCTTTAGATAGCCATATATGATATTCATTGTAGCTAGGATTACATAACAAACTTGGGGTTAGATAAATGGTCTCGAAAACTAAGGCCAAACTGCGATATTTGGTGGAACGTCGACGTTTCACAATTTCCGATTTGGATATATCCAAAAAATTCCCACTAATTAATGAATTTTGAGAATACGTGGATATTTCCTTTATTTCGTGCGGATCCAAAAATTAAGATAAAGAACTTCAGTTCGATTATCTGAACTATCAAACCAATAAACTAGCTGGTGAGTCGATAAACGTTTTATTCAACCTTTCTAAAACAGTGTGCACATGGCGATACATGGACGATCGGCAATCTTACAGGTTCGATCCCTCATCCCTGACCGCGATTCAGGTACATTTTCTAAGGATTTGAGCTTGTCGATCGTCCAGTATCGCCTGTCAACTCCAAGCTCCACCTGACCTCGTCCGAAATGTCGTCCAGTATATGTTTTATCATGGCCCTGAACACACAGACATCTTTACCGATAATTTCCTGGCTGGTTTGATCTGTTTATGCGTAATGAAGATCACGCAAGTTTTCTCCATTATTATATTGATTTTCTTCGATGTCAAACAAATTTTACTTGTGAATGCTCGCCCTGTGTTAACCTCCCTACAAAGCAATTTCAATTTCAATCCATTATATTCACGAATGTTGTTTAAATTAAATGTGTCGAGACCTATTTTTGAACAAGTCTACTTGTCCTAGAATAATAATTTGCATAATTAATAATATTAATAATTTATGCCACACATATATCGGCACTGGCATATTATATATATATATATATATTATATATTATAGTACAATATCTACAGACACGTGTTTCGCTGTTCCACACCTCATCAGTGTAGCTTGGTACATTCTAGATATGGGCATGAGAACTAATTGTACACAAGCGATTGCCGGTGACAACCGCTTGTGGTACAAACGGCGGTCATGCGCTGAAAGCCGTATTTCTATAACTCGATGGAAAACATGGATTTTTCAAACGAACCTTTGCTCACAAACAGCTAAAATATCGATAAATATGTTCTGTGACAGCCAACAAGAAGAAAAACGAGAGATTGTATGCTTTTCTTCACAGTTAAGAGCGTTTATGTTCATTTGAGCAGCCGACGACGCTCATGTATAGCGTGGGTAAAGAGAAATGTATATTTTCATCATTTTAATAAGAGTCTTATTAGTTATTTCCTCAGTATTATTTTATAAAGGAAATACAAAACATCTTTCCGTGGCACAGGCGAGGAAACCCTTGCCATGCGGGCTCGTGTAGATTGTTGCCGGATGAAAATCTAGATTGTTGCCGGATGAAACTTCTCATTAATCTTTAATTATTTTTGAAAAACACCGATGCATATTTAACATATATATATATATATATATATATATATATATATATATATATATATATATATATATATATATATATATATATATATATATATATATATATATATATATATATATATATATATAGCAAAGTGAAAAGGTGGTAAACTGCCAAGAATTTAGAATAGACGAGATACTGACGTTTCGAGCGGAGCCCTTCATCAGAGTAAGACCTATATATATATATATATAATCAAGAAGTCTTACGTCATAATCCACTCAGTACTGCAAAAAACAGTTTTAACTGAGTGGACTGACAACTAGATGAGCAGTGCCTATAGGTCAACCAGCAATCGCGGACAGCTGTTTCGCCCTATTATATTTAGGACTCGTCAGCGCGATGAAGCTGATGACCTAGCACATCCAAATAGGTATATATTATATATTATATATATATATATTTAAAAAATTTTAAATATAAAATGTATATACAAAGTTTTATCTCGCTCTACCTCAGTATTGAGCACTTGATGATCAAGTCACCATTTATAAGCACATATAAATAAGTCCCTCCCTTCGGCCACGTTTCATGCTTTTATCCAAAAGTTGCACAATTCAGGCACATATTATCCGCCCACTATATAAGTCGTCTGACTTAATCATTTGATAGACATTAAATTCATGACGTGACACCGACTTTCATCGATTCTCATTTTGATCAAGGCTTAGCATCATCTTTGTTAACGTTGTTGGGTAATGAGAAGACATTTTAAAATATAAACATAAGTGATATAAAGTGTTGTGCTTCGTAGGCAGGGAAACTTTTAAAGTATTCTATTAGTATTTCTTGGTAGTACTTCCGAAATAATACAGTGTAGGCGGCCTAACCCTAGTTTCGTCAGAGAGGATTGCCCAGCAACCTTTTATAGTATTCGATTTGTAGTTTTACATAACTTAGTAAATCACACAAGTATTATCGCATATATATTTATCCCACACATTCACATATGGCTGCATGCTCAACTATAGTTATATCTGTTATGAATAACTTATTTCAAGTGGAGAGGCTTGATCTTATCGCTGTTTTAGAAGCCAGTCATATTCCTATCTGTCGAATTATGTTTACCTAATTGTTAAATAACATCTGGTCTTGCATTGTCGATTGTACAAACAACCCTCGAGACAACCCAACAACAAATGATATGAGCAAAAATACTGACGTGAACAAAAATACTCTCTATTAAGAACTCCACACATGTTGGTTTTTAACATGGAGTCGAATATAAACAAAAGGGGAAACCCGATTTGAACAATGACTATAGAAGGAAGTACATAAAAACATTCAAATAAAAGATGGCGTGGGCGGAAGCAATTGATTGGAATCTTCACTAAGCCCCGTATATGCAAATTTTTATTAACGATTATACTGCTGTCAAGAGACAGAACAATATCTTTTGTCTGTGTAAGGTTTACATATGGTCGTCGTTTCTCTACTCTAGAAAGCTAAATACTCTATAAAATCTGAAAGAAAGAGAAAAGCCTTTCGCATCGTACAAAATGTTTCACACCTAAAGTTTGGTTGTTCCAGTTCAAGAAAGAAGACCGACATACAGTAGGAAGTCACGCGTGAGTTCAAACGTCTGTTTAGTTTAACGTCGCTCGGGCTTACCATTTGTTGTGCTATACTGTACGCTTCAAATTTCGTTCTCTGTGTTATTTTGGGTAACGAGTTGGATATATTATCTCGGAGTAATGTTCACGTTATTCGTACGGTAGTGCAATAACATATAAAGTCTTCGCAGAGTTTATATATTATCTAGGTAGTAAGGTTCCAGCTGACGTTTCGGCTGATGTTCCATATAAGTATCCCGAATTCAAAACATAGTCCTAGGCCAAACCTTACCACATATAGGCATAATCCTATAACCCAAACTTTAATACTAACCCTAAACCTAATACTATAACGGTATACCTTAATTCTTACGATAATGCTTTATTTTAGAAAGAACAGCTGATTTTAATTTCGAATTTTACTACCGATAGTCTAGACGTTATTTCGGGATTTATATGAAACTTCACCCAAAGTTCCTAACATCTGCGGCGCGGGTACATGAAGACTTCACAAAATTGTTACCGTTGAACAACTACTGAACCGCGCTGTACGATGACTTCTCGCGCGTCATTTAAATTCAAATTTGAAATAAACATTCTTCATTATCAGAATATTCAAGTTTTTTATACCGTTACATGCTTTAAACAGGTTTTAAAACGGCCATATGAATACATTATAACTTAATATGTACATTTATCATCAAACCAACAGAAATGAAACCTATATATATTAATTTATAGAAACGAGGAACAGTATAGCATGATATACTATATTATAATGATGTACAAAGTGTCTCAGCTATTTTGAACGAACTGGTTTGGCTAAATGAACAATAAACATGTATTTGCTAATTTTCAATTGTTTTATGAAAACAACTCCCTCTACATGACCGACGTTGAGTATGAAAAAGTAGAGTGCTGCGTATAGGCAGTGTTTTGTATATATAGAAAAGTGAAAACGTGGTGAATTGTGAACTGCCGAGATTTTTAGTAACGAAATACTGACATTTCGAGCAGAGCCTTCATAAGAGTAAGACGAGATGAAATAAATAAATAGCGCATATATATATATATATATATGAGATGAGATGTTCTCGAGTGAATATATATGATTGATATATATATATATATATATATATATATATATATATATATATATATATATATATATATATATATATATATATATATATATATATATATATATATATATATATATATATATATATATATATATATATATATATAATATATATATATATATATATATATATATATATATATATATATATATATATATATATATATATATATATATATATATATATATATATATATATATATATATATATATATATATATATATATATATATATATATATATATATATATATATATATATATATATATATATATATATATATATATATATATATATATGGAGAGTCTCCATATGGGTGGAGAGTCTCTCTCAGTGAGACGTTTACTGTTCGCATTACGCATCGCCCACTGCTCGCAGTTTGAGCGCTTTGGTAACTCCACAATGCAATCCTACAATGTGTAGCCGTACATAGTGGGTCCCAAGTCCACAGTTACCATAAAGCCATATGGTGATAGCCGGTAGGGCACATTTGTATACTTTCGTATATATATATATATATATATATATATATATATATATATATATATATATATATATATATATATATATATATATATATATATATATATGCCAAAAGGGTGTCACAAGTAGAAAGTAGCCAATCAAATGCACGGGAGATGAACAAAATAATAATTAATGAATGCGAAAAGTTAAAATTTTGCAATCGATCAGCAAACAGACTGAGGGGGGAGGAGAGCTAGTCAAGGGTGTAATGACAGGTCCAATATATTCAAGGGGACTATGCGATAGTAAAGCGGTAAAGGATTGAAAAGGAATACAAGTGCATGAGCTAATAATAAAGTTCCTCGCAAGCTAAAATAACAAAAAAACTTGTAGGGAATTAAATAAAAGAAAAACGTCCGTTAAGGCCATAGAGATGTGTGGTGCCAAGTTTAAATGAGATGCTTCTCTTGCCGTTTGCACTTTGCGGTTGTAGAGTATGAAAGGCATGTTGTTGGTAATTTAGAACAAAGGATTACAAAACAGAGCTTTTGGAGCACGCGTATTATATTTGCACTTTAATTGGAAGACGAACTTCAACATCCACCAAATTAAGTTTTCACGAACCCAAATCGAAATCCTAACCCTAATCCTTAACCTAACTTCGGCGATCAGAAAGTAGTTTTCTGAAGACAATTTTCAACTTACCTTTGGTGGAATCTCTGCACGATCAAACTTTGAATGTGATGAACATTTGCTCCTACAAGTGTCCAGGAAAGACCAAAGCGGTCATTGCGCTAGCCGAACGTTTTGTTGAAGATTGGAATACTGTATTCTTTCTTCCACATAATGTAAAAATCCCGTGAAAGATTAATAATCTGTGCGAGATTGAAGAGGACCGTTCTAGATTACTTTTCTCACCTTTCAACTCGGTATTTTCTATTTCCAAATCCAGATTTTATAATTTCATTATAATATATTGTCAAGCTATATGTCTTTCACGTATTTAACAGACTGTTTCTCGGTTATCCAGCTTTTGCGCGCTTTAAAGAAGAGTAAAGATTGATAATCTTTTTCCTAAACGCCTTAAGTAATAATAAGTAGTATTAAAATGGCTAACTGCATGACTCGACGTAGCTTAGCTAAAATACCTAGCCTGCATATAAAATACCAGTCTCGCAGCTCTCGCTTGCCTATTTGGTGCGCATATACGACGGCCGGGCATAGATTGAGTTAAGGATGTTCGTTGAAAGTTCTACATGCAGCTCTCCGGCCACAACCAACTGAATTAATGAGCCGGTCAACATAAGAAAGCCCCAAGTTCAACTTCACAGTCATTTTGCCCTTCCAGTTACTAAATCTTGACATCAATGGATAAGTTTACCATCAACTGAAATGCGCGCAATTGTTCGAAGATATATATAAACTATAATTACTATACTGATCAACAAACCATTTATACAACTAAAACCCAAAATTTAACATTACGATTTTCATACTTGTTTATGTGACTGATCACGAGTATGCTAAGGAATGGCTTTACCAAAAGATGCCGGTTCTGCTACTTCTTCTTCAAGCCCCGTGATTGATGTAATTACGAAGGTAAACAAAAGGAAAAGCTCGAGGAAAAGCCATTTGTCCGTGACTAATTCTACATGAATATGGATGAACTTGGTATCAAAATACGCGCCATTTAATGTAGATTTCGAATATGGCACTACCTTAAATTGGAACTAGACCCAGTTTCTTTCCGCATTTGCCCAGCTCGACGCTGATTCGTACTGTTTTCCTTGTTAACTAGCCGCAAATAAATACAAATGTCCGTGAATAAATCACTATGTATTGAACTGAAAATTAGTGTAACATATGTCTCATGCCTTTATCTTTCGTAATCTGCAGCTACCTAAACAATATGTTTGACGTACTAAGAGCAAAATCGAAAAAACTACTAGATTTGGCTAAGTTTATATAAGGAAATATAATGGGGCGTCGTCATGTGTAAGACGAAACCGAGAGAATGGCGAATGCCAAACAGTTTTTCCACGAATCCAGATACTTTTGAATCCAGAATCTAATGTGAATATTTTGAATCCAAACTCTAACGAATCCGAAGAAACTCGTGTGTTAACGGTCTCTGGGATAAATCGGATTACTTTTGTCACCTCAGCTACACTACATTTATCACCATACTTATCCACAAATGTCCCTGAATTCATCTGTTAAACACCAACGACGGAATCCGACTATATCTTCGTGTGACGCTCAGAGGCGTAGGAACGGATTTAAAGTTGTAGGGGCTGACATCGACAAGCAGGTAACCAGTGACCGCATTTTAGGTGGGTCCGGGGTCCTCCCCCGGAAAATTTTGAAATCTAGAAGCTCGGAAAGACAATTTGCAACAATTTGAGCAAACCTTTTCATCTATATAATTCTACAGCGAGCATAGTTCAAATGAATCCAAGCTTGGCATTGCCTGCTGTCTCTTACCAAGTGCCGCCATTTTTTGCGCCTAGTACTGACAGAATGGTCTGGGAACCAATCTAGCAAGCTCCACCCGTTTGTAAAATCTCGTGTAGATGAAGCTCGTAGGTAGATCACCTTAAGTAGCTTCTCTCCTAGCCTCTATAGTCGTACTAATACAATTGGAAAAAAGCATTAAATTTAGCAACGCTTGTCCTGACTTGGGGGATAAAGCCCCCAACCCCCCGGTTCCTACGTCTCTGGTAAGGCTTCAATCCACACATTTTTATCGATTTGAATCCGTAAATATTTCGATTCCGGAAATTTTTCCTGTCCTGTAAACATAGTCTAAATCACCAATAATGAATGCATGGTTTCAAACCTCTAACCATCATCTTATATATATACATCTGATTATCAACTATGTATTTGTGATTTCAATGGTATTGTTATATTTCTTTATTAATATAGACCAACTGACATCGTGTAAAGGATCCATGGACCCAGGTGAAGGAAATAATTACTGGGAAGGATCCGGTAATCCGGACTTTCCGCCGCTTTATGACTCAGTCACCGGGAAAGAACAGCACAGCAAGAAAACATTTTGCCAACGAATCAACCGAGAGCTTTTGCCCTTTAAAACGTTTTATTTTTTATTTTATGGAGCAATTGGAAGCCTTTTCCCTTTTATTGCACTATACTACAAGCAGTTATGGATGTCGGCGACACAAGCCGGATTTCTCGTCGGCCTTAGGCCTATAGTGCAGTCAGTGGCTGCGCCTTTATGGGCCATACTTGCTGATAAGCGCAAGGCTAGGAAGATTGTCCTGATGGTGGGCCTGTGTGGATGGCTTTTAACCCATATCAGTATTCTTTTGGTCCCTCCAGGCGAAAAACCACGGAGCTGCAATAATAATGCTACTGCATTGAACCAGATGACAAAGCGATCCCTGGATAGCAGTTATTCATCGTTTGGCGAATCTGGCAAAGAAACCTCTGAACTTAGACTGAAAAGAACTGCTCGAGGAGCATTGCATGAAGACAGTGCCTTCCGACATGTTTCTCGTCAACAAGATTATCAGACGTTTTCCATGAAAAACGAATTTAAAACACCACCCGTCCTGGAAAACCTATTTGGTTTTCCCGGATCTGACAAATCCTCGCATTTCACTCCATCTACGATTAAAAGCACACCACTCCCTGCTCTGAACGATACAACGACTAAATACGGATACAATGAAAAGGATTCTGACGACGAAATTGTCCAAAAATCCATGTGGAACTTCAATGATAATCGACAACCGCTCAAAACGTGGCATGCATTTGCCTACATTATTTTCATCACTGTCCTGGGAAACTTCTTCGCCGCACCTACCCAAACAATGGCAAACACAGCAACGCTACAGGTGTTAAAGGCCGACACGCACAAATACGGCTTGCAACGCTGCTTCGGTTCAATCGGCTGGGGTTGTGCCGCGTTCGTTGTGGGAATGATCGTAAGTTTCAATCATGACAAAACCTTGATGTGCGCAGGGCTAGATCACATCAATTACACTCCCTGCTTCTATGCGTTTGGAATTCTCATGCTGTTTGCTTTGGGTTTTGCGTTGTTTTTCAAATTCGAGGAAGCAGGGATGAGCACCGAAGAGCCTGTTGAAATATGGAAAACTGTACGCCAAGAGCTTGACTGCCTGACGTGTTTTGTGCTGTTTACTGCACTACTTGCAGGTTTTAATATGGGATTCATCCAAACATTCTTGTTCTGGCACCTTCACTCGCTGGGAGGAACCCAGAAGCTTTTCAGCATCATTACGGCCTTCAACGCCATTGGAGAAATGATTGGGTTCCTGCTTTCCGTCAAGCTGATCAAACGATTTGGTCATTTAAAAGTGATGTGTATTGGATTGGCCGCATACACTGTCAGATTACTTGTATGTGGTCTTGTGAAAAATCCTTGGCTGGTCCTAACTGTGGAGATGCTGAAAGCCTTCACTTCTTCGGCTATTTGGGCATCAGTGCTATCTTTTGTCGGAGTGACCAGTGGTTCTGGGGCTACCCTTCAATCTGTGCTACACATGCTCTACTGGGGTCCTGGATTTGGCGGAGGAGGAATGCTTGGCGGTATCTTAACGGAATACATTGGCGCTAGCAAAGTCTTCGTAGGACTGGCAATCGCAAGTTTTCTGAATATGCTGGTTATGGTACTAATCATTAACCTTAAATGTTGCCCAAATAAGAAGAGAGGCGTCTATATGCCGCTCGTTAGCAGCGGAGAAGATCTGGAGGAAGAGGAAGATGAAAACGATTCGGAAAATTAGAATGCATTCCTTCGTAGGAAATAGAATCTTACAGAATGCAGAAAAATACTTTCACGTCTATAGATCGTGTTATTAAAGTGCTACAGTGATGAAAAAATTAATTTTCTGCATTCAATTAATTTGTTTTTGTACGTAGTTTCGAAATAATGAAATATATGCCCCTGCAATTCTCTCAATAGCATATTTGCCGCTGTCGAAATCCAATAATTTAAAATTTATCTTGATGATTATAGTGCATGGCTTAATTAAATGAGTAAACGATAATATCTTGGAATGTATTGCTTAAAAGATTTTGCAACAATACTGCAAACAGAGACCTACGATTGTTACCATGGCAACGTTTCCCCTCTATTCTAAAACAGCGGCGAAGGTTACAAAGTTGACATAAATTATGAATTAATAAAACAATCAAGAGAGATTACTAAAAATACATATTACAAAATGAGATGACACTAGTATACAATGACAAGCAAAGATAAGCTTATAAAAGAAAAAGTAGTCCGGCGTCAATATTTCAAAATCGGTCGTAAAGACTGATGAAGTCGTGAATCGAGAAACACGGTATACATGGCAACGCAAGATTAAAAATTGAAACTCGTCAAGCGCCAGGCACATGAGATCCCACTCGCACGCCAAGTTTGATTTGATTTTAGAAACAACTCTGCGATTGGTGGAATTTTGAATTTTTCATGATACTACGCGGGCGTGCAAGATGGCCTTTTCTAGAAAAATGGAAGGTTTTCAACCTGATTTATGATAATTAATGCTAATTTGTATTAAGATAATGTGTCTTGTTCGGGAAATTTAAAAACATTGGTAACAGCCGGTTTATTGGGCTTTCACAAATGTATAGCTTTCGCAACAGTTATTTCTAAAGATATCAATAGAACAAAGAGGTGGTTCAATTTTTGATGTTTTTCCGCTCGTCAGGAAAGAGTTAAGGAACAGCCCGCGAACGTATGCAACTGCAAACGATTCATATCCAGAGTGCATGCCAAGTTCACGTTACGTTTCACCTCCAATAATCTCTCCCCCGCATACACAGTATACACTATACAGTATACAGTATATTAGGAGTCACCAGTTTCAAACAGGAAACCGTTTCCGATGTAGAGACTGCACGCAGGCTAGAATTTTTCAATGCTACGCGGGCGTGCAAGATGGCCTTTTCTAGAAAAATGAAAGTTTTTTAACCTGATTTATAATTAATGCTTATTTATATTAATATAATGTGTCCTGCAGTGCTCTGACCACTGAGCCACTATACAGAAGTTCTATACAGAACTCGTGACTAGGCTCTCCGCAGCGGCTTCCGTGGCTCAGTGGTCAGGGCACTGCACTGGCATCGCAGGGTCGCGGGTTCAATTTCAGCCGCAAGGCCTTGAAGTTGCATTTTTCGCAACTGGTCCCGGTTTGGTCTTAAAATGTATGTATTCCAACACTCGAAATTTTTCTTCACCATAAATCCTTTCAACATGTAGTTTGATCGAGTGAAATGCCAAATATCACCTATAATATACCCAGAATCTTATCCCGGCATTGCCACCAACCTCGTACCCAGGGTCTTCTCAGTGCCGGGAGGAGAGTGGAGCGAGGGAAGAGAAGACCCTGGTAAAGGCTGGTCACGTGACTCCAAGGATATTGGATTATTTTGTAACCTGGCTTATTCTCGCTTATATCATCCAGGGGGGGCGGCCGTCGCTGTGAAAACATACCACAATCTTCTATAATTGAAAGTATAAACAGTATATGGATAATTTAAATAGATAACAATTTATTGGAAAGACAGAACGGACTGAAGGCAAGTTGAAAGCCTTGAAAGATGGTGGATTACTTCGAAAAATACGTTGATTTACTGGACATTTGTTGCTGTCATAAGATAAACATGATTAGTATTTAAAATAATAGTCAGTCTGACTGTATTAAAATTGTAAATTCGAACTGTTCTGTCGTTGATGAGGGACTTTAAGATCTACGACGGCAACCTAGGACGGCGACGGCAGTAAAAGTAATACAAATTTTAGCATTTGAATGAAACCACGGTCGATTGACTAGCGTATTTGACACTCCAAGCTTGTTTTATGATCTCCAAAATGCTTCAATATTCCTAAAACGATTATAGTGTCTATGTTTAAGTCAGTCTTAAGTCACATCTCTCATAACTCCGCGAGTTACCGTCGTCCTAAAGACGTGAAAATGCCCTCAGTGGCGTTGTAAACAGAACGAGAACGGCGTTGAAATTACTCTTGGGAATAAAAATTATTCATTCTTATTGTTTCGCATGCAGATTCTTTTGTTTGAACGACGTCCCCGTCCTAGGTTGCCGTCGTAGATCTTAATGTCCCTAATGTTTATCTTATGAAAGCAACAAATATCCGTAAATCAACGTATTTTTCGAAGTAATCCACCATCTTTCAACTTCTGTCTGCAGTCCGTACTGTCTTTCCAATAAATTGTAATATTTTAAAATTATCCATATACTGTTTATACTTTCAATTATAGAAGTTTGTGGTATGTTTTCACAGCGATCCGGCCCCCCGTATGATATAAGCGAGAATAAGCCAGGTTACAAAATAATCCAATATCCTTGGAGTCACGTGACCAGGCTTTACCAGGGTCTTCTCTTCCTTCGCTCCACTCCCCTCCCATCCCGGGCGCTCCCTCCCCGGGCACTGAGAAGACCCTGGGTATGAGGTTGCATTGCCACCACCATATATACACAACTCGTGACTAGGCTCTCGGCACCGGCTTCCGTGGCTCAGTGGTCAGAGCACTGCACTGGCATCGCAAGGCCTTGAAGTTGCATTTTTCGCAACTGGTCCCGGTTTGGTCTTAAAATGTATGTATTCCAACACTCGAAATTTTCCTTCACCATAAATTCTTTCAACATGTAGTTTGATCGAGTGAAATGCCAAATATTATATTACCTCTCCCTCTCCCTCTCTCTGTCTCTCTCTCTCTCTCTCTCTCTCTCTCTCTCTCTCTCTCTCTCTCTCTCTCTCTCTCTCTCTCTCTCTATATATATATATATATATATATATATATATATATATATATATATATATATATATATATATATATATATATATATATATTTATATATATATATATATATATATATATATATATATATATATATATATATATATATATATAATATATAATATATATATATATATATATTAATCGTTTAAAGGTGAAGGCATGCAGCGAAACGTCTTGGTGGCATTAAGCAGAAGTCGACCTTTTTGACTAGTCATGCAGCAGTTAAAGTTTATACAGCTATGGTGTTACCAGTTTTCCATTATTGTGACACGGTATGGGATACGCTTAGCGACACGCAGAAAGGTAAACTGGAAAAATGCAGCAAAGAGCAGTACGAATAATTACTATGAATCAACCTTGATTATTGGATATGAACTCGCCTTCTCTAAATCTTCGCCATAAAATGCATACAGCCATCTTACTTTTTACAAAACTATATACGGTTTACTAACACCACACGGGTAATCAGAAACTCTGAATTGTTTTATACCAAAGATTAAACTTGTTATTGGAAGTAACGGTTTTTATTTTCGAGGACCGCAAGTTTATAATAATTTACCAACTTATATTCGAGATGAAAAATTGTTCTCACAATTCAGGATGCATGTCTACAATTAATACTTTTAATGAATAATAAGAAACAAATTCGAACTTATTTCTATTTCTATACTCTTTCAATAAATTGTTCTGTTAATTCCTTTTTACATTTATGTAACATGCAACAATATATCTAGTCAATTAATATTGTATTAGTTAAGTTATTCAGGGCTCACATTGATAACAGTTCTTGATTAAATAAAGTTTGATTTGATATTACTTCTTATCTTAATAGTATTCGTTCCTCTCATACGTAATTTTGATCCAAATAATTATAGCCTAAATTACAAACATAAACAGGACTATTTTCGAAATTCTTACTTTACCAGATCGGATATGGATAAGTTATGGAATATTCTTCCACAACATATTAAAGTATACAATACTCTTGCACCGTTTAAGTCGGAACTATATATTATGCTTTATCAAGCTAAATTACCAAGTTATAAACCACCTGAATGGATGTTAATATAATTTTATAGATCATCATTACTAATCATTAGGGGCTTGATTTCAATTGGAACGAGAGTCCTGTTTCACTTCCCTGTTGCATTTTGTAATATTTTGTTCTCGTTTTTCTTTTATATGTACTATTTTTTTTGGACAAATACATTAAATTCAAATTCAAATTAAATATGTGCTACGCGGGCTCTGTGCCTCTATATGATTTAGAACGTTTTCCGTGTTTGGAGGTGAATCGGGAAATCCGTAAGAGGATTCTCCAGTTCACAAACAAGGGTATTTTTACACCAACTGAAAATGTGAGATTTTGGCTAAAATCTGCAGTTGGTGAAAAATAGGCTCGAAAATTGGGAAATTCCAATGCGAATGAAGGAATTAACAAGCGGTTCCTCTTTAAGCATGTTTGGTGGTGATTAAAGAATTACTATTGGAATTCTCAAATTCCCAAGAGTATATTTAAAAAAACTCAAAATATTAGATTTTCCCCCAAAAAGTTAGTATAAAAATACCCCTAGAAATTGAAGATTTCCTATGATAATTAAGCCGATATACACTGTGCAATGTTTCTTGCAACTTGTCTTGCAATGGACAAGGCTAAAAGGGATGACCCAAAAGGACCTTCCAATTCTCAAGAACTAGTCTAATTCCAATCATAATCCTAACCCTAATGTTGACCTAACCTTAAACCTCAACCCTAAACGTAGTTAACCCTAACCAAACAAAAAATAAAGACCAGACAAAAACGATTGAGTCATCCGTTTCAGCCATTTCCTCTTGCAACGTTGTTGCGAAAAAGTTGCACGAACCCAGCCTAGAGTGGCTTTTCCATGCGCAACCGCGTTGGCTTTGGTGCTATGGAGACTGGGGTGCAAATTCGCTGCATGACGTCACAGATGCTATAGCTCCGAATTCTACGGGGAAAAAACGAATCAAAATAGAAGGCCTATATAGTGTCTAGGCTGGCACGAACCATTACACAGTGTAACAGCACCTTTAAAGTGCCCCTAACCTCAAAAATGTTATTGTCTTATTTGGAAGAACCTTTGAAATGATAAAGTAACTTATTTTGAAGATTTTCGTTTCTTCGCTTTCTTTTTTAGATATATCAGTTTGTTTGATATGCAAATGTCCTGAATTTACGTCACACATGCATAATGACTTATAGGAGAATGTTATATATCTTTGCGTTCATCAAATGAAAACACTAAATTGTGAATAACACGTGTGCGTGTTTCTCCCACAACACCAAACTTCTCGATTTTAAAGAATTTCGTTCGAGAATCAAAGAGATACACACATTTCTCCAATAAGTCATTATGCATGTGTGACGTAAATTCCGGACATTTGCATATCAAACAAACTGATATATCTCACAAAGAAAGCGAAGAAACGAAAATCTTCAAAATAAGTTTATCATTTTAAAAGTTCTTCCAAATAAGACAATAAAAAATGTTGAGGTTAGGGGCACTAAGGAAGTCACAAAAATTGAAAATTGGAAAAAACATGATATGATCTGTGGACGTATGGTTACTCAACTTCGATGTCAGTTTCATGCGTCCCTTCCGCTAAGTCTTGATAACCACCATGTTTCAAGCAGGCATCTTTTCTTTTAACAACGAGGATTAGAAAAAAGGCATTGAGACTGCCGCATAGCGCCATGGCAAGGAAGACATTTGCAGCACCAAATTTGTGCACGAAAAAGCCGCCAATCACGCCACCAGATGCGTATCCGAATCCCCAATAGAGGGCGTGTAAGATCGTTTGTAACGTGGCAACTGATCCACGGTGGACTCCAACGTAGGATACGAGTGCAGCCCACGTACATGAAACGACGAGTGATTTTAGGACCTCGACAGTTAGCACAACCCAAGGGCTCTTCGCCAGACCGTAACAGAGCATTTGAACTGACGAACTAAACAGGCCAACAACAATGACATTCAAATGGCCACTTCGCTCGATAAAATGTTCCGAGAAGAAAAATCCAATCATTTCTGCGAGAGAATTAACGCCGATTATGATGCTGAAAAGAACTTGAGTTCCTCCCAGATCGTGCAGATGCCAAAACAGAAATGTTTCGACGAAACCCAATGCAAATCCGCAATAGACAGCCATTACCAAGAGATAAGCTGTAGTGAAATCGATTTGTTTTCTTATGTTAATCAGTATTTTAACGTTCCGATTCCCCTCGGCTTCTTCCTTTGTCAGCTTCAAGAATGTTGCTACGATGAGAGCAAATGCCATCAATACTCCAAATACGTAAAAACATGGTCTGTAATCGACCGCTCTGTTTTCGCCACATTCGCGAGATCCTGTTTTTGTCAAGCCGATGGCAACTCCTACGGCGAAGGAGGTCAATCCCCATCCCACCGACCCAAACAACCGCTGCTTGCCGTATTTATAAGACTGCTCGGAAAGCACTTGGAGTGTTGCTATGTTCGCCATGGTTTGCGCTGGCGCTGAGACTATATTTCCAAAAGCTATAACGAGAAGCAGTAATAGAAAAAGTTCTTTTGCTGCTGGGTTGATATCGTCTTTAGTAGAAACAGTGCCATTTGAACTCGCGTTATCAGAATTTAGAATCTGCCGCGAGATTTCTGCAGAGAATTGTTTCCTGTCGCTTATAATTTTGTCCTGCGGAATCCGGTGGCCGATGGTTTCGTTGCTTTCAGACCACGGTCTTCGGCTCTTCCAATGAGAAATGTTTGTAATTAATAGACGGTCTTTTAACTGGGATTCCTTCATATCAGCAGAATTGTTGGATATTTCTGATGAGTTAGTGTGACAGCTCGATGTTATTCCTGCATGGATAGGAATAAAGCCAATACAAGTGTAAGTGAACAGCCATCCAATGACGCCAACCAGAAGAGAGATTTTATGTATGTTAGTTTTATCCACGACGACACCCCAAACAGGATTTGCTATACATTGGACTAGTGGTCTCAGGCCGGTCAGTAGCCCAGTCTGTTGGGAAGACAGCCGTAATTGCTTAAAGAACAGGCTAATGTAGGGGATTATCGACCCTAAAGCCGAGAAGAAAAAGAAATAAAACATTTTGGATGGCAACAGGCGTATGTTTAGTTCGCCCATAATAAGATACGATGATATATGTAATGTTCTTTCTCACGATGTTCCAGCACCAAATCCAAAATGCATTGATCGCTTTTCGTGTCGGTTGATTTTCGCCGGTAATTAAAAATGCTATGTGCATGTTAAAGAGTTGTTGCCAAGTGAAAACTGAAAGAAAGAGTGGAATGCAAACGATGTTCTTAATTGTTGTACGGTCGTACACCTGGTTTCCACTAGCGACATGATCTATACAAAAACAATTAGCATATAACTTCCCCTCTGGGACTTGCGAAGACAAAAAAACGATATTTTTTCTTGGTTTCGTCTTTTGTTCTGCTCTTGGCTTATGCTAAGACTATACACTTAAGTAGACTTTATTCATAAATGGCCGCAGAATTAATATTCTTTTATATACATATAAATTGCATCTTATGAATTCGTTTTCAGGTATGAAATTGAAAAGGATTCTTACTTTAAAACATCTGAGACAATGTGCACACGGTAACGTTTCCGAGCGTTTTTATATTGTTCACCGTCCTTAAGGGATTAGAAAACAATGGCCTCATTACTTGAAACAATATAAAAACGCTGGGAAACGTTACCGTGTGCACATAGTCTTATATGCTTAGCACTGGGCTTATGTTCAAGTGAGGCCGTGCTTTAGCGAACAGGGTGCTGATGATTATCTATTTGAGCAATAACAATAAGCTTTAGAGGGGGTACTATAAGCGTTTTTCAAAAGATGGTCAATTTCATTGAACAAAACCAAGGCATTTAAGTTCCTATATATAACTGCAAATACGATATTGCGATATGGCTATACATGAAGTGAATAGTCGCATGAATGCCAAAATATTTTATGATTTGAGCTTTGCATTAATTGATGTTCTATAAATTTTTGTTAGAATTGAAATGCTATTGCAGTCAAATCAGGAACAGCTTGGCTTTCTTTTCGGCTGTTCGGGAAACGCGCGGGGTAGGATTTATGGTGAAGGAAAATTTCGAGAGTTGGTATATATATATACATTTTAAGAGAAAACCGGGAACAGTTGGGGAAAATGTATAACTTCAAGGCCTTCCGGCTGGAATTGCAAGCCGCGACCCTGCGATGCTAGTGCAGTGCTCTGACCACTGAGCTACAGCGACCGTCGCCGAAAGCCTAGTCACGAGTTCTGTATATATATATATAGTGGTGGTAATGCCGGGATAAGATTCTGGGTATAGTATAAATAATATTTCGTATTGCACTCGATTAAACTACAATCATGCTCTAAGGATTTTATGGATTAAATCCTTAGAACAGTAGTTTAATCGAGTGAAATACCAAATATTACTTGTAATACATTATGTATTTTAACATTTAATAATAATATACAGAATATTTACTTATTTAATAATAATAAACAGAATATAATGAATAACCGTCGTACTATAAGAATAGATTTGCGTTGTCCTTGTCGTTCTAGATGGGAAGTCATGAGATGAGAAACCAAATAGTCATCTTGACGAGTTTCTATAGCAATGGTCTAGTGTTCAGATAACATTCGGATAGTCCGGCTTTATTTTAACATGAATCATCAGTACAATGGTGTAAAACATAAAATAATAAAGTTATAAAACTATATTTCATTATAAAATCAAAACTACTATATTGTATAACCAATAAAACTGTGAAACTACAAAAATTTAAAACTACATAAACAGTCAGTGTTTCTAGTTTGCTCTGCTAATGAATTCCAGACGGTTTTGCAGCGGCAACCGAGAATGTTATGTCTTTAATGACGATAATGCGTTGAATGATGTATATATGAATTCGCGTAGCATACACCTCTTTCATAATGGCGGCCAGTCTAAATATTCTTTTATATGCATGCAAATTAGCCTTTCTGGCCTCGTTACAAAGGAAATATTCTTTGGAATTACAGACCCACGAACGAGGTCAGAAAGGCTAATGAATATAAAAGAATTTTGCGAGTCATTGGTAGTAATGGCACCCCATCGACCTTATAGTCATAAATGGCCGACGAATTAATATTCTTTTATATATAAATATATATATATATATATATATATATATATATATATATATACATATATATATAGTTCAATCTACAGACACGTGTTTCGCTGTACCACAGCTCATCAGTGTAGCTTGGAACAATCTGGATGAGTCTGGCTGGACTATTATACACTTGCGATCGTCATTGACAACCGCTTGTGGGATAGCACCGGCGATCAGAAATTCCAGATAGCGTGAAGTGTGCAGCATGCGGCCAGAGCGCTCTAACTGCCACAATGGTAGCGAGCGTTGCTTCATTGCTAAAGGACACCCACGCTATATTTTACAGAACTATATATATATATATATAGGAATACTATAGGTCAGTGGTACTCACCGTAAAGTCCCGAAAGTAACATAGGAACAGCAAATACATTGCCCTGACGAGCAAATATACATTGCCCTAGTCACCAGGGACGAAGGTGCCAAACTTACATCCCAAATCACCTTAATCTTACCCCTAAACCTATATAAACCCCCAAAAAAGAAATAACGAAAAATAAAAAGATAGTCGACGCCATGAGACGGGAATCACACGGAAAACAGGAAAGAAAGCCAAATACGTCACACTCATTAGCATTTTAAAAATATAAACCTGTATAAAGTATCGATAGGAAATATCAAAGAAATATTTCACTGTTCAACTATTTGCCTTAATATAAAACGTTTATAAATAATATAAATACATTGGAAGTTAAATATACAACTCCCCGGCCTGTCGACCCTCATACATAATATAATAATAATAATAATAATATACATTTATAAGCGCCATTTCCGTTTAGCTCAATGGCGCATTACAATTTTGAAATAAATAATATAAAAAATTACAAGAGTAATAGAATTTACATTGATAGCTAAAACACTTCATATGAATATGCCATATAATACTACTAAATATCATAGGCTTGTTTAAAAAGATATGTTTTAATATTTAACTTAAAACTAGACAATGTTGCACAGTGGCGTAAAGAATCAGGCAGCGAGTTCCATAACATAGGTGCTGCATGACTAAAAGAGCGTTGACCATAGGTTGCTAGTTTAATAGTTGGTACAGAAAGCAGGTTTCTGGCCGACGACCGTAATTGTCTAGCCGGCCTGTACACATGTAGTAGGTCTCTTATATATCCTGGCGCCAGTCCATTTAATGCCTTATATGTAATTAAAAGTATTTTATAAGTTATACGAAAGCTGACAGGCAGCCAATGCAGCTGCTTCATAACTATTACATATACATATATGTATATGTAATTTATTTTCATGTGGTGTCATGTTAATGTCATTTCTCTCTGGTCATTTCTCTTCTGATCAGTTTCCAAAATAACTAGCTTTGCCTCTCGATCATATCGTAACTCAATTCATCATCAGACGCTATGGGGGAATAATCCCAAAATTTTAAATAAATCGGTTCCTCCTCTACCTTCCTCCAATGTCGTAAGCCGATGATAGCAACCAACACGAGGAAGATGACTAGACTAAATGAACGAAACAAAATGTCAAATCCGTAACTAACGATAATCATTCCTCCAAACAGTCCCCCGATACCTCGTCCCATTCCAATGTGCATTGCGTGTAAAATTCCCTGTAGGGTCGCTCCGATCTTTGGTGGGGCTCCGACGTAGCTCACAAGGGACGCCCACACGCAGGACGACGAAAGGCCCGCGAGGAGCTCTATGGGTACCACCATCCACGGCGATTGTAGAAAAGAATAGTACAAAAACGTCACGAGACTGCCCATGAGTCCTGCATACATGACAGGGAAGTGGCCATACTTAACTAGAAGCATTGGCGAAAGGCAAAAAAATATGGTCTTCGAAACGCCCTGTACTGCCGTCGTGACGACCAGAACCATGGGAGTGGCACCGAGGTGAATGAGATGGACGAAGAGAAAGGAGTCCGTCAAGCCAGCCGCAAGTCCCGTGAACCAAGCCAGGAAGGCGAACAAACAGTAGTCGAAATTGTAGAAATATGCCATGCCCTTGAAGAATGCACAGCCGCTTGGGTCCTTGCCCTCGTATTCGCGAAACTTGAACTTGAACGATGTGAAAAAGGCGAGCAGCAACAGCGCACAACAGCTGTAAAAAACCGGCCTGTACCTGTCCACCATCTTCTCTGGGCAGCCATTGATATCTTCCTCGGTGGTGATCGTATAGTGCAGGACACTTCCAGTGACGATAGACATTAAAAGAAACCCGATCGAAGCCCAAACTCTTTGATGTCCATATCTGTAGGGTTCTTTCTTGAGACTCTGTAGAGTGGCCGTGTCTGCAAGGGTGTCGATAGGGGCCCCCACAAATTCCACAAAAAGAGTCAACAGTAGAAGGACAATGAATATACGATCTTGCTGGTCTTCAGGCTCATCTTTATTTTTACGTCCGCTCCTGTAAATATCGTAAGGCCAAGCATTTTCGCCTGCAGTCTCAGGTTGGTTCTCCCACCATCTGTCAGCTCTTTCGTCTACACCACCCAAAGTAAAGTTATCGTAATATCCCTGCGCGTTTAAACGAACGATCTCTCTGTCTTGTTCTCCGCTATTCTCCGATTCGGATGAACGCTTAACACGCTCGATTGTTTCGCCTGCACCATTAGATAATCCCTCACGATAACGAATGTTTCTCTTATTACGCTTTGTTAATGTTCGTTTATCCGCAAACACTGGCATTTCTTTATCACCATGGGTTTCTGAAGCGGGGGACATACCAACGAAAGAACGGGTTCTCTGACTCACTGAAAGTTGACCATTTTTATCATTTCGATAAGTAACATTAGTAAGGTTTGTTGTAGTGACACCGCAGACATTTGGAATGTCATTGACGAATGTTATGGACAGATAAACGGCGATGTAAACGAGAAGTGCCGCGAATAAAGTCGACTTGTACTTGTTGAATTTATCGGCGAGCGTGCCGAGGATAGGAGCACCGAGCACACGACAAAATGGACGAACTCCCATGAGGATACCGACGTGGTGGTGATCCAGTAAAAGCGTTTCCTTATAGTATAAAGGAAGGTAGGCGAATAAAGCCGTTGCCGCGTGGAAGAAGAAGTAGAAGAGTTTGTAGAAAACCAGTTCCGGTTCGCCGAGACAACACCGCCATCTCTCCCTGATGTTACCAGACAATGATTCATTCGGTCTATTCTTGTCTTCTTCGTTAAACAATTCTAAGGTATCCACGTTATACATATGTTCCTTTTCAGTCTCTGGCTCTTTCCGTTTGAAGTTTATCGGGAAGAAGTTACGTGGTGTAGAGTAAGACGATGCCATTCATGTGATTATTATCATACATGTATACATCGACGGCCCTGGTCTCTTTCCAATGAATGTATTGTGTGATTCAAGATCAAAGACACTTAATGTTGTCATCGTTGAAGGAATATTTTTAAATTTGCATGTTGAGGGTGCAATTACGAATTAAGACAATTGCACGTGATTAGTGCGTGTGTGCATGTCTGCATAGCGGAATTATCTGACGTTCAGTCATGTCTGCATGCATCATATGGAAGCTCTGTCAAAGTTCGATACTCATATTTGGCATTTACATGCGATCGATTTACTAGTTACTTACAGCGCCAAGTAGAAGACACGTTGTTAAGGTAGAAGTAGCTAGAACGAGTGCAGGAATTCATATTGAATCGTAATATATATGTAAATTCAAACACTCACATTTACCTTGACAACTTCTACTTAAGTTGCCTGTTTTAAAGCAAATATTGTTAAATAACTTTCACTGAACCAATTTACCACTCAAATGAAATATAACTATCGCTATGCTGTTCTATCCTTATTTGGCGTTTGCACTCGACTAATATTCGAGATTGAAGCGGAGTGTGGATTAATATTAGAGGAACGGCAATTTGCGATGTAATTTATTCAGTAGTCCGGCATACATGTAGTGAGTGTATAGTCTTAGATCTCTTGCACTTATATATTCAATTCCCCTGTCATGGGCCAAAGACCCATCTGTAGGACAAATTCACAGTTCCGGCGTTTAACAGAGATAATAATCAATGAAAATACCTCGGAAAATACATGTACTATAGTTTATAATCATTTGTCTTCCCCAGCAGAAAGGGTCTATACTTCAAGGCTCAATGATTTAACTAGCTTTCATTCAACAGTAATCTGCATAATTATAATAGGTTAATTCAATTCCCTTCTCGACCACTTAATCAGAAATATTATATAGCCATTCCTTTAAGCCTGGTTCACACGAGCGACATAATATTATAAGCACAAGACGTAACAAAGCATGACTTCTTCTCTGGGACTTTCGAAGACAAAACAACGAGATTTAGACATTTAGTCTTGTTCTGCTCAATGCTTCGACTATAATCTTATATGTTAATTATGTTTACCACGATCCTTATGTCGCAGGCTTGACTTCATTCCTTTGTTTTGTCTTTTGCTTTGTCCTTATGTTTATATGCTTATGCAGAATATGCTCACGCGTCCATTGAAATAGACTTTAATTCGTGCATTGCTTCATCATGATGAGTTCGAGTTGTCACTATGTTATTCAATATTTACTTAATGCAATACCAAATGTTATTAAATGAAAGACGTCTTTTTGCATAACTATGGCAAACATCGGCTAACTCCGACATAAAAAAAAGCAAACTAAAAGGTTAATGGTAAATATTGTCGAAATCATGAGTGCAGAGTATAAGGTGATGTACCGTTTGGGCGAAAGCGCTTCGTTATATTCCTATTCACTTTATGAACTAGCTCAAGGTCAGATATGAAAAATAACAGTAATCAACGAATTACGATCTCATACATTGCCAACTTCGATTTAATTTGGCCGGCTGGACATTATCAGTTCGTGATATGAATTGATTAAAATCTACTGATCTTATATATGCATGTATACAAGACTCGAAATTCATTACTATTAATAACTATAGAATAATCCCCTCGCCCGCCTTTTCTACCACTTCTCCCACCCCACCCCTAGAGTTTCTTTTCCCCAGTTGTCGATAAGATTTTGGACGTTATCTCGATCAAAATTTACTCGATTTCAATTCTGAAAACAGATTTGGAATTAGCGAGTCTAAATACATAACGCACGTGCCCATAATATTACGCAAACGTGTATAATCTTCGTAAAAACCCATTTATGTAGTTCGTCAGATCACCACTCGCCATGAATGGAAATATTGTCCGATTCAAACGGTTCACCCAAAACGACTTTTTACTTCCTTATAAGGAGTTGGTGCTACCATGCTCCGCTCATATATATATATATATATATATATATATATATATATATATATATATGCCAAATATTACCTATAATATACCCAGAATCTTATCCCGGCATTACCACCATATATACAGAACTCGTGACTAGGCTCTCGGCAACGGCTTCCGTAGCTCAGTGGTCAGAGCACTGCACTAGCAATCGCAGAGTCGCGGGTTCAATTCCTACCGGAAGGCCGCTAAGTTGCATTTTTCGCAACTGGTCCCGGTTTGGTCTTAAAATGTATGTATTCCAACACTCGAAATTTTCCTTCACCATAAATCCTTTCAACATGTAGTTTGATCGAGTGAAATGCCAAATATTACCTATATATATATATATATATATATATATATATATATATATATATATATATATATATATATATATATATATATATATATATATTATATATATATATATATATATATATATATATATATATATATATATATATATATATATATATATATATAGGTAATATTTGGCATTTCACTCGATCAAACTACATGTTGAAAGGATTTATGGTGAAGGAAAATTTCGAGTGTTGGAATACATACATTTTAAGACCAAACCGGGACCAGTTGCGAAAAATGCAACTTAGCGGCCTTCCGGTAGGAATTGAACCCGCGACCCTGCGATTGCTAGTGCAGCGCTCTGACCACTGAGCTACGGAAGCCGTTGCCGAGAGCCTAGTCACGAGTTCTGTATATATGGTGGTAATGCCGGGATAAGATTCTGGGTATATTATAGGTAATATTTGGCATTTCACTCGATCAAACTACATGTTGAAAGGATTTATGGTGAAGGAAAATTTCGAGTGTTGGAATACATACATTTTAAGACCAAACCGGGACCAGTTGCGAAAAATGCAACTTAGCGGCCTTCCGGTAGGAATTGAACCCGCGACCCTGCGATTGCTAGTGCAGCGCTCTGACCACTGAGCTACGGAAGCCGTTGCCGAGAGCCTAGTCACGAGTTCTGTATATATGGTGGTAATGCCGGGATAAGATTCTGGGTATATTATAGGTAATATTTGGCATTTCACTCGATCAAACTACATGTTGAAAGGATTTATGGTGAAGGAAAATTTCGAGTGTTGGAATACATACATTTTAAGACCAAACCGGGACCAGTTGCGAAAAATGCAACTTAGCGGCCTTCCGGTAGGAATTGAACCCGCGACCCTGCGATTGCTAGTGCAGCGCTCTGACCACTGAGCTACGGAAGCCGTTGCCGAGAGCCTAGTCACGAGTTCTGTATATATGGTGGTAATGCCGGGATAAGATTCTGGGTATATTATAGGTAATATTTGGCATTTCACTCGATCAAACTACATGTTGAAAGGATTTATGGTGAAGGAAAATTTCGAGTGTTGGAATACATACATTTTAAGACCAAACCGGGACCAGTTGCGAAAAATGCAACTTAGCGGCCTTCCGGTAGGAATTGAACCCGCGACCCTGCGATTGCTAGTGCAGCGCTCTGACCACTGATATATATATATATATATATATATATATATATATATAAACCTTTAATGGAAACTTTATTAAATGAATTTTTTTTCTAAACAAACAATTGTGAATCTCACTCATAGAGGTAATTTACAATCGGCTACTTGAATCACAACTAAGTCACTTAAAGAGAATTAAAAGTTCAGTAAATCAGGATTCGTCCATTCCTTATTTCTGCAGCAAAAGATATAATAAGTTGTTCTGATGGCAATACATGTAGATATCATTTTTCTCACACAATAATTTTGGTGCTTCACATCAACTCCTATATCGTTTAACATTTCAATAAAGGACGTACACTCATTTGCGAAAACACCGAGTGAACTAATCGAGAGATTGACAAATTTAACAGTGCTAAAGTGTTCACTTTGTTGTCTAACTAGTTCTGTATATTTGGATTTTTTGCGCTCTACGTTGTTTTGAAGGTTGGATTCAAATCCCACGGTAAGTTCGACTATATATAGACATCCCTTTGAAGTAGATAGGAGTAAATCTGGACGGTATCTGTCACCAGTTATTATTGAGGGGCTTTTGAATTCCGGAAGATCAACAAAAAGGTTGGAGCAATTGGCAGTTTGTAAGGTCTTGGCAAGAAAGTTTAGAATAGAGTCGTGTCTCCACGTAAAACGTTCAAGGTATGATTGACATCCTGCAACCACGTGTAGGAGAGTTTCTGGGTGTAAGCAAAAGGAACAGTCAGAACTTGATGATATACCCCATCTTGAAAGGTTTTTGCGGGTAGGGAGAGAGTTATTGATATAACGCATAGTAAAATTATAGATGTTTTTTGGTAGTTTAGATTGAGAAGAAGACCAGAATTTGTTTAGCTTTGGCAAGGAGAATTTTGTAACATTAGAGAAAAATGAGCCTTGACAGGTCAGTTGGTTTTGAAGTTTATCCTCTTGTCCAGAACGGAAATCTTTGATAACTTCCTTGGTAGAGTTGTAAATATCATACTGAATGTTAGTGCTGTTATTAGTTGATTTCCAAAGTTATTTTATTGATTCATTGGGAGATGTTTTTAAGGCATTTCTAAGAACTGTTTGACACTGAGTGAATTTGATAGATGGTGGGAAAATACTTAGACCAAATTTGTTACGGGTTAGATAGACGTTACTCAATGTTCCCGATACTGGTATTTCCAGCCATTTACGGATATATTTGTTTGCAACGGAATCGATGTTTCCAGAGACCCAAGTTTTGGACAAGGTCGCGTCAGTAAAATGCCAGGATATTTTGGATAAGACGTAGCGACTGTAAAGGAGAAGTTTATTTTTCGGATGTAGTGGTTTAAGGTCAATATCAGACATTAGTTCTGTGATGAGGGAGATCAACTCAGACTTGTGATCTTTGTTGGACATATCAAAATCAAAGTATCTTCCTAAATATCGGAAAGATTCTCCAATTTTAATTGTTGGAATTAGGTCACTGTTAATTAAGAGTTTATGTAAATATTGGATTGATTTTGTTAAAGCTTTCTTGATACCAAATGTACTACATTTGTCAATCCAGATAATCATACTGGACCATTGGCACCAGATACAGAAACGATTTAGAAGATGCTGGTTTTCTGATTCTTGGCCACTAATGATCGCGGCATCATCAGCAAACTGAAACCAGTGGATCGGGTTTAGAAAATGGGAGGAGAAACCATATTGACGGTACTTATCGGCCTTTATGTGTTGAATGAAAGTGTTGAAGCACATATTAAATAGTAGAGGACTAAGACAATCACCTTGCAGTACACCACGACCAACAGATATAAAAGGAGTACGAAATTCAGATGTTATTATTGAAGTCTTAAAATCCGTGTATAAACTTTTTATAACAGTTTTGATGTGATTAGGAATGTGATGATAATCAAGGATGGACTGAATTAAATTATGATGAACTTCACCAAAGGCATTCTTGAGGTCAAGTAGAGTGATGACAAGTGAACGTTGTTTTATCCTAGCTTTGTTGATAATATTGGTCATCTGAGCCGTGTGTTCTAAAGTACCAGACAGATTAGGTGTGAAGCCTTTCTGTATATTATGTTCGATAAAGTTATTAGTAACGAGGAAGGAGAATATTGCATTGCGAAGACATGATGTAAATACTTTTAATAGTACTGTTTCAAGAGTGATGGGACGAAAATTCGAGGGGTCATCTGTGTTGCCTTTTTTATGGATAAGTATAGTGCACGCTTGTTTCCATTCAGCCGGTATAGTTCCAGACAACCAAACATTACGTATTATTTCTGTTAGGTAAGTTCTTAAAAAAGGACATCGTTTAAAACATGTGATGGAGAGTTGATCAAGAGGACAAGGAGAACCAGAGGCTTTCATTCTACGCATTGCATTAGTAACTTGTTGATAACTTGGAGGGTCAAGGTTGAATTGAACGTCAGGATCAGATAACCTTGGAATCCAGCTTGGAATTTGAAATAGTTTATTTGGGTGAATTTTGGCTAGAGTTTTACTAAAATAAGATAGGCATTCTCTCATGTTGAATGAAGGAAACACGGCGTCTTTTCGATTTAGGACGTTTTTGACATAACCCCAGAAATTTCTACCGATGTATTGATCATGACTGAAAGATTCGTTGTTATCTGGAGTTGACTGGTTGCAGATGTTGTTATTACGGCGGAGCTTGTCGCGCAAGGTGTGTGACACATATTGCATTTCTTTAGAGTCACTGTTTGTAGATTTTAAATTTTTTAACGCTTAATTCTTTAAGTCCTTGACTGAATGATCTTTGTATTTATTCACTAGGTTTTCGTCAGGTACTGTTTTAACATATATAATATATAATATAATAATAAAAAGGTTTATTTCAAAAATACAATCGCACTGAAAAGTGAATTACAGTATTTTAACAGGTATATTATAGGCAGCTAAGTATAAGATAGTATTATTTACAATCATTATTATACACTTTAGAGTGGAAAGGGAAAAAACTCTTCCTAAACCTGTCCGTTCTGCACTTAAATAATGAAAGGTCGTTAGAATTGCGCAAAACACGGCCATGACAGTTCGCTCTGGTAGGTGGAAGAAGGTGGAAGAGGCGTGAGGTTGGTTCAATAATTTTATTAAATGTCTTACAGCATAAAATATGGCGTCTATCTGCCAGGCGTGGGAGAGCAGATCTTTTTAGGGCTTCAGAATAAGATAGATATGGGAAAAGAATCCTGAGTGCACGACGCTGAATTTTTTCAAGTTTATCAGAGAGATAAATAGGGATATTTGTGCTCCAGACCGGGCAACAATATTCTAAGATGGTTCTTATTATAGATATATAGATAATGATTAGGTCACAAAGCAGCACACCTGAGGTACGTAAAGAGCGTAAGATATATAATCTTTTCGACGCTTTTGCGGTAATAGCCTCAATATGGTTGTTCCACTTTAAGTCATCCTGTATAATTACACCGAGGACTTTATAGTGGTCGATATTCTCCAGAGGTTGCGTATTAACATACAAAGGGGAAATCAATCCTCCAGGGGTGTTGCGTAGAAAAGAGATAGACATCTCTTTACACTTTTTAGGATTAAGCTTCATATTATTAGAGGCGGCCCAGCTGGAGATAATGTTAAGGTCATCCTGTATTGATGGGGCACAATTACGCTGGATGGATTGAGAGATGGTTAGGTCATCTACGTACATCCAGTTGCTTGCTTTTAATAAAGAATGTCTAGCTAGATCATTTACCATAATCAGAAAAAGAATGGGTCCCAACTTGGTGCCTTGTGGGACACCAGCAGTAATGGAAGCACAACTGGAAGTCGACTGACCAACCCTTACTGATTGCATTCGATCGGAAAGAAAACTGCAAATCCATGGAATAAGGGACCTGCGCACTCCAATACTGATGAGTTTATTGATAACAATGTTGTGATCTATCCGGTCGAAAGCTTTGCTAAAGTCCAAAAAGCAGATCCGTAGGTACTGTCCAGGGTTATCCAGATGTTTAAGCCAGTTATGGATCATATCAAGAAGGCAAAAGGTAGTCGAACTTCCCTTAAGACAACCAAACTGTTGGGGGTCAATTTTGTCACCGACATCACAAATCACCCATTTAACCACAAAATCTTCCAAAATCTTAGAGAGGCAAGGGGTCAATGAAATAGGTCTAAGGTCACCCTCTTCCAAGATTGGTTGAATTTTCGGGACAGGGATTATCTCAGATTTTTTCCAAGCCATTGGGACAATACCAGAAGAGAGGGAAGCGTTAAAAATATGGGTTATAGGTTCGGCAAGCTCAAAGTAGAATTCTTTAAGAATACGAGCTGGAATTCTATCTGGTCCACTCGCTTTAAAGGGATTGATCACAGCAAGTTTCCTACACAATTCAAGATGCGTAATGACAGGAGGGGGATCACGTGCAGGTAAATAAGAAGGTAAATTGCTGATATCCAATGAAGGAATATCAGCATTAACAGAAAGGAAGAACCTATTAAGTTTATTAGCAAGCTCTAAATCAGACAGGATAGAACCATCTATTTCTAGTGAGAAGGGTTGAGACTTTTTAGATCTACCAGACAGTTTGTTTACAAAGGACCACCACTTCCTACAGTCTTCGTTCCTAAGGTGTTTCACCTTTTCGGAGTAGAATGTTTTCTTGCATTTAATAATTTCTGATTTAACTTTGTTCCTATAATGCCTCCAAAGTGCTGAGTCAGCATTAAGATGAAAGGCATTCTGACGTGCACGTACAAGGGTCTTAATGGCAGGCGTAATCCATGGTTTGTCAGAGTTATGTAGTCTGACAGACTTCAGGGGAAAGAATCTGTCGATAGCGGCAGTAAGAGAGGAAGTGAAGAAGTCAGTCAAGTCGTTAACAGACATCTGAGTAAAATCAGAAGACCAGGAAACATTTGAGATCCAGCGACCGAAAGCATCAAGCCCTGACTTAGGGAAGGTGCGCAGATAACGTCTGGTAACACTATTGATCAAATTTGTATCTCGGACTTTAGAGGACCAAAACACTATGTTATGGTCCGCTGTACCTAACGGTGCTAAGATTATAGGCTTTTGATAGTAATTCTTAATGTTACAAATTATGAGGTCTAGAATGTTATTGCCTCTGGTCGGGCAATCAACTACTTGGTCTAAATTAAGGTCAGCGGTAATACTAGTAATATCTATTAAATTAAAGTCTCCAAGAATAACCACGCCACAATCTGGCGATTGGTTGTAAACAGAATCAATAGTTCTTACGATATAATCGGATAAATCTTGTTGTTCTTGGGCAGACTTACCCGGGGCGTTGTAAACAGCACATAAAATAATGCCAGTAAGAGGTCTTGGAAGGCGGTAGGGACGGATCCAGAGGCAAAGGCATTCGAAATCAGGGCATTCAAGGTCCATGCGACGCGTGCATGGAATTAAACTCGATGAAAAAACACACACACCCCCGCCACGACCACTAAGCCTGTCCCTGCGGTGAATATCGAATCCCTCGATTGATACAAGTTCGTTGTCAATATCTGTGTTCAACCATGATTCGGTGACTACAACAATTTCGGTGCGATGTTCACATAGGAAAGTCGAGAGTTCGTCAATCTTTGGCAAAATCGACCGAGAGTTCAATAAGCATATGTTAGGAAGTTGTGAGGTAGAAACATTTTTGTTACCTTGATCAATCGAGATTCCAGTATTCGTCAGTTGAATGTATATAAGATAGCGCTGAGACGAATCTTGTCGTGATGAAAAATTACAATATGGTCTGTAACTATTGTTAGTAATCCTCACAGGAATACTGCATCTTTTGTCAGGGATAATAATATGCGTCGAACGTTCTTGAGGCCTTCGTTTCGGTTCAATGGCTGGATAATTCAGAGACTTATATCTTGGTAGAATTCGAACAGAATGGCTCATACGAACAGGTTTTAATTTAGATTGTCCGCCACGAGACCCTCTGAACTGCTTCAGTATTCTGGCCAATTTTAGACTGTTCCAAATAGATACTGAAAGTGGTTTTACAGATAAATTCAAAGGCGATGCAACATAGTGGGAGTTTAGTCTGTGGTGTGTTGGAGTCTTCCACCAAAATTGTAGGGCGATGAGTTGGTTTCTTGAGTATTTCAGCATCATTAGTAATATCAGCAGTCTCATAGACATAAAGAGTCTAACTATAGTTGTAAAACCATCGAAAGATGGCAAGGTTAAGAGACGAAAACTTTAGGAATTAGGAAGAGCTATTTAAAGTGCAGCCATCGGGCGCATTATTTGCATTTACCATGACCAAAATTATCTGCGAAATAGTTGTAGATAACGTCTTTTAAAAGCTTTATGTTTGGATTTAAATCGTGTGATGTGATTGGACCATTTAGCTGGAGGACAGATTTGAAAAAATTATTTGCCGTTGACCATTCCAAATCGCTTTTAGGAAGATTTACGCCATTTTTCAAAATTGGAGAACTTTCTTCGTTGTCCACAACAACACTTATGTTAGATTGATTATCAGTAGGGGTATTTGCGGAGTTATCATCAATTTGTTCCTCAAGATCTATACAAAGCTCACTGTTCAACCCAAGAATAACTCTGCAACTACGTTGATGCATTTTGAGACCACGTATATGCCTTTGCATATTTTACCACAGCAGCACTTCACCACGCTACGGCTTGCGACAGCAACAGTAGGAGAGTTTATGACAGGCATTTGCTTTGGTGTATTATCCGCATAACGACCCCGCTCGTCTGGATTAACTCGCTGTTTACATCGCCATGTATATCGACCCAGTGTAATGAAATCTTTACCACAAAATGAGCAAACGACGCAAATCAATAACATAGTTATAAAACTTGAACGAATCATGATTAAATCCTTTCTACCACTTATTTGGTGTGATTTCCCAAAGACTTATATTGTGATTCAAGTACAAAAACCAGCAATAAAACTACAGACATCAGGGGCGGATGCAGCCAAAAATCTGACTGTATCAAATTTGTGACGACACACAACTAGGGGGGTACGGGGGCATCCCCCCCCGGAAATTTTTGAAATCTGAAGCCCAGGAAACGCCATTTCCTGCATTCTGAGCAAGTTTTTACCTAAATTTTACAGCAAGCAAGTTGCAAATTTCTTACAGAATTCTGTCTTCCTTCAATTTTAGGAAAACATTACATGCAAAGTAGATGCTTGACAAATTATTTTTTCTGTTCAAGACAGTAAAATTAAGTAGAATTCATCTCTGTTTCTGGTAATAAAATAGTATATAAAATTATTCATATCAAATAGTATATAAAATTATTAGACAATCCATCTGCATTTCTGGTAGTGTGCTCCTGCTGGCTGTCATGAGTGATGGATAGTATGACTCGATAGGGAGAAAAATTATGGTTAAAAGCATTATTATATGCTTTTGCAAGAACAGCCTTAGATGGATCCTCTTTTGTCAAAGAATCAACAACAGCATCAGATATATAAGCACATTGAAAAACAATTTCCCTTACAGAGCATTTAAAAATAATTCAATGCTTGTAAAGCACCGCGAAGATGTGCACCTAGGATCTCGCTACCAATTAAGGCAACAGAACAGGCATTGTATAGACAATTCCCATCTCCCAAAATTCTAAAGTAGTAGAAAGCAAAATGCATGACTACTGTATAGGCCTAGCCAATGTTCACACAATTAAGACATCCATATAATAGTCTGATTCATTGGCTAAGCAAAGCTACATTATAGCAGTGTTGCACAAAACTATTTATATCAAGTCAAGTTACCAGCAACACAACGTCTGGATTTCATATAGTTATGGTATATACTGTATGAACTGAAGTACCGTAAACTATGCTAATGCATGCATTATTGGTAGAATCCTTTCCTGGCTTGCCAAGCTATCAGTTCTGCCTGTTATCGATCAGAACATAATGCAATAGAACATGCATTATAAAGGCAATTGCCATCTCCTGTAGTTCTAAAGGTAATCAAGAGATAGGCACATTTGTAATACTGTACATGTACATAGTCAGGGCCAGAATAGATATCTAGGCAATTTGGTTCAATCATTAGGCCTGTTATCCTGACTATGATAGCACAAATTTTGCATAACAGCATACATGTAAAATATATGGTTCTTCTGTCAATACTGAATACTTTTATAAATAAATAAATAAATAAATAAAATCATTCATTATAATACTATTACTGTCTCAGTTTAACTAGGCTAAAATAAGCAAAGCTATAGACATAATATAAAAATAAATAATACTATTTATTATTAAGTTATAGAGAATATTAACCATTCGAAATGGGAATCCATTTGGACATTGTACTTATACTAGTAGAGTAAGAAAGAGTGAAAGACTAAGAATTATATTGCACAATTTTCCCCAATGTTTATAATTTAAATGTCACTCGATGACAGCACTGAGTGTCTGACTAGTATAATAACATGAACATGAGGTTCATATAACACTACAGCATAACATTTATAACAGCTCAGTCAGTCGGCTGAGCATTTTCGAAAGCTATTTATTAATTTATAGCGTATCAGAATGTTCAAGTCAGATTGAAGTCGTTGAACACTGTAAAAAATAATATAAAGCAGACTTATTTCGTTTTAATCAAATGAATCAATACGCCATTAAAACTTATACGGACAGATCACTCATTAGCATATTCGACATTTAGTGCATATGATAATATTAGTAGAGCTACTTAAAATATTTATTATTCATGAATGAACTTACCTCACTGGGTGCTGATTTAAATTCCGCGCTTCCTGGCTGCGAGGCCAGGGAACTGTATATTCGCAAAATTGCATAGAGAAACACGCATATTGGCACCGATTTTCGTCTCAAATTCGGCTTTAAGTAACTTATCGCAATCGCGCTTAAGAAGGAGTAATCTACTCGCCTTTTCCACCGACGAATAACTTGTATTATCCAAGACACACAGTAGCTGTTGTAGAACATTGTTGAATGCCGTCGTGGCTTGTAAACTTGGATAAATCACATCATCGACATGGCATATTTGATACAGTCTATGACGATTTGAATACAGTTACTATAAATAGCACAACTGTATCCGTCGGAAGGTCATCGGTAAAACATCGCCATTAAGAATCGAGACGGTTTCGAGCGCGCATTTTGCGCAATGGAAAGGAACATGTTGAATGGTGGCAATTTTCGCGGGCTCGAATTCAAGACACGAATTCGTCTCGCGCTGAAATTAATGATCGTAGAATTGGACCGCAGAAGCGATTTTAAACCAACTTCGAAAAATAAAATTGCGCACATCAAAGATATTGAAAATGATGTAATTGTTTGGAAAAAGGTACTCCCGCGAAATTTAATATTCGAATTTTAATTTATTTTAATTATAATTAGATTATTAGTTAAAATCTGACTGTATCGTGTGATACAGTTGATACAGTCTAGATCCGCCCCTATTATTATTATTATTATTATGGCCGTTCAGACGTTCTGAACGAGAACGTCTGAACGGCCATAATAATAATAATAATAATAAAGTGATACTGTTGAAAGTAGTGGAGAAGAGTAAGAGAAGAAAGAATAACGCAATGTTTGAAGCGGATGAAGGGGCTTTCTACAAAAGAGTGAATAACACAAATAAATTTAAGGGTGAGCCCCCAGCAATGGAGAGATACAAAATGACCTTGACAGTCTTCAGCATTGGAGCCAGGATTGGCGGCTACACTTCAATAACTCGAAGAGTGAGTCCTTACAATTTCACGTAAAAAAAATCCAATTCAATTTGACTGTAAGATCGGTCAAACTTTGCTGGTTCATGCTGTAACCCAAAAAGACCTGGGAGTTACAGTTACAATTAGAACTTTAAATGGTGCGCATATTGACAGTGTTCTAGCCAAAGGCTACAAAATGTTGGGTTTTCTGCGGAGACACGGATGCAAAGGCTTTGATTGCCAAACCAAGAAACTACTCTATCTTGCGCTACTAGTGCGTCCTTACCTTGATTATGCAAGTGAGGTCTGGGCGAAAGACTACAACGGAGGGCTACCAAATATGTTCTAAGGTTAAACTGGCAGGACAATATATCATATAATGAGCGTCTAAGAAAACTATACTTATTGCCCTTATCATGCATACCGATTTTTTATTTTAAATGTCGTACTGGTCACTACAATATTTCTATTAACAGATTTGTAGAACCTAAAATTCCAGTAAGAATCACCAGAAATAGTTCTGAATTAGATGTGTTAGTTCCTAAGTGTCGTACAAAACTCTTTCAAACTAGTTACTTTCACCGTTTACCTAAACTATGGAATAATCTACCAAGCTTAACTCTTTCCTGACAGGCTGAAAAACATCCAAAATTGAACTACCTCTTTGTTCTATTGATATCTCTTGAAATAACCATAACTGTTGCGAAAGCTATACATTTTCTGAAAGCCTAATAAACCGGCTTTTACTTGTGCTTTTAAATTTCCCGAACAAAACACATTATGTTAATATAAATTAGCATTAATTATCATAAATCAGGTTGAAAAATTTACATTTTTCTCGAAAAGGCCATCTTGCACGGCCGCGTAGCATCTTGAAAACTCAAAATGCAACGAATCTCAGAGTTGTTTATGAAATCAAATCAAACTTAATTGGCGTGTGAGTGGATCTCATGTTCCTGGCGCTTGTCGAATTTCAATTTTTAATCTTGCGTTACCGTGTGCCGTGTTTTTCGATTGACGACTTTGCGGGTCTTCTACGACCCATTTTGACTGTGCCGGTCAGGAAAGAGTTAATACGAAATTCTAATTCAGTTAAATATTTTAAAAGTCAACTTTATAATCACTATACTAATGCTCTAAATAATAATTACGACGTAGATAACTATTGCACTTGGAAGTCTACTTGCTGTCACGCGTCACGTATAACGTGCTCTCTTCTAACCCTTGCTGTTACTAATACTATTGTATATTATATTGCTTTCATATAATTATGTACATATTTAAACTTCCTTCTACAGTGTGTATCAAAAAAACCGCTACCGGAAGCAACTGTGAATTAGCATTTTTTTCAAAGAACCCATTGTAATAGTAATTGAAGGCTTAGACACCTCTGAGCAACGAATGTATAAAAAATAACTTGGATTGCATTCGTATTGAAAACTGCTTTCTCTCTTCTTGATTAACGTAGCGCTTGGACCATCTTAATTTCCCAGGTGTATAATTTTTTTTAAATTACAATAGGTCTCTTTAAGAATGCCAATTCATTTTCTAAGGGTAGCGGTTTTTTTGATACACACTGTATACCTAATATATATTTATGTATACACTCTATGTACTGAAGTTACTGTAATTTATATTCATGATAATCGCGAAGCGACCGAGCGAAGCGAGGGTGATAATCTCGCCGTGGCAGCATTCCATTTCTCACGAATAGTTCGTATATATATATATATATATATATATATATATATATATATATATATATATATATATATATATATATATATATATATATATATATATATATATATATATATATATACACCACATACACGACTTTCATAATGGCTGCTAATTTAAATATTTTAAATATTCCTTTATGTGCATCTAAATTAGCCTTTATGGCCTCGTTTGCATGTCAGCAATTCAAAAGAATTTTGCTTCGTAACGAGGTTGTAAAGGCCACAGTTAGTAGAGTAAAGACTAATTTATATGCACATAAAAGAATATTTAAAATGGCAGCCATTATGAAAGTCGTCTATATGTATACCACACATGGTAGGACCAACTCGATCCTTATAAGGAAGTAAAAGGTCGTTTTGGGTGATCCGTTTGAGTCTGACCATATTTGAGTAGAGAAATGCTAGCGGCCATTATCGATTTGTGATCAGAAGAACTACATAAAGAGGTTTTTACGAAGGGTATACACGTTTGCGTAAAATAACAGGTACGTGTGTTATGTATTTAGGCTCGCTAATTCCAAATCTGTTTTCAGAATTGAAATTGGTTAAATATTGATCGAGATAACGTATACAGTTTATTGTGTGTAATTTGCGAATATGCAATATAACACTATTTAACAATTAGACAACGAGTCCGAGTTGACTATTCGCTCATAGACAACGAGGACGAGTTGTCTAATTGTTTTAGTAGAAACAAATTAGTGGACTATTACAAATCATACATTCTCCAAAAAATTATCCAAAAACTCATCTGAAACCTCCCCAAAACGAGAGTTTTCTGTCATTGTTTTGAGCGCGTTTCCCAAACGTTGTCTATCACGAATAGACAACGGTTGAGTAGCCAATCACAATGCAGCATTTGTAATAGACCATGGTCAGTTTCTACTAATGATATATGCTGGATATTTGTGTATAAAGTGGACGGATATTCTACGATTTAACGATATATGTATATATACATATATATTATAATAGGTACAGGTACGTGTGTTATGTATTTACACTCGCTAATTCCAAATCTGTTTCCATAATTGAAAACGGTTAAATATTGATCGAGATAACGTTCAAAACGAGGGATAGGTGACAAAGCCCTAAAGGTCGCTTATAAGCTTGCTTATGACCATGGGTTGTTTTATAACGCAGCCAATGGTCTCGTTATTCCTATATGCTACCAGCAATCTTTTATTACATAATATACGACAATTTTATTATAGTGTACAAAAGATGTTTGTTAACAGGTTGTTTAACTGCATGATTAAGGTTTAGTTTGATTATTCACTCAGCTTTGCAGCTGTCGCGAAGGTTAGTTAATGGTTAATTTGAACCCTGAAGATGATATTGTAGTCTAAAATTACGTTTGGTAGTTTTTAAACTTTTAAACTTTTAACCTGTGTGTAAGACATATTATTATGAAGCGAACATTATGATGTATGTATTATATGTATATGCATGTCTCATCTATTTTAAGGCACATGCCACACCGGTTTGTGGTCTGAAAAATATGATTCATATATTCCACTTGTAACCAGAAGTGATCCATTATCGGTTGTATAGGAAGGTAGATCAGTGCAACTTTTGCTGATATGAGGGACCAAATATTTAAACTATCTGCTGCTTCTGACCTTCATGTGATAGCCAGTCAATCTTGAAAGGACCACATATTATGCAATACTCTTGGGTACATTTATCTAATAAGCCAGTCCGTAATGACCACTGCGCGTCAAAATGACGAGATCTGCGTCGGGATAAAACTTATTTTAATTCATAACATCAGGCGGAAAATAAAATCTTCCTTTGTTATGTGAGATATCGCGTGGAACTAATTTTTAGAAAAGACAAAAGGAAAAGTCGAGTACAGTATGAGAATATGAGCATGCGGGTAGGCAGTTGCTCCATATTGTAAACACTGTACTGCAATTCATTTATGAGTGATATGCCAAATAAAAGCAAATATAACCTATTCAAATGTTGTGAAATAGTTGTAAATCTATAAGCCAATGATCACAACAGCCTAGTCCTTCAAATGCAAGGAACAGTGGGTGATTTTAGAAATGTTGATCGAAACGCGAAGTTGTCAAGTCAAGCGACGATTTATATTTAGAAACGTAAACACTGAAGTAAAACAGAATCAGGGAGCAATTGTGCCTGAAACGGTTTCAGGCACAATAGCTCCCTGATTCTGTTTTACTTCAGTGTTTACGTTTCTAAATATAAATCGTCGCTTGACTATGAGAATAAAAACCAAGACACACCAGTATGGAAAGAAGGGAGAGGGTAGCCAGAAATTACAAAGTGAGCTAGAAGTATTCGATAATATTAAGTCTTCTAGAATCAAGTAAGGGATAGATCTTACTTCGTGTACCGGACACAGAAATTTGCATGAGTGAAATTTTAGTTAGCACTGTATAGAACTGGCTCGTTCTTTAAAAATCCCGTTTATTTTATCTATAATAGGTTTAATTCATAAATTGGAGAACTCCAGGACAAAAATAAATTGGATTTTTTAAGAGCCGCTACTAAGGTCAGTAGGAACAGAATACCAGTAACGCTTATACTATTAAATGGTCATTAAACCATGTCAAATTGTTGAAAATTGTCATAATAGAATTGCTTCGTTCTTTAAAATTACAATACTCTAGGTTTAACTAAAAGTTATCAATAAATAAGATTTCACATTCTTGATTTATGTCAGTAAATTTAAGTTAAAAAGTTGACGGATATTCTATAATAACTCCTCCGTCTCTGAGCTAGCTAAATTATACAATATATTTCTGAATTTTGAATAATAATATGTAATTCATCTTAGAGTTTACATATCATGACCAGTTATCATGGCCTTCTTCGCCACTACAAAATACTGAAAGCTCGAGAAAACGCTTGTTATCGTGTGGGGTATATACGTCTGGTTCAATGCTAAACACATTGAAAATTGATGACCTTATCATTTCATAATATTGGACGCTGACCTTATCATTTGACGCAGACCCTCAACCTCGTACCCAGGGTCTTCTCAGTGCCCGGGAGCGAGGGGTAAAGGCTGGTCACGTGACTCCAAGGATATTGGATTATTTTGTAACCTGGCTTATTCTCGCTTATATCATCCGGGGGACCGGATCGCTGTGAAAACATACCACAAACTTCTATAATTGAAAGTATAAACAGTATATGGATAATTTAAAAAAAATTACAATTTATTGGAAAGACAGTACTTGAAAGCCTTGAAAGATGGTGGATTACTTCGAAAAATACGTTGATTTACTGGACATTTGTTGCTGTCATAAGATAAACATGATTAGTATTTAAAATAATAGTCATAGTCTGACTGTATTAAAATTGTAAATTCGAACTGTTCTGGCGTTGATCATAGGGACTTTAAGATCTACGACGGCAACCTAGGACGGGGACGGCAGTAAAAGCAATACAAATTTTAGCATTTGAATGAAACCACGGTCGATTGACTAGCGTATTTGACACTCCAAGCTTGTTTTATGATCTCCAAAACGCTTCAATATTTATAAAATGATTATAGTGTCTGTGTTTAAGTCAGTCTTAAGTCACATCTATCATCTGCGAGTTACCGTCGTCCTAAAGACGTGAAAATGCTCTCAGTGGCGTTGTAAACAGAACGAGAACGGCGTTGAAATTACTCTTGGGAATAAAAATTATTCATTCTTATTGTTTCGCATGAAGATTCTTTTGTTTGAACGACGTCCCCGTCCTATAGGTTGCCGTCGTAGATCTTAAAGTCCCTAATGTTTATCTTATGACAGCAACAAATGTCCGTAAATCAACGCATTTTTAGAAGTAATCCACCATCTTTCAACTTCTGTCTGCAGTCCGTACTGTCTTTCCAATAAATTGTAATATTTTTAAATTATCCATATACTGTTTATACTTTTAATTATAGAAGTTTGTGGTATATTTTCACAGCGATCCGGCCCCCCGGACTGATATAAGCGAGAATAAGCCAGGTTACAAAATAATCCAATATCCTTGGAGTCACGTGACCAGCCTTTACCAAGGGTCTTCTCTTCCCTCGCTCCACTCCCCTCCCATCCCTGGAGCTCCCTCCCCGGGCACTGAGAAGACACTGGGTACGAGGTTGGTCATTACCATGGTTTCTTGGGCGTTTGATGCCGTCACGTGATCCGAGATCCCGAAGTCGTTACGGATGTTTACGAGTAAGCATATTTTGCGAATATGCAACACGAAAAATAAGGATTCTTTGTCGTTTTTCGACATTCGGGGTAAGTGAATATGCAAACATTTCATTTAATGTACTCGTGAAACGACGGTAGCGTATATTTTATATAATTAGGCACACCAAACACGGATTTAGTCTGAACTGTATTAAATCTCACTCTCATGGAATATTCTGTATTCACCTTGTCTAGTGGATATAAATTAATAATAAATAGACATAATTAATAGTCAAAGCTAGTCAAAGATTTCGTTTTTGGCCAGTCACAGCATTTGTTTACATTGTCAAAATAGCCAATCAGATTGCAATACCAGGAATTCAGTCACATTTCCTGGTAAACATTTCAGTCACATTTCTTGGTAAACATTTCAGTCACATTTCTTGGTAAAGCTGGGATTTGTGCAAACGTATTTCTGCTTACAATTCATATCAATTCGCTTGATCCAAGCCCTCAACTCGCTGAAGTTAATATCTATAGATAAATGACAAGTTTGACCGAATATTCTCATTGGTTTAACTTCTAAGGTATTAACCTGAGAATCAAATAACCATGAAATTAAGCCTGATACTCAGGTTAAAAGGTCTTCCACTGTTATATTATACACATTTAACAAACTTCTTTCAACATTTTAGAGGTTCTATTTCACTACGACTAACAGTTTTCTAGTAAATGAACGAGTATATACGCCGACTGCGATTACAGTAATTATTGTCTTAATCTGTTGTATTTATTTAACAAGTATTGTGCCTTTAATAATCTTAGAAAATTACATTTTAAAACCAACGAATAATTCTAACTTGTCATTGTGTGAAGCACTATAATTTCAAAGGTAGACTTTTCATAGCGGATTAATATGAAATTAAGTTTATCCGTCCATGGTATAATTAGAAGAAAGAATCGTATTTAACCAGATTAATAGATTAATCAACTCCTTGCTTTACTTTGTGCAATCTGATATATTGGTCTATTTTGACAATGTAAACAAATTCTCTAATTGGCCCATGGTATTTGGAAAACATTCATGCCGAATTCTGACAAGTTTGGTTGTCACTGCTCTGACGATTAAGTAAAATTCAGCAGACTGGACATCAATTAATAATAATATTAACATACAATTTGTAGTCAGTCGTCTACATGAAATACTAAAGATGACATGCTATGGTTACCATCGATCATGGTTACCATCGTGTTAGCTTCCTCCGCAGGCATTTCTGGTGGGTTTAGACTAGTGGCGCGCGGGTGAGGAAGTGCAAGCTTTCCTATACCGGTGTCATATCTGGTAATCTTGTCAATAATACATGAAAAAATATTTGACGAGTAAAACTATTTGACACGTAATTAAATAATAAAGTAAATGTAAGTATTGTTGCAGTTAAAATACAAAATAATACCGCTTCTGTGGTTGATTGTGTTTTACTTAATCACTGTAATCGGAATTTTCTTGTCGAAAGGGGCACATAAAAACTATATAAATTTTGACCTTTCATGAAATACAAAGTACAATATATATTTTCTCAAACCAATGCAAACAAACAAGTAGTATATAAACAAAAAAAGGAACTTTTATTGCAATATTAATTGTCTAATGTAACGGCTATAGTAATACAGAAATGCACAATAAACTGCACAAGTTGGAAGGTTTTCGTAATTTAACTGTAATATTAGTTGGGCAATTCCTGTTTTCATTCATAACATCAAAACTTGACAGCTGTAATAGCATCCTATATGGCTTACCAGAAGTTGAATTGAGCAAGTTACAGCGAATTCAAAATACAGCTGCAAGACTTGTATAAAAGGGGTTACAAAATCGGAGCATATCTCCCCTGTGCTTCGTAATCTTCACTGGTTGCCGGTGAGATCAAGGATTGTATTTAAGATCATACTAATAATTACTTTCAAGGCTTTGCATGGCCAGGCGCCTGTTTATATTACTGATTTGCTAAATAAATATAAACCTACTCGTGCTTTGAGATCATCAGACCGTAATCTGCTACTTGAGCCAAAATCCAAAACGGTGACTCATGGAGACAGAGCGTTCTCGGTTTCGGCACCAAAACTGTGGAATTCATTACCACAGGAAATTAGAAGCTTTGATATATTGGGTAATTTTAAGTCAGCAGTTAAGACTTTTCTTTTTTAAAATTAATAGTTTTTTTTTTGTTCATAGTGGTAATACATGTATAGTTAACAATTATTCACCGAAGTGGAAGTGAATAGTGGTGGATATTTACCGAGACGCGAAGCGTCGAGGTAAATATCCAACCACTATTCACTGACACTGAGGTGAATAATTGTTTTAGCATATACCAAAACAAATTGATAAAAAATAAGTAAATTTCGGTTAGTTTCATTATAATTTAGCCAGGAATTGGTGCGAAACGCAAGGCAAAAAAATGCCCTTTCCATATTTGGAGTTTGCCTTTCCATATTTGGAGTTGTTTATCAGTTTTGGCAAGCTAACAGCAGCCGGTCGTCAATTGAAAACCTTTCGAAGTTGGATCAAAGTATTAGGCAAAAGACCACTAGATTTTAACTCAAAGGAAATATTTTAATACTGCACATGGGAAAACCTGGGGACAAACGATAACTAATGAATTATGGGTGAGTAAACGACAGTAATTGTTCTTTTCAAAGCGTTTTTATTTCGGTCAGTGCAATGACAATGTTTCATGTGTTTAGTCGTTGAATTTCCTTTAATTTATAAAGATTTCTGTGGGTGTTTACTGTTATAAAATCGGTAGTATGTTTTCCAGGTCATTTGTTTAGTATTCAGTTCATTACTCGCCAGTTTCTTGGGCAGTGTATCGCGGTAATCTTTATGGCCGAAACCGTACTAATTATTTAAGTTTTGCTTGGTTTTGTTGTAACCGAAATGATTTTTAATGTTTGTAAATGTTATTAAATTCTATATGAAAGGCAATTCAAATTGCCTCATATAAAGGCGAATATCGATATATGAACTACGGAGAACACTTTTCTTTCAAAATATTTGAACGAAAACTGACATGCAACAGTCAGTTCGTTCAATCAACTATCAAGTTTGTTTTCGGAGCATATCATTCGTTGTTCTGCGGACTTTCTATTCTCTCTTGAGCACTTTCTTCTCTCTTTGAAACTTGTTTTTCATAAATATTACCTAAAATAATTTTCCTACATACAGTAATTGTTTTCTACCTGCCTGCTTTTACCAATTTCTTGCATTATGCAAAAAGAAAATCGTTCAAGAGAATGACACCATGTTGTTTTGCGAAACAGTGAATAGTGCAGGATATCCCGAGCTAGAGGAACCAATCAGATTGCGCGAAAAGCACTATTCACTGTTTTGGTATATGCTAATAGGCTTTATCTTATAATGAAACTGTAATAAGTTTTATAAGTAAATTTAAGAATATATTGTTGTAAGAGCATTGAGACTGTTGTATAATGCTCCTAATACGACTATTATTATTATTATTATTAATTTCTAAGACAATTTATAAAATAACAAATTAAAAACGCACGCGCTGATTGGTTGAAAGCCGTTTCCTATAACTCAATGGAAATATGGAAAGTCCACGTCATACAATATGCTATCACATGCCTTCGTTAACATTAAGGAGAATTTACATCTCTATACAATGATTATTCCATGTTTTACCAATTTTCAAAGGATTATTTTATAAAAGAAATAGAAAACATATTTTTGTGTTTCCATTGAGTTTATATAGAAACATTCGTGGAAGATTCGGAGAACTCAAAATAGCGTGGAAAGACTCGCCCTACATGCTCGTGTTCCCACTACAATTTCTCGTTCTCCCAAACCTTCCACTCGTGTTTCTATAACTCCATGGAAACACGGAAAATATTTTCTATTTCTTATAAAATATATATATAATTCCAGCAGACACATGTGCGCATTGCGTACCAATTTTTATTATACTAATAGTAACTTTCTACTTATACTTTATACAGTCAATAATAAGTAATTATAAGTCTACTAATAATAGTAAGTCTAACAATAGTAAGTCTACTAATACTTTATACAGTCTTTCTACTAATACTAATTCCGTAATAGCGAGAGTCCGTAATATCGAGAGTTATTTCAATACATTTCATAGTAGTTTCGGCCGGGGATTTACAAACTGTCCTTGATAGCGGGGTGTCCGTAATATCTCGACCTTCCTAAAAATACACGATTGCGTCATGCTATAATTGCAACCAAATAAAAATGTAATACATTTATAGACCCGGATCGAGGAGAATTCGACGAAATATTACCACTAGGGAAGATATACCATCCCAAGGGGTAATATCAGTTGACGAATTCACCGAGCGGAGAGTCTATGATAAATGATATATTATATCGAAACAATCTTCAATGCTGTGTTGAAACGTTTTGTTGTTCCTCCATTGTTTACAGGCTCGTCTTGGTTTACGCGCGTGTTATTTGGTTATCGCGCGTGGTATTTGATTTCGACCCCCTCCACAGAGGGGTATTCGCTACACTGTAAAAACTGATTGGTTAAAATAACCAAAAAAAAAAGTCATTCTGAATGAGTCTGAGAGAACCAGTTAAAAATTGGTCATTTCAACCAATTGATATTATGGTCGAAATGACCAAAAATTAAAAGGTTAAAACAACCAATAGGTAATTGTTGTTGTGACCAATTAAATGGTGGTTGTTTTAACCAAGTTACCTTGGTTACAGTAACCAATATGAATTGGTTAGTACCAATATATAATGGTTGTTTAAACCAATAAAACATTGGTCACTGTAACTATTAAATATTGGTCACTGTAACTATTAAATATTGGTCATTAACTTTTAAATATTGGTTAATTCAACCAATAATCTTGCTATAGTAACCAATATCAATTTTACTGTAAGTTGGTAAACATTTAAATCATGGTAGTTTCAACCAATTTGGATATTGATTAAATTGGATTAATCAACCGCAATGTACTGTTAACTATGAGCTATCATGCAAATAGACTACAAAGTACTTTATGACAAAAACAATGTATTGAATAATCTAGGTTTCCTTCAACAAAATTCTAAACACATGTATACTAGCAGACTAGCTTAATACTTAAAAAGGTAAATAACAATTTTGAAAGACTTAAATTTGATGTCAAGTATTCCTTCAGTGATGAGGGATAAGAAATGTATCTCCTTCAATGTCGCAGTTGACAACAATTTAGGGGAAGAACATTGCTACACTTTCAAACCAATATCTTCTTTGTTATCATCCTAAAATTAAAAAAATATAATTTAGTATGCAAGGAAGATTGATTCTACACAGTGAACAGTTTATAGGGTAACCATGCAGGTAATTGATAAGAGATGGTGCGTAATGCAACTCTGGTTTAGAGTGAAAGTTTTCTATTGCACACTGGGGTTACCACCACTCTTTTACATACTGTATCTCTTAAAGTGCCTATACAGCCCTTTTGTGTTTTAGTTATCTGTATAGAGAATGAAAAAGTAGCTGATAAGTTAATTTACAGTTTTTGATTTGGACTTTCCGTTTGGAAGATATCACTCTTTATACATTGCTATTTATACAAAAAGCCGCAAATTAGAAAGGCCTGGAACGAGCCACACTATGACGTCATTTAAGAGACGAATGTGTGTTTTGCCTTGGGGAACTTGTAAACACTGTATTAAACACACTGCAAGATCTCTATGTGATATTCATATTTACTGTCCGCATATCGTTCAAGTAAGGAATCGTGCAAGTAAAGTATCGTTCAAGTAAATAATACGATGGACAGATATTTTTCTTTAAAATTCGCGTCATTAGAACATCCATACACTGCGTATCTGTCTGGCATGATTGAATAGTTCAACATAAACGATAAATTTTATAGTATAATCTGGGAATCGAGCTCGTTTGTCTACGAAGCTGGGAAGATCCTGGACTCATCTCCTAAATGACGTCACAATCTAGTTTCCAGACTCCAGAATTGGCAGAAATACGTTTTCGGTTATTAATCGTAATTTGCTTACATTTCTTAATTTGGATGCAAAATATCTTCTAAACGAAAAGTCCAAATCAAAAACTGTAAAATAACTTATCAGCTATTTTTTGATCCTCCATACAGATAACTAAAAACGAAAGGGTTGTATAGGCACTTTAAGAAGAAGATGAACTATAATGGGGTCAACACATAGAGTGGGTATCTCCCCACTTAAAAGTGTAAACAAATGGGGTTGCCACTTATTTATTGTGGGTATCTCTCCAAGAATAAAATAAAGTTAAGAGAGAAGTTACAGATATTAGTTAAATTCAGAGAAGTAGTGCTGTAAATTCATAATTAGCATTTTTAGCATATTTTATGACTCAGAAATTTGACTTGGACTTAACTCGGACTCAGAATTGACTCGGTCAACCGACAAACTCCGTAGCCATGACATGCAAGCGTACACACATGACATGGTAATGTCCCATGAAATTTGTGAATCAGCCATGTGAATTGTTTATTGCTTGAATATTATTAATAAATGGTGTGATTGGTATATGAACACAAATGAAATGTAATATTTCTGCACAATGGTGACACATTGCCTAACTTGCATGGTATCATTCAAATATACATACATGAAGTTGCTGGCAATAAAGTTCTGGAGTTAAGCAGTTCACAGGATCAAATGGAAAGATTGTACTGTCACTACTTCCCTCATCCTCCATCAGTGAGGTTGTTGTTGAAGGTGGTATGGAAGATAATTATGCAGGTACGGTGGTAGGCGAAGATGGAATAAGTGACGGTGCCACTGATTTGGGTGTAGAATTCATCTCATCTGTGAGAAAGGTGTTTCCTTGACAGTCTGTGAAACAAAAATTATACATTAGTATCTAGAGCTCAGTGTGGTTATGTAAATGGTTACAATACCAATACACCACCCAACTTTATTAGAAAGCACTTTGCTGCAACTCATGGGAGTTACAGCAAAGTGCTTTCTAATAAAGTTGGGTGGTGTATTGATATTTTTGCAGGTTATTCATGTTATGTAGCTGATACCAGTATGGTGGTATTAGTTTCGATGCTATACCGATATTTGAGAAATAGAAAACATTTTCCGTGTTTACATACAGTTATATAAACACGAGTGGAAGTTTGGGAGAACGAGAAATCATAGTGGGAACACGAGCCCGTAGGGCGAGTGTTTCCACGCGATTTTGAGTTCTCCCAAACTTCCACGATTGTTTATAATTATAACGTATGGGAACACGGATAAAAATGTTTTCTTTTATAAAATAACCCGTAGAAAGCAAATAAAATGTACAAATATCTTTTTTATCAACGCGTAAATTCTCCTTACTGCGTATGATGGCGCCGTGATGTCTAATTGATGGCGTACGATGGCTAATTGATGGCGTATGATGGCTAATTGATGGCGTATGATGGCTAATTGATGGTGTATCACGATGGCGTAATCCATCCATGTTATATAGCCTGATATAAACACGGTAACTGACCAATCACAGCGTGCGTAAGACACAACTTATTTTATAAAGCATTGTTGCACTAGTATGCTGGTAAGATAAACTACAGTAGTATTTATCTTACGATTATGATTTCCATCCTCATTGAATTATAAAAGTAAAACATTTAAAACAGTCCTGTTTCATTTTACCTGGGAAGGTTCTTTAAAAGCATGAGCCATTCCGGCCTCTCCGTAAGTGGATTATTTAACCCTTTATCCCCATAGCTTAACTCATCTCTTGTCATCTCCAACAGTTCAAAATCTATAAACTGAAAAAAACACAGAAAAATGCTTATTAATGGCATATACCTGTCATTCAACTCTAAGGACATCCTGAGTGTCAACATGAATGGTAAAAAGACCAAAGTCCTTTTACAATCAATGATGTCAAGGACGAAAACTCAGCTAATAAAATGGGTGAAGTTTCATATAAATCCCAAAATGATGTCACACACATGTAGATTGTAGACTATGGGTAGTATAATTCAAAACTAAAATCAGCTGTTATTTCTAAAATAAAGCATTATGGTAAGTGTCAGGGTTAGTATTCGGTGTAGGGTTAAGATTTGGGTTAAGTTTGGGGTTAGGACTATGTTGATGGTGTATCTGCAAACTTTCTTTAATATTAGAAAACTGTTATTTAACAAATATCTGAAAAATGCAGTTATTTATCAAAATACAAACTGTATAAATATATTTTGAAACATCCACCCTGCTACTTGAGTAGTCAGTAGCATTATACAGTATATCCATCAACCTCCGTCTACTGGTCCACATTTTGGACCACATGGTAAAAGAACTTGCAGCTAAATACAGGAATCATACATCCACTGTATAGTACATTACACCAAGTCCTCATTACAGGTATATGTTGTATATTAGTATTATCAGTATTAGAGCTACAGTACTGCTCAGAAATAACCTAACCAAAAACGCGTTCCGAACGCGTTCCGAACGCGTTCCAGAACGCGTTCCGGATGCGTTCCAGAACGCGTTCCGAACGCGTTCCAGAACGCGTTCCGAACGCGTTCCAAATTGCGTTCGGAACGCGTTCCGGTTTTCAGGCTATACATGTCGTGATCAGTTCGGCCATATCCGGAAATTGTCGTCACTTTCCGATTCGTAGCGTCATCTTGTTTCACGTCGTCGCTCCGCCATATTTACTGAATATAAGAGATATTTTACGATGAGAAAGCTTTCATTATATGCAAGAAAAAGAGTAATTTCTTTGAGATCTGCTGGAGTAAAGATTCCAAAAATAAAAGATACTCTAATCGAGGAAGGAATTAAAATCTCAAGATCAGCAATCTGTCTTTTTCTTTTGCGATATCGAATGAGTGGTCAATTGAACGATGCTCCTCGCAGTGGTCGAAGGCCAAAAGTGACAGAAGAACATATCAAATTTATAGACGAATATGACTCGCCGGTTATATATAGATATTATAATATAGATCGCCGGTTATCCAGGCGAAACAAATTATGGACAAAACGTCTTGGTTCACGAGCTCTTGCGCATTGCTAACCGCCACAGCTTGTGATGCGAGTAGTTTAGTTCGCTACAACCTTAAGTCGTTTCGCTACACTATCGTATACGCGAGTCTAATATGAATTTATATCTACGGATTATGTTTTGCTTCGTCCGAACATAAGCATGTAAAGATGTCAATCAAAAACGACCTTGGAACATGAAATACCCGGCCGACGATATCACGATAGTATAAAGTTAAAAAGTAGAGTGCGCGTAGACAGGGTTTTGGATATATAGCAAAGTGAAAAGGTGGTAAAGGGTATCAAGATTTTTAGTGACGAAATACTGACGTTTCGAGCGGAGCCCTTCATCAGAGTAAAACGTCCGCTCGAAACGTCAGTATTTCGTTACTAAAAATCATGGCAGTTGAGTGAAAACAATAAGTGATGATTCATAAAGATGTTGCCGCGTGCCCATTATAAACTTTACCCCGCGCTTGCCAATAGTCTATTCGCTCTCAATTTCTATGAGATGATAGATGACTCTGCCTTCGCCATCGTCATTTATCACATCATGATAGAAATCTCGAGCTCATAATCTTTAAATATAAATTCGCCATCGACAATCATAAAGGAACGCAGGCTCTGGGTACGAGATTGATTACATATTTATCAGAGCATATTTCAAGATCAAAATTCAGAATAATTTCCAACTGACATGAAACCAAAACGAAACATAAACGTATAGATGTAGGAAACGACTTACCAATAAACCATTAAAACGAAATCGTTTGTTGGTAAGTCGACACATACAGTTGTTACGCTGGAAGCGAAACGACTTTGTGTTATACTGTAGCAAAACGACTTCTGGTTGTAGCGAAACGACTTGTAGCGAAACGACATGTCATTGCACACATTACAATGTGCATGCATGCGAAGCATGGCAGTCACGAATTTTTATAGCGGTCGTTTTAATTCACAGATGAATAAAATAAAGATTTGATGAGTGTTTTTTTTAATCAACACAGAGCGTTCATATAAAAAGGTACCAACCATCCGTCCACAACCCTGATGTTTTTAAAAAATATATGGCGCCGCGTGATAATCAAACACGGAGTAAAATTTATATTAAGCCAGTGTCTGAACTACTGACTCAGTTATTACTTATGCGCAACTCTCATTCACTCTCATCATTGATTGATCCAAGCCACAAGTCTCAAGTTCATACATTCTTCGTATAAATGTGATTTGTTACATTGGTAAATCACTCGGAGTTTTCCGAACTCGGTAATAGCTTCCGACAAAATTTCCATCTCAATCGAACGCGTTCAGGAACGCGTTCCGGAACGGCTCCGGAACGCGTTCCGGTACGCGTTCGGAACGCGTTCTGGAACGCGTTCGGAACGCGTTCTGGAACGCGAAGGGAACGCGTTCTGGACGAGAACGCAGCGTTAGGTTACTTCTGAGCAGTACTGTATTAGGGTTATTTTTGAGGTTTCCTGTACTTAAACAGGCTTTCGAAATGAAATAACAATTTGCCTAACGAGGTGGATAATAAACCCCTGCCTTACAAGTTTTCTATTTACTGTAGGTTAGGGTTAGAAAACTCGTTAGGCGAGGTTAGGATCTTTGTTGTTTTGGGGTCAGTTATTATTATCCACCTCGTAGTAATAGGCAAATAGTTGTTTCGTTTCGCAAACCTGTTTAAGTACAGCAAACCTCAAAAATAACCCTAATATTGATAATACTAATATACTAACTGTAATTACTACAACCTATAAATCACTACCACATATATTGAGGACTTGGTGTAATCTACTATAAAGTGGTGTGCGATTCCTGTATTTAGCCGCAGTGTGTAAAAGAAGATGTGACGAGAGACAGGAATGGCTCCATATTGGTCAATAAAAAGGCTTTTTTGCTCGAAATGTGGAGAGAGAACTGTAACCAACCCCAAAACAACAAAGGTCCTAACCCTAACCCCCCTAACGAGTTTTCTAACACTAACCCCCGGCTGTATTGTATTGACGAATAAGGAGTCGGAGCCATTCCTGCCTCTAGCCGAAATTTGTAAAAGAAGCAGCCGCCATCTTGAAAATTGGCTAGTCAATACGCAAATTATGGAAATAAAGCACAATTATAAACATATTTTGTTGATTTAATCAAACAAATTACGAGGGGTAATCTTCCAGATTCTTTGGGTATAAACGAAAGTGATATTTAAATACTTTCTAGCTTTTAAATTGGCAAGGACAAAAAATAAACGACACATCGTCTTACCTCTTCTTCCTCTAGACACTTATCGTTTATTCACGAACGCCTCTTAGACAAAGCCTCGAACAACTCAGAACCAAATACCTAAACAGTAAATAAAATAAGGTAGATTGTAAGTTACGATAATAGATCTCTATTGAACTACTTCGCAACATAAATAATTTTCTTCTTCAAAAACGTCTGCGTAGAATTAATTTTCCACGATATAAAGTTCAATAACATCAATTACTATTGCATGCATAATACTGTAAGTAAGATAATTACCGTAGATACATGAATTCAAATCAAATCACGTGCTCTTGTCGACTATCACGTGTCTGACGTCACAAAAGACAAAATTCGACCAAAGCGACTCACCCACACTTGGTATGACAAAAATTTATATTTATACATAGCAAGCGACAAAATAATTAAGGAAAATAAGTTCTGGACTAGCAATAAATCTCATGATACCAATAAATAATCATCATTGTTTTTAAAATCAGAAAAAAAGTATATCAGACGCTATATAACAACACTACCCTGCCCTACCCCTACTAAGTACGAATTTTCGTTGAAACGCGGAAATAAACATAGTCCCGGATTATTTGTGATTTTGTGGCCTCCTTTGCCACAATGCTTTTAAACAATGCTTTTAAACAATGCTTTTGGACAATTGGACCAGAAAAGTACTGTATTTTGTCGATCCAGCATGACTGTTTACCGGTGCAACGTATCTGTTGGATTTCTGGCTATTTTCTGTCTATCATCTCGGTCGCAATCATAGGAATTAAATGGGAATAATGACCCAAATTTTCATCTTCTCTGTGGATATATTATAAATGGTACACGTTGTCAACAAACACGCTGATCTCTTCAATATTAACGAACATGCCGTTCCAGATACAGACGGACAATGATATAGAAGAGGGCTTGGATTTGGCACGCAATGCAGCGAGATGGTAATGCACTAATGCCTGCATGTGATGTGATCACCAATACTTTGCTGTATTTAAAACAAGAAATGGCCAGATCAAGACTCAAGTGCAACCTGTATTCTCAAATTCAAAGAGGACACAAACTGTTGTTAATTCATTTGTGAACAACACTATACATATTTTGCAGAATAGCATGATTAGACTTTGACACTGAATTCCAGGACTCGGCGAATTATTCGAAGTATTGTAGATGAATCATTCCACAATCTTGAAAAAGAACGCCAGCAACACAACTATTACGTATAGAGAACTGTCCTAGTGGTGAGTATTTTGTTGAAGTTTTTCATGAATTTACTGTAAGGAGTTGAAGATATAGATATTGTAGTTTGACTGTATCAAATATATAGATATTTCATTTATATGTAGATAATTTAAATAGTTTACAATATAAACTTGATATATAATCATGTTTTTTGAAAATAATGGGTTGTCATACGTTCTTCTAATACAAGTCCAGCATATGCAGCTATACCTATATTTACAACTTCATAATTTAGATATCACTTTGGTAACTGTAAATACCATGATGATTGGAAGAACTAATATTCTTATGAATATGGGCAACCCAAAGGGTAGCCCCCCCTCCCCCCCCCCCACACACACACACACAGTCATTTTTAGGGGGAGGCTAAACCTGTCCTTTAGCTTCCCCCTAAAAACAAGTGCGGGGAGGCTAAAAATAACACAATGTCGTTTGGCCTCATTGAACCATGTGAACTTGCATTGAACGTGGTCAAGTCAAAGGTATGTCAAAGGTGCTGCAGGCTGCCACTATATATACAACCCATGTCTGACCACAGAGCACAGCTGAGATCTAAGTGTTGATTTTACTGTCAGCGAGGAAAACCAGAGACCCAAGAGGAAAACCCTCAAAACACAGGAGAGATAAATTAACTCTACTCACACGACTTCCAAGCTTACGAATCAACACAAGGTTATTTCCCAGATAGTCACCCATGCAGATACTAACCCCATCTGACCGGGCTTGACTTAGCAGTGAATGACAGTGCCCTAACAGGACACACAACCCGTGCCTTTTTGCATTTGCCTAGTACAGTGTTACCCAGGACGTCATCTGAGCTTTCAAACATTTGCGAGCTGAGTTGATATCGGAAGCAACACAGAATGAAAGCACAGCATTAATTTTGTGTGCACCTACATGTATAGTAGTTGCATGGTTATCTGAAAATGCTTTTAATTGTTTTAAATTCTCTTTCATGTGTAGGTTATGAATCCTCATGCCGTGGCAATGACCTGTTGTAGAATGTGTCAAGTACTGTACATACCTGTACACGGTAATAATTGTGTTTCTTGTTTTCAAGCCTTAGTATTCAGCCAATGAACCTAATTATAAGTTGTTATGGAAATATGTCTTGCCACATTTTTATAGAATTAAATTAACTACATAAAATTAAGTAGGAAAGTGTATTTAATACTGGTTAAAATAATTTGCTTGGCTGGCGAAAAGGACAAAATATGTATGTTACGAAGTGATTTAATTTGGTACTTTGAAGTTACTTTATTGAAAACATTCTGATTCAAGTTTATATAAACACTTGTAAATGCATTGAATCTTTATATTCTTGGACCATACATGTATATATATTTGCTTGCCAATTGGGTCAATGTACATGTAGGTTACTTAACCTGTTCAGTACAGGACTTCTTCCCCGGACAAGCAAAATCATCTCGCATTTGCTAGAGTACAATTCTAAAAGGTTCCTACAGTAGTGAAAGGGTTAATTAAGAAGAAAATAGTGATGCTACCTGTCAAATGTTTTCCATTTACCTTTAAAATTAGGCTACAATATGTTGCATGTTTGACAACCATGAACATTTCTCATTTTTTCTTAAAGGAGTACTCCAGTCAAAATGCAAGTGGAGTTTATATGAAAGATATTACTGGCCTTAAACTAGTCCCGAAGTTTCTTTTGTTAATTCGACTTCGTTAAGGAAATATCGCTGCTCAAAATTGGAAATTGAAGGTCGCCATTACATGTTTACAAGCAGGCGCGGATTGTCAGCGGAGTCCCAAATATGACGTCACTGCGTGACATTGCGAGAACCAGCGAAATTAAAAAAGCTATCTTCTCTTTGTATCAGTGCTTCCACTTGCAAGGATTTTTCCCTGCCACAAGGAAATATTGGTCTTTGCAAGGAAAATGCAAGGAATAAATTTCACAAGGAAATTGCAAGGAAATATACAGATTTTGAAGGAAATTGCAAGGATTTTCTGTGATTTTCAAAATTTCTTCTATATAATATCTAAAATTCTAAAAGCGGTAAAAAATAGCAATAAATTAACGTTATTTGAAGTGGGCAAAATTAATTCATGCATGTTAGAGTGCAGACACGCAAAATTCGTCTTTTTTTGCAGTAAAATTTTACGGTAAAATTTTACGTCCATGAGACCATGCGGCGCCTGCTGTTTTACGGTCCCGGGACGACCCTATATATAGGAAATTTGGCTATTTTGAGAGATATCTGCAAGGAAATTACAAGGAAATTTGGTGATTTTTGCAAGGAAATTAACTAAAAAAAAAGGAAATTTAAGGATCGTAAAAGGAAATTTCACTTGCAACTTGTGGAAGCACTGCTTTGTATTCGCTTTGCATGCAAATTAGACGTGATAAATATTGATAAAATTCCGCACTCTATGGTGCCAATGTGTTCGAACAATTCGAGAAAGACTAAAGTGATGGGTATTAGTTACACAGGCTGTCTCGCGGACCGATCAAGAGCGTTTGGTTGCGAAATGTTCGAAGACTAGCGAAATATGTGGCCGAAAAAAGCCCAAAACTTTGAAACCTTCTGCAGTGCCAACAATATTTACCTTTGAAAACCCCAAGAAAAATGCAATACGCGCATCCAGTCGAAGGCATTATTATTATTATTATTATTAAGGCAGATTGAAGCATTATTATTATTAAGGCAGATTGAAGCATTATTATTATTATTATTATTATTATTAAGGCAGATTGAAGCATTATTATTATTATTAAGGCAGATTGAAGCATTATTATTATTATTATTATTATTATTAAGGCAGATTGAAGCATTATTATTATTATTAAGGCAGATTGAAGCATTATTATTTGGCAGATTGAAGCATTATTATTATTATTATTATTATTATTATAAATGTTTAATTATAAATTTGTTTCTGTTGTTTTAGAAATATTAATACTGTATATAATCATATGTGATTCAAGTTAGCCAATTGTAAATTACCTCAAGAAGTGAGATTTGCAATTGTAAATATATAAGAAAAATTTATATTAATAAAGTTTCCATTATTATTATTATTATTATTAAGGCAGATTGAAGCATTATTATTATTATTATTATTATTATTAAGGCAGATTGAAGCTCGTGAGAGTGAGGTAAATATAATTCTAATAAACTATTAGTACAAATATATACAAGAATAATAACAGCAAATTTAATTGTTTCTCTGAGGTTACAAATATTTTATTTCATAAGGCAAATTGAAGCTTGTGAGAGTGAGGTAAATAAATATAAACAGAAACTAACAAAATTAGTACAACACCAAAAATGTGAGAAGTAGAAACTCTATATAATATTTAATTTGTATTATGACTGCATGTAAAAAGTTGCAACTTGTGATTTACAGAAGCCAGAAGAAGAGGCATTAGCTATTGAGAATGACATAAGTGAAGTGACAAATGACAATTCAAGAAAGCACCTCAGTTTTACCAATTCTCGTGAACTGTGAAGAGATTGCTATTCAACCTCATTTAACAGTTTATTTGCCGTGAGATATCCAAATTAAAACTGAACAAGGCAACAGGTCTTGATGGTATATCAGCAAGACTCCTTAAAGAAGCGGGATCGATAATTGCAAAGCCACTTGCTTACTTAATTAACCAAACAATCAGGACTGGAAAAATACCCACAGATTGGAAGACAGCTAAAATAATCCCAGTCTTTAAATCAGGGAATAAAAAGGACGAAGATAACTATCGTCCGATTTCAGTACTGCCTCTAATCTCCAAGATCATGGAACGTGCCGTTCAAATTCAACTGTTAGAACATCTTACGGTTAACAACATACTGTCTTCATATCAGTCTGGATTTAGAAAGAAACACTCCACGGAAACAGCTTTAGCATATATCAATGATCGTATCTTAGGGAACATGAATAATGGTATGTTGACAGGGGCTATTTTTATTGACCTAAAAAAGGCTTTCGATCTTGTAGATCATGAATGCTTGCTTCATAAACTTGATCATTACGGAGTTCGCGGAGATAGTTTTGTATGGTTTCGTGAATATCTGACAACAAGAACACAACAAACCTTGTACGATGATGAGCTATCAGGAAATCGACCTATAGAATATGGTGTTCCCCAGGGGTCAATTCTGGGCCCTTTATTGTTTGTGTTGTTTATTAACGACTTGCCAAATTACATGACCCGCAGTTCAATTATGATGTATGCTGATGATACTGTAATTTATTTTGGTGGAACCTCAGCGACGCATGTAGCTGATTTATTACAACAGGATTTTAATAACGTTGATAAATGGATGACAGAAAATAAGCTGATCATGAACTGCTCAAAAACGAAATGTATGCTATTTGGTACAAGGCAAAGGCTGAATAAAGCAAGTGACTTTGAAATCAAATTATGTGATCAATCACTCATGGAACGTGTGACCACATTTAAATACCTTGGTGTCACATTTGACGGAAGTATGACATGGAATGATCACACAGAAAATATTTGTATTAAATCAAATAAACGGTTGGGACTTCTATCGCGAATCAGATCGTGTCTTACGATAGATGCATCTAAATGTATCTTTAGCTCCTTGGTTAAGCCATTGCTGGATTATGCCGACACAACTTGGGGATCCCTAAATGTTGGATGCAGTGAGAAACTACAGAGACTGCAAAACAAAGGAGCGAGAATAATACAACTAAGTTCGTCATCCAAGGATGCCACATTAGAACTGAAATGGATCAACCTTGAAAACACTAGAATCATTCATAAGTGTATATTAGTTTTTAAATGCTTAAATGGCTTAGTACCTGATTATTTTAATCATTATTTTACTCTTAACAAATCTATTCATCGATTAAATACCAGGCAAGCCAACGATATTCGTCTTGTTAAACCCAAATTGGAATTATTTAAGAAATCCTTTATTTATTCTGGAGCAAATAATTTTAATAATCTTCCTAATTCTATTAAACAATCTAAATCTTTAACTATTTTTAAAACAGAGATCCACAAACATTTTTTAACATTTTAATGAGACTATTAGCTTTATGTGGACTTCTTTTATAATGTATTATTGTAAATTTGTGTATGTGTAATTTTATATGCAGGGCCCCTCTGAATATCAGCCAAGTTGCTGAATGGGCTACCCTGCTAAAATAAAGCTTCTTATCTTATCTTATCTTAACAAACAAAAAATGCTTTAGGTCAGTGGTAACTCCGACTGATAATACTACTTTGAATAAGGGAGGCAATCATGTGTAGCACTCCATCAGCAAAAAAGGATCTAACAACAAAAAAAGTGCTCTGGAAGATCACACTTATTGTTCAGCCATTCCATCACAAACAGCAGGCCAAACATCTGAGGTATTGGTTGTTGACGATGAAAGCAGCGAAGATGAATCCGATGCTAATTTTGATATCCCAACACATGCTATTGCTCCATACAGTAGTGGTGAGAACAATGATACTGATAATGAAGAGAACCAGGTCACTGTAACTGAAGAAAAAAGGTTATTGTTTTTGAAAGCCAACTTGCAAAGCTTTTCAGAGCAAAAACAAAACATTTTAGGCTGCGTTTACACTAGAGCAAAAGTAATCGGATTCGTATTGTTTTGTATTCCCATGAGGATGCAAAACCATATGAATCCGCTTACTTTTACTCTAGTTAATGAAGACTACCTGCCTTAAATGGCCAACACAACCTGTATATAGTGAATGGAGTAGCTGCTGGTAATTTGTTAATTCCAGCTACTATTCTGTTTAGTGGCAGTACATATCAAGGCATTAAAACATTTGCCGACTTAACTCATGTTATGGATATTCACAAAGGGAAATTGAATATCGAATATAATCCGCCACAACAAAATAAATGCATAGCCCCAATTCCAAAATAACCAAAACAAGCTTTAATTAACAAACATTTGTGAAGATTTCGCAAATAAAACTGAAGATACATGGACATGACTGGTTAGATAAATACTATTTAGTTAATTCTTTACTAGTTTACTCGTCTCGAAGTATTCACAAATACACCTGAAATTATGAGAGAACAGCTTGTCTGTCTGATGTTTCTTCGACTTGTCCTTGAAATTCATTGAATTCATGACGTGAAGTTGTGAACACCGAGCGACGTCAATAAACGATCGAAAACCCGATAATTCGTTATTTTGATAGACAAGCACACAATAAATTAACAACAAAGAGACTCGAACTTACCAATCCAAGTTGTTCAGTCGAGCAGGAACACTATGATCATCCTGACTGCCATCTTCGGACTTCGGAATCCCGTCTGGGTTGAAATTGATATCCGTGGATTTGACATAACTGAACGTTTTCCTCCAACAAGCCATCTAGATCATCCTCTGATCTCCCTCAGAATAACTCTCATCCGGCATCACTCATGTTGATAGTACTTTGAGAACAGCGGCGCTTGTTGCTTTATCACGCAGTGACGTCATATGCGAGATTCCGCTGACTATCCGAGCCTACTCTAAAATGACAACATGGCCGCGTTCAAATCGCCAATTCTCCGATTTTGTGGAGCGATATTTCCTTAACGAAGTCGAATTAACAAAAGAAACTTCTGGACTAGTCTAAGGCCAGTAATATCTTTCATATAAACCCCACTTGCATTTTGACTGGAGTACTCCTTTTTTTATTTATGGTGCTTTCTATTATACTTTGGGCAATGTAAGACCAAAAATGAGATCTCCAGTAAATGCTATACAACTGCTTGCATTGGCTACCAGTGATCACATCAAACAGTATGGTGTTGAACCATGGTCCTGGAAAGGTTTCTACAGGATCTTTCAGAATTGGAAAAGGTACAATTCAGTTGTATTATATGCCCTGAAACTAATCTTTCTAAAATGAAAACATTATACCCAAATTATTAAGTGCATTGCAGTAGTACTAATTTCAAGTTCCCTATACAATATTAATTATGTCTTGTCATATGGAGTGTGAAACCAACTACACAGCATGGCGAGCTTGGCAGTTTAACTGGAAATTGGAAATTGAGTCTATTTTTTGGTCACAATTCCCTGATTAATGAAATCTGATTTTCTCCTTTGATTTATATGGCAATGTTGCAATTGTTTCACAGTTGAATTTGACTTTTAACACACATCCAGATTCATGTGAAACCAGATCAAAATTATTTACGAAAAGTGACAAAAGTAATTTAAAAACAATTTTTAAATGGTTATAGCCAAATCCATTTGGTTACAACCAAATTTAAATGGTTACGTGAATAACCAAATTTAAATGTTTTATTTGGTTACAACCAAATTTAAAAAGTTACAACCAAATTTAAATGGTTACTTGACTAACCATTTCAAACTGGTTACAACTAAATGAAATTGGTTACTTTAAATGTGACTTCATTGCAACCATTTGACAATTGGTGAACTGACCAATTTTTATTGGTCATAACCAATTCTGTTTGGTTGTAAGAGTTACAACTTCAGTGTGGACTAAAAATTATTGGTTAGTATAACCAATTTATTCTGGTTACAACCAATTTATTTGGTTGGTTTAACCTCTTGGAATTGGTTGCAACCAATTAAAAAGGTTATTTTAACCAATCAGTTTTTACAGTGTATTATACCCCTCCACAGAGGGGAATTCGAGTTTAAATTGACTGGTCACGTGGTACAAATATAGCTCTTTGTGTTGAGGTGTAATATATGTTGATATCAAACGCTGTACTATATGAATAATATTACAATTAATATTCATATAGTCGAAGAAAAATTAAACTTTCACTTGGTCGTTTGCTACCATGTTACACGCATATATTCATGCGTAGGCAGCGGCATTGCAAGGACCTGCGTCGATATAGCAGTGTAACACCCTTGTTTTGAAGATACATGGCTGCTATACTGATATAAAGAATATATAGTACATGCACGTATAATAACAATGTATGTTACGTCGTGTCAAAAATATTGGCGTTTGTTCTACGATATAAGTTACCAGTACACACACGTTGTCTTTTGATTTTGAGGACGACAGACGTCTGTTATTGATTACATAAATTGGCTTCAACTTTATGAATACTGTTCAGGCAATACCAGGAAATATAAAAGGAAGTATACGTATATACTTGATATTCACACTCAACTTTGTGAAGTGTCTCTTCCGCTTGTCCCCAAAAATAATCGCCCACAAAAGCTATTAATACAGTACCGATATAGACCGTGATATTGTAGACGAGTTAGTTACGCACGACGTTCGCGTGTTAAAGCGCGCAAGTTCTTTTATATGCATATATATATATATATATATATATATATATATATATATATATATATATATATATAGGTAATATTTTGGCATTTCACTCGATCAAACTACATGTTGAAAGGATTTATGGTGAAGGAAAATTTCGAGTGTTAGAATACATACATTTTAAGACCAATTAACCGGGACCAGTTGCGAAAAATGCAACTTCAAGGCCTTCCGGCTGGAATTGAACCAAATATTTGTTGGTTATGTTGAAAAACAGATCTTTGAACAATACACGGGTCCCTTGCCTGATTTCTTCGGCAGATTTATCGATGACTGTTTAGGAACAGCGTCGTGTTCACGTGTCCTTTTAGAGCAGTTCATCAACTTTGTTGATGATTTTCATCCTGCTCTGAAGTTCACGTGGGAAATCAGCGAGACCTCTCTGTCGTTCAGTGATATTTTAATTTCGATTGATGGTGATTCGCTAAAAACGTCGGTCTCGTACAAGCTTACTGACTCCCATAGTTATCTTCTATTTTCATCCTCTCATCCCAACCACACTAAGCAATCCATCCCTTACTCTCAATTATTGCGTCTTCGCCGCTTATGTAGCGACGACCAAGATTTTCAAGCCAAATCAATGGAAATGAGATCTTTTTTTGTTCAACGTGGTTACCCTTCCAACCTACAGTATAGACCTCGCCGTTCAGAAAGCTTTTCTCGTCCCCCGTTTAGACGCCCTTGAACCACCTTTGGAACAAGTTTCAAACAATAAAATTCCTTTAGTTCTAACATTTCATCCTTTCAATTTTAAAGTTTTAAAATATTATCAATCGGAATTTTCACATTTTTACTGATAACCCTTTCGGCTTTGGTATCTTTTCGCCATAATAAAAACATTCGTGACTCCTAATAGTGCCCTTAAACAAAATACCTCGGCATCAGCGGGAACATTTTCTTGCGGCCGTTCCCGCTGCAACACATGCCCTTTTCTCACTCCCACTGGCCACTACAGTTATTACTGCCCCCAAATTCGACCACAGAATCCGTCATACTTTTTCATGCACGTCCACCAACATCATTTATTGCATTTCTTGCGACGCCTTTCAGACAGGTTTGCTGAACATCTTCGTTCCGTGAGGAACAATGATGTTGACAAACCTGTAGCCCGCCATTTCAACAGCTCCAACCATTTGGTTTCAGACATGAAAGTCTGTGCCATCCTTCCCATCTCAGGTAGTCAGGTGGTAACGATAACCGCAAACGGCAAGAGAAGCGTCTCATTTTTAAACTTGGTACCACACATCCTCTTGGTCTTAACGAACGTTTTTCTTTTATTTAATTTCCTACAAGTTTTTTGTTATTTTAGTTTGCTTGGAACTTTTTATTATTAGCTTATGCACTTTCATTCCTTTTCAAGTTTTTGTTTCCCACTGCTAATATATTATCGCCTAATCCCCTTGGATATTGGATCTGTCATTTCTCCCCTCCCCCTCAGTCTGTTTGCTGATCAACTGTAAAAATAGCGAATGATTAAACTTTTCGCATCTTATCAATTATTAGTTTGTTTATCTCCCGTGCATTTGATTAGCTACTTTCTACTTGTGACACCCTTTTGGCATATATATAAGCCCTATTTATTTTATTTGATCTCGTCTTACTCTGATGAAGGGCTCCACTCGAAACGTCAGTATTTCGTCACTAAACTCTTGGCAGTTTACCACCAGTTTTCAATTTGCTATATATATATATATATATATATATATATATATATATATATATATATTATATATATATATATATATATATATATATATATATATATATATATATATATATATTGAGTTTATACTGTCGGTAGAGTGCTCAATGCATTAATTTGCAGAGCGTAATAAATTGTAGATAAATTAAAGACAAGACATCACTTTGCTGTTACTCCGAGTTTCACGCTTACGCGATCGTCAGACAGACTTTAATGAGGAATACACGTGCTCCAACCTATATATATATATATATATATATATATATATATATATATATATATATATATATATATATATATATATATATATATATATATATATATATATATATATATATATATATATATATATATATATATATATATAATATATATATATATATATATATATATATATATATATATATATATATATACCTTACTCTAGTTTATTTACATTATTTGATTAATTATTCTGTGTCTATTATTACGTCTGTTTGCTGATCAACTGTAAAAATAGCGAATGATTAAACTTTTCGCATCTTATCAATTATTAGTTTGTTTATCTCCCGTGCATTTGATTAGCTACTTTCTACTTGTGACACCCTTTTGGCATATATATAAGCCCTATTTATTTTATTTGATCTCGTCTTACTCTGATGAAGGGCTCCACTCGAAACGTCAGTATTTCGTCACTAAACTCTTGGCAGTTTACCACCTTTTCAATTTGCTATATATATATATATATATATATATATATATATATATATATATATATATATATATATATATATATATATATATATATATATATATATATATATATATATATATATATAACTACAGACGGTACCGTTTCGGCCTTTTGGGCCTCATCAGTGTTGTGCTGATGAGAAGGATGAAGATAACAGTCACCCTTGAGTATATATATATATATATATATATATAATATATATATATATATATATATATAAATATAAATATATAGAATATCCGAGAGTAGTAAAAAAGTAGAGTGCTGCGTAGACAGTGTTTTGAATATATAGCAAAGTGAAAAGGTGGTAAACTGCCAAGAATTTAGTGACGAGATACTGACGTTTCGAGCGGAGCCCTTCATCAGAGTAAGTTCTTACTCTGATGAAGGGCTCCGCTCGAAACGTCAGTATCTCGTCACTAAATTCTTGGCAGTTTACCACCTTTTCACTTTGCTATAAATATATATATCCAGAAGATAGAGTGCTCTATACAAACTTGTTGTAGAGCTAAATAATATATATTTGAAATTATCTAAAATATATACTACATGTCATAACACCGTGTTTCATGCCTTGGGCAATCTTCAGATGACTATTGCCCAAGGCATGAAACACGGTGTAATGACGTGTTGTATATATTTTGATGACATGTTGTATATGACATGTTGACATGTTGTATATAGAACACCAGCTGTCTTGTAAATGACATGTTGTATATAGAACACCAGCTATCGGAGTCCTGATATACATATAGACGACAAAGATATCAAGATTATACTGACCACATCAAATTGTTAGGGGTATATTTTGATGAAAGCTTAAATTATAGTGGTCACATCAGTGAAATGTGCAAGGAGTCCAGCAAGAAAGTGGGAGTGCTTATGCGGCTACGCAATCTAATCCCGTGTTCTGCCAAATTGATGATTTATAAAACATCGATCCTCCCATTTCTTACTTATTGCCATGTGGTTTGGCATTTTTTCAAGGCTTCTGATAGTAGAAAAGTGGAGCGTATCCAGGAACGTGCGCTGAGAGCGGTCTAAAAACATACAAAACATATGTTTATATATAGAATAAAATAAGAAATACTGTTCAAAAAACTGAGTCATTAATTCTCTGCACATATCGCAGCAGTTGCAGTTATTATCCAACATACTGTTGATGTCTAATTTACGTATAGTTCTCTTGAATACACTTAAGCTAGATGAATTCTTAATGTAATTTCCCAGTTTTGACCATAACACTGGTCCAAAATGGCGTACTGAGTGCTTTCCATAATTTACAGTATTAAATCTAGTTATATTAAAATCACTATTTCTATAGTGAATAACTTGATTGTTTAAAAGTAAATATTTCAGATACACTTATGGGTGAAAGTTTGTTTTTTACTTTATACATATAAATTGCGATATCCTGCATGTAATCTTCTATTGTGTAACGTTGGCAGCCGAGCTCGATTAAGGAGTGTTTCATACGTGTCTGGCTTTGTTTTATATATTTAATTATTCATAGGTTTTACATATAAATAAATAGTGCCATCAATTAGTTTGTAAAAAGCTAAACAACCTGGACACTTCAATAAAGTTTTAATAATAATAATAATATATTTTAGATAATTTCAAATATATATATATATTTTAAAAACTCATTAATAATTCATGAGGAAAACACAAAGGAAATCAGTACCATGTCCGTGGTTTTAAATGTGATAAAATTTCATCCTAATTAACATAAACGTTAGCTTTGATTTTCTCGGCTTAGAAAACATCGATTTTCAAAATTACTACGCCAATGAATTTATCAAATTGGTCGTTTTTTAAGCCGTTTAATAAACTTGCAGCACGTGTTTTATCAGATCTAAAACACTCGGGCTACGCCCTCGAAAACATTACATATAGGATAGGATAAGGCAAATATTGTGATCACTTGGTCAAGAGCGAGCTCTACATGGCAGTTAATGCTGTGCAGCAATAATATTTGGTTAAGAACAATAAAAATAAAGTTTTTAAAAAAATAATGTTTTTCAAAAGTTCGGTTTTTTAAAAAACTTTATTTTTATTCTTAACCATATATATATATATATATATATATATATATATATATATATATATATATATATATATATATATATATATATATATATATATATATATATATATATATATATATATATATATATATATATATATATATATATATACGAAAGTATACAATGTGCCCTACCGGCATATATATATATATATATATATATATATATATATATATATAGTCAAATACGTATATGGAAAAAGTGACTGCCCCAACCGGGAATTGAACCCTGGTCTCCGAATCAACGTTTCGGCGCTCTGACCTTTGAGCTAATGAGACACGGTCAGAACAGTCAGCCGTGATTTCTCCATATACGTATTAATTCGCCGCTTTACGTATTAATTCACCATATACAAGTACGTATTAATTCGCCATATACGTATTAGAGCGCCGAAACGTTGATTCGGAGACCAGGGTTCGATTCCCGGTTGGGGCAGTCACTTTTTCCATATACGTATTTGACTATATATATATATATATATATATATATATATATATATATATATATATATATATATATATATATATATATATATATATATATATATATAATATATATATATATATATATATATATATATATATATATATATATATATAGCAAAGTGAAAAGGTGGTAAACTGCCAAGAATTTAGTGACGCAGTTTACCACCTTTTCACTTTGCTATATATTCAAAACACTGTCTACGCAGCACTCAACTTTTTTACTACTCTCGGATATATTATATATATATATATATATATATATATATATATATATATATATTATATATATATATATATATATATATATATATATATATATATATATATATATATAATATATATTATATATATATATATATATATATATATATATATATATATATATATATAATATATATTTATTATATATAATTTTAAATTGTCGGTCATTTGCGAATAAGGTCTATATATGTTCACGTGCATGCGGAATCAGTATTGGGACCTGAACTTTGAGACTAGAGTACATTTCCAGTTGTCGTGGTGGCTCGATGATGCTCTGGATGCTTGTATTTTTGGACTGTGTTTATTAATAAACCGTAATTTAATAAAAACCCAACCTGTGACCCTGTTACAATATTGAGACCCTTTATCACTTACCATATATCAGCAATGCACCAATTTTCGTAGGTCATAAATTTGGCTAGATAGCTAATTATTCCTCATTGTCGTACTTATTTCAGTTAGTCGGCACACTCGGCTTTGTCTCGTTTTCATCATTTTCTGCTGTTTACCTCACCAGAACTTTACCAATAACAGGAATTTTATTATAATTCTGCAGTGAAACCACAATAAAATATGGCTAAATGTGAACTTATGACTAAATGTAAACATAAGCGATGATGGAACGAAGTTCGGAGCTTCAGTTGGAATCAAAGCTTTGTCGAGTTGAGGCTTTTTCCTATATATATATTTGGACAGTTCAGTTGTTATTTTTGACAGTTCAGTTGTGATTTTTGACAGTTCAGTTATGATTTTTGACAGTTCAGTTGTGATTTTTTCACTATTCAGTTGTGATTTTTGACAGTTCAGTTATGATTTTTGACAGTTCAGTTGTGTGTAATTAAATAGGTAGTTAGACCTCCACCGGCGTTGTATTACCAACACGGTTGTAGTGTAGTAAACATGAATGGCACAGTAGGAACAAAAAGAAAAACTGATTGAATACGAGATAAGTGGTGATGTGTTATGCAATATGGTGGCTGAAAATAATGTGTGAGGTTTGTGTTGCATGAGAGAAAAATAATTTAAGAGTAGAAGCATATTGTTGGTGCGTGTTTTTATATCGGGAGTAACCCTAGATGCATTTCGACCTTTTTTTCTTCATCAGGAAGGCTTTTTAGGGCTGGGATATCAGTTGATATTTTGATCGTTGGTAAGAAGGAAGATGGTAAAGACAGGAAAATGTGTGTATATTGTTAGCAAAACGAGTATTAGATGAATAAAAATCGAATGAAGTATAATGATAAAGTAATTAGTCTTACTGAATGTCTTGTTTATCGGTAGTCCGTAACGTCCTGCCATCTCGATGGTTTCTATTTAATTTTTAAGATATTTATAAATTGTGAGATCAAACGTATATACACTGCAAACTAGTTTTGTTCTTGTCGTCCATTCAAATATAATATGATAAACCACTTAGGAATATTATGTAGTATACCAATATATGCTGAAAAATACCCTTATTAATTGAAAAAATGTATATATATGGACGTGGATTGTTCAATATTTAAGTATCTGTTGAAGGAATCATTTGTCAATATGAGGAGTATCTGCTTAAAAATACTCTGAATAATTAAAATGCGTTGACAGTGGGGGGGGGGGGGGATCGAGGGGCAAACTAACATTTTTGGAGGGCAAAACCTTTTTCACGCAACAGTGTTATAAAACTGTAATTGACGTTTTCTGCGAATTAAAAAAATTAGATATCCTATAAGGGCTAAGGTCAAGTATAGTGTAAATTGGAAAGTTTCCAACAATTCACTTCTTTATCTTAAAGTAGATTCATTATTGGTACCGAGTTACCCTTGTGCCCTTTCAGAAGCGCAAACACGCAATTATGATGTACTGTATTTATGTTCCAAAATAAATACCTCTAAAATTAGGGGGGGATTGGGGATGACAAAACGGTGCGCGAACCCCTTTTGGAGTTGGAAGAAACTTGTCTTAATTTATCTTCACTTAAGAAACACCATCACTTTCGTAATTTCGGAAAATGTCTTCACCTTGCCAACGTTAATGTTAGATCGGTTAAGAACAAATCTGCTAAAATTCTCTTGACGTGACATTGCTTTATATGCTCGCTGCCAGGGGGGCGATGCCTTTACTTTATCCAAAAAATTTCACCATATTTACCGAAACACTTAACTTGATGTTGTTCAGCCACATTTGTCCCAATAACCATAGGAACACGTCTGTTGTATTCATTATCCTGAACAATGAGTACAAGAGCTAAGATACATGAGTATCATCATTACCAGTGTCACAATAGGGAAAGGATACTCCACTTCAATAAAACCGCTAAAGGGGACTTCTTGACTGCACCAACTACCCGTAATAGATCATCAATGGGTTGCACGGATTTATTGGAAAGATATTTGTTATAATACCACTCAGCGACTGTACTTACTTGACTTCCTGTATCGAGAAGAGCCATGCACTGATTTCCGTCTACCCATGTGTCTGTCTTTTTTTGTTGTTTTTTTGTTGTTTTTTTGTTTTTTTTGTTTTTGGTTTTGGAGTAGGTAATGAGAACCACAATGATGTCCTGTATATGTAAATGTAGAAAACTATGGGGACGGGGATTGGAATAATAAGCGCATTTAGCCACTGACTATAATACGTATCATAACGCGCGTATCATACGTATCATACGTATCATAATACGTAAATAACGCGCGCTGGTCATACAGTGTAAACTGAATAAAAGGTATGAATAAAACACAGAAACAGAGAGTAAAGATGCGTATATAATTGTATAGTGCATAGCATAACATGCGGGATAACCCTCTACACATTTCGACCTTTTTGGTCTCTTCAGCAGGGTATCGGGTTGGCAGTTGATGTTTTTTCGTTGGAAGATAAATAATAATGCGCGGAGTGCACAAAATATGCGTGTAACTGTAAAGAAAATTTAAGTGATTGCTTACCAAAGTGTTGTTTGTTTGGGAAAGTCCAACGCGTCGTGCCATGAGTATAGAGTTGAAAGGCTGTCGTAGTTAAAATGTTCGTTCTCGATCTTTGTAGTATAGCTTGGGCTTCGTCAAATAGAAATTGTCACTGAGGGCGTTTATCAGTTGGTAATACAGTATACCCTTTACCCAAAATTCCACATGTATTCACACGTGTGATTCCATGTGAATCGGTGTGAAACTATGTGATCACATGTGATCACATGTGAATCCCCATGTGATCGCATGTGAAGATATGTGAACTAGCATTTCACGTCAAATGTTTTATATGTCAGAAGAATTTTCTACTTCACATTTACGTCTCAGTTTCCATAAAAACCGTGTAACCGTTAAACCGCAGTCGCTGAATAGTTCGTCTGTTGCAATCCTAGGTCTTCGTCTGGCAATAATGCTTCAATTTCATCTATTTTAATTATTCTGTCTGGTGATGTAGAAACTAACCCTGGACCCTCCTCCATAACACCTCCACATTCGTCAAGGAAAAGCAACATAAAATCAAGCAGAATACCATTGAAATGCCTCCTTCTTAACGCCCGCAGTTTAAAAAGCCAGCATATACAAGGCACGGAAATTAATAACAACATTCATCGCTTTCAAGATTTAGTTTATTCTGAAAACAGTGAAATTGTATGTGTAAATGAAACCTGGCTAAATAAAGATATTATGAACTGTGAGATTCTTGACCAACGTTACAACATTTTCAGAAAAGACAGAGATGGTAGAGGTGGCGGTGTACTTGTTGCAATTAAAAACGATTCGTTCACAAGCGTACGCGAAATTCCTACGAATTGTAATGTTGAAATTGTGTCAGTTGAAGTACGATGGCTTCAAATTCAAAACTATAACTTAGTCGCTGTCCATAAAGTTAAAGAAACGCTGACACTAAATCGACCTGCATATGTGGGTATGTGCATACTAGACTTGAGTAAAACACTGATGTATGATTTTCATTATAATTATATCATGAAAAAGTACTCTAGCGATACCTGTAGATTACACTTCACTGACACTGACAGCCTGTTGTACACAATCAAAACCAGTGACGTATATTCTGACTTTATGATGGAGTGCGAAAAGTTTGACAATAGCGAATATCCCGATGACAGCCCATTCGCTTTTAAAGAAAACAAGAAAGTTATTGGGAAGATGAAAGACGAGTGCGCTGGAACGCCAATTATCGAGTTCGTTGGGTTGCGCAGTAAAATGTACAGTTATTTGAAAGAGGATGGAGGTGGTGGGAAAACTGCTAAAGGTATCAGAAAGAATATAATTAAAAAAGTAATTAAGCATGAAGATTATAAAAGTGTGTTACTTGAGCAGAAACAATTGCGACACACATGAATGAAGACCATTAGAAGTGTCAAGCATCAGCTTGGTAGTTATAAAATTAATAAAGTATCGCTATCCTGTTTTGATGATAAACGATACCTTTTAGAAAATGGTATTGACTCCTACGCGTATGGTCACAAAAACATTGTAGTGAGAGATAACACATTGTCGCGGTTGTGACACCGTACATGCCCTTCTTGGGCTTGTTGTCGGGAGGAATCACAACGTCGAAATAGGTGTACGATCACCATTTTAGAAGTGAGGTGACAAACACTGAAAATAGTGAACAAACGGACTAATTCGCAAAACAACCGGCCACCTGTTAGTATGCAAATTAGTCAATATTGTTAGCCAATCAAAAGAGCGCCATTTTGCTATCCATTTGGATACTTGTTTGGATAAAACATTTGTTGTGGACGCTGGTGTAAATTGACCAATCAAAAGAGCGCCATTTCGCTATCCATTTGGATAAACATCACCACTAGAATCGAAATCTAGTGGGTTTTTTTTTTCGCGCGTGAATTGAGACAACAGCAGAACGCGTCGGTCGTAGTTTGTTGAACAAAAATGCGAAAATGACGAAACGACACTTTCTATTTTTAAATATGTGAAAATGTTGAAGCGACACTTTCTATTTTTTAAATATGTGAAAATGTTGAAACGACACTTTCTATTTTTTAAAAAATGCGAAAATGACGAAGCGACACTTTCTATTTTTTAAATATGACTGAAATAACACCAAATTTAACGAAAATCGTGATTTGGTATAAATTTGGTATTGTTTCGTGAGTCTCGCGTGTGTTTGACATCAATTGAGTAGAAAACGTGAGGGGTGTCTAGCTTGATTAACGACCGCCATAGTAGTATAGAGAGTGGGGGTACGAGCTTATTCGATGTTTTCCGTGAATATAGAATTACCAAAATGACAGCGAATTTTGTCGAGCCGTGGTGATGTTTTGGTAATTATATTCACGGTTAACATCGATTGGGCTCGTACCCCCACTCTCTATACTACTGCAATATATCGTACCCGATTGCAATATATCGTAACCGGTTGCAATATATCGTAACCGGTTGCAATATATCGTACCCGATTGCAATATATCGTAACCGATTGCAATATATCGTAACCGATTGCAATATATCGTAACCGATTGCAATATATCGTACGGTGATGCAATATATCGTACCCGATTGCAATATATCGTAACCGATTGCAATATATCGTACCCGATTGCAATATATCGTAACCGGTTGCAATATATCGTACCCGATTGCAATATATCGTACGGTGATGCAATATATCGTACCCGATTGCAATATATCGTAACCGGTTGCAATATATCGTAACCGATTGCAATATATCGTACCCGATTGCAATATATCGTAACCGGTTGCAATATATCGTACCCGATTGCAATATATCGTACGGTGATGCAATATATCGTACCCGATTGCAATATATCGTAACCGATTGCAATATATCGTACCCGATTGCAATATATCGTACGGTGATGCAATATATCGTACCCGATTGCAATATATCGTAACCGGTTGCAATATATCGTACCCGATAGCAATATATCGTAACCGGTTGCAATATATCGTAACCGGTTGCAATATATCGTACGGTGATGCAATATATCGTACCCGATTGCAATATATCGTAACCGATTGCAATATATCGTAACCGATTGCAATATATCGTAACCGATTGCAATATATCGTACGGTGATGCAATATATCGTACCCGATTGCAATATATCGTAACCGATTGCAATATATCGTACCCGATTGCAATATATCGTAACCGGTTGCAATATATCGTACCCGATTGCAATATATCGTACGGTGATGCAATATATCGTACCCGATTGCAATATATCGTAACCGGTTGCAATATATCGTAACCGATTGCAATATATCGTACCCGATTGCAATATATCGTAACCGGTTGCAATATATCGTACCCGATTGCAATATATCGTACGGTGATGCAATATATCGTACCCGATTGCAATATATCGTAACCGATTGCAATATATCGTACCCGATTGCAATATATCGTACGGTGATGCAATATATCGTACCCGATTGCAATATATCGTAACCGGTTGCAATATATCGTACCCGATTGCAATATATCGTACGGTGATGCAATATATCGTACCCGATTGCAATATATCGTAACCGGTTGCAATATATCGTACCCGATAGCAATATATCGTAACCGGTTGCAATATATCGTAACCGGTTGCAATATATCGTACCCGATAGCAATATATCGTACCCGATTGCAATATATCGTAACCGGTTGCAATATATCGTACCCGATTGCAATATATCGTAACCGGTTGCAATATATCGTAAGCTTTCCGGTCAGTGGTGTGGTTTGAAGGCGCATTTTGCGAAAAACAAGATGGAAGGACAACACCAATCTCCGATTGAGCTAGTTTATACGAATGTTAAAGAGGTTTTGAATAATGTAATAAGGAAATTAGAATGTCAAGACTGCAGCAACAAAATCGACTTTGCACAATATAAAGTGGACTGGCTTTGTGCGTTGCTGTTGAGGATTGGTACTTCAAGCACAGCATATGGACTTTGATAGTGATTTTTTCCCCTATTTGCTATCTACGATTGACAAGGAAGAAGGCATATGCAGTACAACCTCCCATCCACTGATAAAAACAGGATGAAAGGGAAGACCCAGATTTGATATACCTCTTCAACAGCTCGTGTACCTCCTGGACAACGGATTCAAGGTAACCGACATCGCAAAGTTGCTGTCTGTAAAGTGAAAAAAACTGTTTACCGGAGACTTGAAGAAAATCGAACATCCGTACGTGATTCATACGCCAAATTAACAGATCAAAAGCTGGATGACATTGTAAAAACTATATTGCAAGAGTTCCCAAATTCTGGCTACAAAAGTATGCGTGGCCATCTTTTGTCCTGAGGATTGAAATTGCAAGAAATGCGGGTCAGGGAGGCTATGAGAAGGGCTGATCCTGCATGAAGGTACTGTCGTCAGAGCACTTCAAATTCGTTTGACACACAGACGATCATACAATGTTAGGGCCCCATTAGCTTTATGGCATATGGACGGCAACCATAAACTGATAAGGTAAAAACCATTCTATTTCAATACCTTTGTCACCGATTTTCGTACAACCAATTATCCTGCAAACTGCAAGCATAATTTTACATGTATTTTACAACCACCATGCTGCAACTTTTATACCAACTTCCAAAACAATGAAAGCATTTTTTTGTTGGTTGACCAGACTCGGTGATCAAGTTGTACAAGAAAATATTTAATTTTGTAAATCATATTTACATTCATAAAATCATAACATTTTTTGTAGTACATGTTGAAAAATGTATTTGTAATTTTAGGTGGAATTTTGTAAGTGCATGGATGTGTTGATGGTTACTCAAGGAAAATCATGTATTTGTCATGCAATGGAAATAACAAAGCAAACACAGTGCTCGCACATTTTTTAAAAGCACTAGTTGATATTCATGGACTTCCTTCTAGGGTAAGAGGTGACCATGGTGGTGAGAATGTAGAAGTAGCATGGTATATGTTTAACCACCCGTCAAGAGGACCAGATCGAGGCAGCTATATTACAGGACCTAGCGTACACAATCAGAGGATGTGGAACGCTTATGGCGAGACGTTTCTGTAGCCTGTCTTTACATTTACTATTCTGTGTTCCAGTATCTGGAGCAATCTGGCTATTTAGATTTGTCAAATAACATCCACATGTTCTGTTTGCATTATGTTTTTGAACCACGAATAAATTGCACATCTTGAGAACTTTGTCAGATCATGGAACAATCATCCCATTAGGACAGCACGAAATAGGACACCAAACCAACTGTGGATATTTGGGCTCACTCAAATATTGCACAAGAAAAATAAAACATTTCATTGTTCTACAATTTTGCCATTCCACAAAATACACCATCTGACTAACTTGCAGAAGGGAAAGGGTTATTTTTCAGCACAGGCACTATATAATACCTGGAGCAATTCCTGTTGCAATTCCCTTCCAACAGAATCAGAGCTTCTAGCTAGTTGAGTGAGCCCAAATATCCACAGTTGATTTGGTGTCCTATTTCATGCTGTCCTAATGGGACTGATTGTTCCATGATCTGACAAAGTTCTCAAGATGTGCATTTATTTGTGGTTCAAAAACATAATGCAAACAGAACATGTGGATGTTATTTGACAAATCTAAATAGCCAGATTACTCCAGATACTGGAACACAGAATAGTATTGTAAAGACAGGCTACAAAAACGTCTCGCCATACATGTAAGCGTTCCTCATCCTCTGATTCACAAAGAGAAGCGTTTTTGAAGCGTTCCACATCCTCTGATTGTGTACACTAGGTCCTGTAATATAGCTGCCTCGATCTGGTCCTCTTGATGGGTGGTTAAACATATACCATGCTACTTCTACATTCTCACCACCATGGTCACCTCTTACCCTAGAAGGAAGTCCATGAATATCAACTGCTTTTAAAAAATGTGCGAGCACTGTGTTTGCTTTGTTATTTCCATTGCATGACAAATACATGATTTTCCTTGAGTAACCATCAACACATCCATGCACTTACAAAATTCCACCTAAAATTACAAATAAATTTTTCAACATGTACCACAAAAAATGTTATGATTTTATGATTGTAAATATGATTTACAAAATTAAATATTTTCTTGTACAACTTGATCACCGAGTCTGGTCAACCAACAAAAAAATACTTTCATTGTTTTTGAAGTTGGTATAAAAGTTGCAGCATGGTGGTTGTAAAATACATGTAAAATTATGCTTGCAGTTTGCAGGATAATTGGTTGTACGAAAATCGGTGCCAAAGGTATTGAAATAGAATGGTTTTTACCTGATCAGTTTATGGTTGCCGTCCATATGCCATAAAGCTAATCGGGCCCTAACATTGTATGATCGTCTGTGTGTCAAACGAATTTGAAGTGCTCTGACGACAGTACCTTCAGGATCAGTCCTTCTCATAGCCTCCCTGACCCGCATTTCTTGCAATTTCAATCCTCAGGACAAAAGATGGCCACGCATACTTTTGTAGCCAGAATTTGGGAACTCTTGCAATATAGTTTTTACAATGTCATCCAGCTTTTGATATGTTAATTTGGCGTATGAATCACGTACGGATGTTCGATTTTCTTCAAGTCTCCGGTAAACAGTTTTTTTCACTTTACAGACAGCAACTTTGCGATGTCGGTTACCTTGAATCCGTTGTCCAGGAGGTACACGAGCTGTTGAAGAGGTATATCAAATCTGGGTCTTCCCTTTCATCCTGTTTTTATCAGTGGATGGGAGGTTGTACTGCATATGCCTTCTTCCTTGTCAATCGTAGATAGCAAATAGGGGAAAAAATCACTATCAAAGTCCATATGCTGTGCTTGAAGTACCAATCCTCAACAGCAACGCACAAAGCCAGTCCACTTTATATTGTGCAAAGTCGATTTTGTTGCTGCAGTCTTGACATTCTAATTTCCTTATTACATTATTCAAAACCTCTTTAACATTCGTATAAACTAGCTCAATCGGAGATTGGTGTTGTCCTTCCATCTTGTTTTTCGCAAAATGCGCCTTCAAACCACACCACTGACCGGAAAGCTTACGATATATTGCAACCGGTTACGATATATTGCAATCGGGTACGATATATTGCAACCGGTTACGATATATTGCAACCGGTTACGATATATTGCTATCGGGTACGATATATTGCAACCGGTTACGATATATTGCAATCGGGTACGATATATTGCTATCGGGTACGATATATTGCAACCGGTTACGATATATTGCAATCGGGTACGATATATTGCATCACCGTACGATATATTGCAATCGGGTACGATATATTGCAACCGGTTACGATATATTGCAATCGGGTACGATATATTGCTATCGGGTACGATATATTGCAACCGGTTACGATATATTGCAACCGGTTACGATATATTGCAATCGGGTACGATATATTGCAATCGGGTACGATATATTGCAATCGGGTACGATATATTGCAATCGGGTACGATATATTGCAATCGGGTACGATATATTGCAATCGGGTACGATATATTGCAATCGGTTACGATATATTGCAAGCGGTTACGATATATTGCAATCGGGTACGATATATTGCATCACTGGGTACGACACATTGCACAATCGCATACGATCGGTTTCACAATTTTGTCCACAATCCCCCTCCATATAAACAGACATTGAGTTGTACAGTATTTGCAATATTTCGATGGTTAATTCAACTTAGAAGTGTCGGATATCGTATTTTTATGTTGTTCCAGTCGTCTCAACTGTTAGTGAGGTTAGGAAACATGTTTAAGTTTGTTCGGACGTGTTGGTTTACAAATAATAGCATGGCCAGACTATCGATTTCATGTTGTTATCGTTAATGTTGTAATACATTGATATAAAACGTTAAAATATAATCTTTAGTATCCATAATGAATAAACGCACTCTGACGTCCCTTTTCACATCAAAGGTATTGATATGCGACGACAACTTTGATCAAAATACGTCGATTTACGAATCGTCTGCTGTATCGCCGGCTAATAGACGAGTTCACAGTTAACGGCGCCATATTGCTGGGGGGCAAAGAGCTTGGGGCGAGCGCGGTTTTCATGATTTGTTGCGCTGTCTGATATATCAACGATCGTTTCATTGTTCTGTCGCCATTTGGTCACAAAAATGCCAGTACAGCCGCAGAAAACAATATACACGTATGATGACTTCTTCGGAATGACCCTGTCTTCTTTGAAGGATTTCCTGTCGCTTCGAGGATTGAGCCAAGGTGGTAAGAAAGCTGAAGTGATTGCCAGAGCTTTTGGTGCTTACGAGTTAGGTGCTCCTGTGAAATTTAGCCAAGAAGAAATAGACAAGGCTCTAAAACATGAATACGAAAGCCGACTGAAGAAGCATGGCATTCTTACAGACCCCAAGCTTGTTGCTGATCAAGACTGGATCGATGATGTGACAAAGTGGCCAGAAATTGATGATGGCAAGCTCTTTGGTTACATTCTTCAAGTCAAAGCTGTCGAGACTGATTATATCGGGGTATACAAAGACCAAAAAGCGTTTTCCTATTGGAAGAGTGGTTTTGTTGGAACTGTATGGTATAACGTTTGTCGGACTGATAAAAATGTTCTATTTTTGAAGTCAGATGTTTGCCCATCGCAAAGAATCAACGATGATGCTCATAAAGTATGGATTTGTATCAAGAAAGAGGAGAAGAGATATTCAATCTGTACTTCTTGGTGCACTTGTATTGCAGGATCCGGTGAGGTGTGCAACCATGTCATTGCTTTGTTATACAAAGTGAACTATGCCTACAAGAATGATTTCATTTCACCAGCCTGTACCAGTATACCACAGGGCTGGAATAAAGGTACGAAGAAACAAGTAAAACCCTCTAGAGTTAACAGTATAATATTCCGCAAGGACAAGAAAACCAAAAAGAGTAACCAAACCACACCTGACGAGACAAACAGAATGTCACTGCAAACATTTGACCCAAGGCATATAACCCAAAGAGTCTTGACAAATGAAAGAGTTACAAGCCTTCTTCATGGTATCCGAGATGTTGCTCCGGATGCTTGTGTCCTGACGTCATTATGCCTGGAAAGTAAAGCTAACATCCCCCCTACTATAATAGAAGCTGCATTGGCATTCATGTCTTCTGCAGTGAACAGTAAACCACTTGAAGAAACTGGACCTGTATTTTTGGAGAGCATACAGCTGAACGGATCTCAAGTCATAATAATTGAGAAGACAACCCAAGGGCAGCAGTCTAGTGATGTCTGGTTTAATCAGAGACGTGGGCGTATCACTGCTTCCAACCTACATGAAGTACATACTAAGACCAACAGTCTTCTCCAGAAGAGAGGGAAGAAACGACCACACTATTCTCCTTTGGTTGTCCGAATTATTGACAAGGGTAAGGATATTTCACACTTACCTGCTGTTAAATGGGGAGTAATGCATGAAAATGATGCAGTTAAATCATTTTTGGCAGCTGTAGGGCCCCAGCATGATGGAGGGCTTGGAGGCTTCCAGAAGTGTGGGTTATTTGTTAGGGCGGATCGCCCATTCCTGGCAGGCTCGCCCGATGGCATTTTTAAGTGCAAGTGTTGTCCTACAGCAACAATAGAAGTCAAATGCCCATTTTCAGTCCGGAACAAGGACATTAACATGAAAGAAACCTATGAGCAAGTTGACTTTCTGGAAGATGACGATGGGAAACCAAGATTGAAGAGAAGTCATCAATACTACACGCAAGTTCAGGCTCAAATGTGGGTTATCGGTGTATCTCATTGCTATTTTGTGGTGTGGACTGAAGGACATGCCCCATTGATTGAAAGGATAGATTTTGATTTGAATCATATCCTTCCAGTTGTGAGTAATGCAACATTGTTTTACAAAACATATGTCCTGCCGTGTATCCTGGGGTATCGGGATGTATTTTGCTGTCCAAAATGTGACAAAATAATTCTAGAAGTACCTCAAATTAACAATGATTATGAGAATAGTGTCTGTTGTGACATTTGCAATGCTTGGTGGCACTTAAATTGTGCAGAGATAAACACCAATAATATTGGAGATACTGCTGAGTGGATGTGCACTTATTGTATTGTGGACATGACAGCACAACCAATACCAGTTCAAGATCCACCAAGCCCTGAGGAACAGATGGAACCGCTGGAACAGGTGGAGGAACCAGTTAGTGAAGGGGAAATAGATCTACATTCTTCAGACAAATGCAATGTGTGTATGTCTGATGAAATACCTGTTGGTGGGCAGCATATTTGCTGTAAGTGTCACACTTCTGTTCATGCATGGTGCAGTAATCACGAGTTTATAACAGACTCATCATTGCTATTATGTAATAACTGTTTATAGACACATCATGGGAATATTTATAAAAAACTTAACAGAAATCATTCAAATGTTTTATAATAAACATAGAAAACATTTTCCATGTTTCTACTCTTTAGTGTGTACTGTAGTTATATAGAAACACATATTAAGTGGATGTTTGGGAGAACAAACAAACAAACTTTGGCACTTAGTTAAGTATACAATGAATAACATAATATATATAACTATTTGTGCATAAATTAATATAATTGCATAACATTATAGAGTTGAATCACAGTATCCCAACCTCTCAGTCCCTTATCTCTAACAGAATCAGATAAGGGACATTAAACATGCACTTGTTGTCAATTTTTTTCACAAAATTGGTAATATCAAATTAAGAGTTTGATATAGTGAGGTTCAACTGAAAAGAATCATTTAATTTATTCACACAATGGAGGTAACAGATTACTGTACATAGTGCACAGCATACTTTAACAATGTTGTCTGCTTGTGAAACAAGTGTGATAGGGAGTTCATTTTTTAACATATTAAATGTTTTCACACGTCTAATTGCCTGTTCAACATATATTCTTACATTTGCAATTGATGATGTTTTTCTGACATCTGCAGGCATCATTTGCATTGATGCTGCACAACTTGGGGGGATACATAGAGATGCCATAACCATCATTAGATCTTCCTTAATTTTAAACCCCCTGTCGGCCATAATTTGATCGTATGGTTCAATTAGATTTAAAAACCCACTGTTTCGTACAACAAAAATATCTGAAGCACGGCCCCCATAGGATGGAGACACATAGGAAATTGCCCCTGTTGGTGTTATACCTACTAAAACTTTAAATGTATAATGGTGTTTGTATTCACTCCAAAATGCAGCTGCTATATCCAAGGCACTTGGTGTTTCAGTGAAAACTTCAAAACAGTCAATGATACATCTGACCTTTGGATATTGTTTTTTGAAGCAGTTTGGAAGTGTTGTTCTGACTTGCTCTCGGCTTGGCCAGATAATCAACACCCCCAGTTCTTTCGACATCAGGATTATCCAGGTGATGAAAATTGTTGAGACCACAGATGGTGAAACTTTAAACCGGAAGGCAAGGTCACGACCAAACAACCCAAGTCGTAGCCGCATTAGGACAAGCAAAAATTCCTGCTCGTGTGAAAGGGCTCTTGATGGACCAGGCTTATTTGGTAACGACGGTGAATCTCCCTGAGATGCGCGCCTTTTGTGATGTTCCCCGGTTTGCTTTGCTCCACGCCAGTACTGCATCTGTGTAGCCTTCACCAAAAGCCACCCAAACAAAACCTTAAATAGGCTTGTACTAGGTAGTCCAGTAAAGAATCGGACATCGGATTCTCTGGTAATTTGGGCGAATTGAAATGAGGGGTAAACAGTATTGTCCTCGGTATTTTCGGCATCATTTTCAGGAACATTTTCAGAACGGACGTGTCTTATCATGGCGGATGGACGTGTCTTATCTCGCTCCGCGGCGAACAATCAACAAATTGACCAACAGTTTAATCTTAAATGCATGACTCTTAAGAAAGAGAAATACAGAGATAATCTTCACTATGGCTCTGATGGAAAGATTAAGTGGTTAGGGCAATTTGATGAACTAAAACAGTTCGTCAAATATATTTTGAAAGACGAAGCTGAAGGAAAATGGAAATCTCCCGGCGAATTGAAATGAGGGGTAAACAGTATTGTCCTCGGTATTTTCGGCATCATTTTCAGGAACATTTTCAGAACGGACGTGTCTTATCATGGCGGATGGACGTGTCTTATCTCGCTCCGCGGCGAACAATCAACAAATTGACCAACAGTTTAATCTTAAATGCATGACTCTTAAGAAAGAGAAATACAGAGATAATCTTCACTATGGCTCTGATGGAAAGATTAAGTGGTTAGGGCAATTTGATGAACTAAAACAGTTCGTCAAATATATTTTGAAAGACGAAGCTGAAGGAAAATGGAAATCTCCCGGTGGTCAAGTTAAGTCTTTTCGTACTAATAACATCACTATTACATGGTACTCGCATAAAAAGACGTTGATGTTTCAAGGTCAATCTGGTGTTGCTTTAAAGGAACAAATTATTAATTTGCTCAAGACAGAAGAAGCCGTGCCAAACGACAATGATGGCGACAGTGCTCTCAGTCTAGAAGAACCCAAACCAGACGACAATAGCCACATAGTTCTAAAAGAAGCAGTCCTGGACGACAATAGCGGCCATATTACTCTAGAAAAAACCGGGTCAGAACAAAATAGACTATTCCCTTCGACAAATATCTATTTAGAAGAAGCCGTGCCAGAAGTCAATAGCCATATTGTTTCCGAAGCCAAAGACTCGAGTGCCGGCAAAGATCATACAATGTCTTCATTAAATCCGAGTCATACCACTCAGCATCAAGATGGCAATCTAAACGAATGTTCTGATTGTAGACGTCTGTCTACTGAAATGGCTGAGGTCAAGTTTGATATCGAAGTTCTAAGAGTAACGATGAATAAATATTTATATTCATCTAAACCTAACGCAGGGACAGCGACTACAGTGAAAGAAGACATCGGCACACAAACTTCTGCCGACGCTAAAAAATGTTGAGATCGGCTGACGAACAGAATAACGAAATAAACAATCTCAAGGACATTGTCAATTCCTTAATTGATGAAATTACGAAAGTTAAATACGAACGCGATTCCCTACAATTGGCTTTAAAGATAATCATAAATGAGAAAGATGTAAATTTGAATAACCATGCATGTGTGACACGGAACAAATATCTCCAGAGATTTGGGAAAAACCCAAGAATGCAATTAAAAATAAAAACTTGTCTAATGATAATGAGGAAGAAAACGTTTCTGAATATCAAAAGCAAAATAGATTTGCCGTTTTAGAAGTAGAAGACATCGATTCAACGAAAGAAATTACGCAACCCTGCCAGCGAACTGATAAAGATGAAGAGCCTGGTGCTGAAGACGAATGTACAATAACAAGTACAGCCTCAAGTACAAGAAACGCATTCAATGATCAGATTGCTAGCTATAGATCAACACACAAGTCTAGACACGAAAGGGTATTATTGGTAGGAGACTCTATGACTAAACATATCCAGACAAATAAAATCGAAAGGGCTTATCGTGGAAAGGCTGATTGCCAATCCTATGGTGGAGCGACAGTGAATGACTTGAAGAATAAGATTAAAACGAAGAAACTCGACAGCAATGGATATAACACAATAGTTGTACACGTCGGTACAAATGACTTGGTAAATGAAGATGCCGCAACCGTATCAAACAGATTGGAAAGCCTTATCCAAGACTTAAAGCCCCACTCAAACACAATAGCGATATCTAGTGTGATTGAGCGGGATGACGGGAAAGTACCAGAGGGTAGAATTTCGACATTCAACAAGCTTAACAAAGAACTGTGCACTAAACTAGATGTACATTTCATTGACAACCAGAACATACATAAATCCCATTTGAATGGCTCGAAACTGCATCTAAACAGTACTGGTGACAAAATTCTTGGGAAAAACTTGTGTACATATCTTAGATAGATAAGACAAAACATTAACACAAGATTTTCTCACTGTCATGAAACAAATTTTCAGAAGAGATTTACAAACCATGCCCCACTCCAAACCCAGGGTATGAGAGGAGAGCAAGTCAGCGATTGGAAAAGATATCTCAAATATGTACACCACGCAACGACATCGAAATAGTAGATGTCAACACCACAGTAAGGGATAAAACTTCTGAACGAACTGAATCAACTGATGAAGTAAATTTTAACTATAATCCTAATAGTGATGTTGAAGGTAAGCGTATTCCTACTGTTGATTATGGCACCCCACCCATAAATTTGACCCCTAATGGCACATGTGATGAAAGTAAATTGAGTTATACAGAATCAGAGAACAGCTCTGCCCTGCACATATTAAGTTTAAAAAAATTAAAAGGTTTTAGGCTTGCCCATCTTAATATATAGCTTCTATACCAAAACATATTGATGAGTTGAGTTGAAAATACTAATTAATAGCAACCCAGGGGATGTACAAAGTATAAATGAAACCAGACTTGACCATACAATTAATAATGATGAGGTAAACCTTCCTGGCTATGAATTATTCAGGAAAGATAGAACCAGAAACGGTGGTGGTGTTGCACTTTATGTTAGAAGTGTATTTAATGTAAAAAACAAAACAGAACTAACTCCTGTTGATCTGGAGGCTGTGTTTGTTGAAATTATCAAACCAAAATCTAAAATTATACAAATTATTACTGTTTACCGACCACCAAATTCTGGACCTGAATGTTTGGATAGCCTAGAGTGTTTTCTTAATGAGATAGATAATGATAACAAAGAAATCCTTCTAACTGGAGATCTGAACTGCGATCTATCCTTAAATGTTCGACATTCCCATACTAATAAATTAATTGACGTTTTAAATATTCATCAGATAGATCAAGTGATCACCGAATCTACTAGAATTACATGTAACCATGAGTCTTTAATTGACATCATATAGCTACAAATAGACCAGAAAAACTATTAAATTCTGGAGTTTTGTATGTTGGAATTAGTGATCACAGTCTTATTTATGCATGTTTTAAAATAGCGGTACCCAAAGAAAACCCAAAGCTTGTTGAAAGTAGAAGTTTTAAAAATTACAATCAAGAAAATTTTAAAAGAGATTTATACATTGCTCTTAATAAATGCAATTGGCATTCTGGTGATCCTAATACGCTATGGGATTTCTTTAAAGGCACCTTTGTTTTAATTTCTGAAATGCATGCTCCCTTGAGAACACGTAAGGTAAGAAGTGAATACGCACCCTGGAATACTCCAACAATAACTAATGAAATGAACCACCGTGATAATTTGAAAAGAAAAGTTGTTGCCTCTAAAAGTGATAGCCATCACATAGCATATAAAAAACAACGAAACCGTGTCAACAATTTAATTAGAACAGCCAAAAGGAAATTTTGTTTGGACACAATAGATAGCAACAGAAACAACCCAAAGGAAATGTGGAAGAACATCAATTTAGTGTTGGGTCGTCATGGTCGTTCCTCTAAAACAACTTTGATATCTTCAATTAAAATAAATAACACTACATTTACAAGCGATGTAGAAATTGCTGAAACTTTAAACACCTACTTTAATGAAGTAGGTGAAAGTCTTTCCAATAACTTAGATGAAAGTAACAGAGTGTTTTCGGATTATGTAACACCAATTCACAATGAATTTAAATTTTCAATTATAACTAACAATCTCCTGGAAAAGCACCTTAAAGAACTGAAACCAAGTAAGGCAGCTGGTCTTGATAGAATACCAGCAAGATTGTTACAAGATTCATCCTATGTAACAGTCCCATTCCTAACTAACATTTTTAATGTTTCGATTGCTCAAGGTGTTTTTCCAGATGATTTGAAACAAGCACGAATCTCACCGATTTTCAAATCCGGTGACAAAGAAGATTGCGGCAATTATCGTCCAATCTCAGTTATATCAGTTGTTTCTAAATTATTTGAGAAACTGGTCTGTAATCAACTAAATTCATACCTGATGCAGAATGATGTTCTGGCACATTGCCAATCAGGGTTCCGTAGAGGTCACTCTACTGCCACGTCATTATTAAATACAACAGACACTTGGTTGGTTAATATTGATCGTGGTCTGATCAATGGTGTCTTATTTCTTGATTTAAAAAAAGCTTTTGATACCGTCGACCACAACATTCTTATAAAAAAATTAGAGTTGTACGGCATTAAAGGCATCGAGTTACAATGGTTCACTTCGTATCTAAGTAAACGTGGTCAAGTCTGTAAGGTGGGAAGTAAACTGTCTTCTAAGAAATATATGAAGACTGGTGTGCCTCAGGGGTCAAATTTGGGTCCATTGTTATTTTTAATCTATATAAATGATCTACCGAATTGTTTGAGGAACTCCACTCCAGCTTTATTTGCTGATGATACAAATATTACAGTAACCGGTACTTCAGAATGTGACATCGAAGTAAAGCTAAACCAAGAACTAGATTATCTACACGACTGGCTGTTATCAAATAAACTTTCATTAAACATCAAAAAAACCGAATATATGATCATTGGTTCCAGGCAACGACTTTCGCGAATCAAAAGTGACCCACATGTTGTTATAAATAACGAAACAATTAAACGAGTAGATAACACCAAAACTCTTGGTGTTTTTATTGACGAGAAAATTACCTGGAAAAACCATATTGATCATGTTTCAAAGAAAATATCTAAGGGAATAGGAGTTTTGCGCAGAGCCAAGAATTTTATTAGTAAAGAAAGTCTAGAAAGACTATATAAAGCGTTAGTGCTACCCCATTTTGACTATTGCTCCCTTGTTTGGGACAATTGTTCAAATGAGTTAAAAGAACGTCTTCAAAAGTTACAAAAGAAAGCAGGTCGAGTAATCACTGGTGACAGTTATTACTCGTCTGCGACAGAAACCCTAACCAAATTAGGTTGGGTACGTTACTCTTCAGTGTAGGAGAGACGAATAGCTGCTATCATTGGTAGATAAGTGCGTGAGTGGAAGTTCAAATTTAAGTCACTTAGTTAAATTGTCGGATCGTGATTGTTACGACTTAAGGAGTAATAATAACAAGTTATATTTACCAAAACCAAATACTAATGCCCTAAAAAGAACATTTGGGTATAGAGGTGCCATAATGTGGAATACCCTACCTTAAAATTTGTTTACACATATTGAAACTTTTAGCTCTTTAAATAATTAATTTTAATTGTAAATAACATAGCAAATTTTAAGACATGTACATGTATTTTATATCTAATATTTTTATCATATATTAATTACATGTAAGTTAACACGGCCCCATGAAAAACAATCCTTTTTGGATTGATGCGGTTACCGTGTATAAAGATTTTTAAATAAATAAATAAATACCACAACTTCTCCCCCCTGGAATTCTGTGGACAAGCGATCATGTTTCCGTCGCTTCTTCGGTGATGCAGCTTGTTGTCCTGATACATTCATAAATATTGTTGGCAGTGGATTATCCTTGGTACGTTCACCTTCCACGAAGTGATTTGAACATACCGTCATGTATGGCCCAGGTTTAAAATCTTTTCGGCCTTTCGCAACACTTTTCCTCCAAAGTTCAGACAAGCCTTCGTCTCTCGGCCATTTATGCCAAATCATCTTTGACACGTGATCGTTTCACAACCAAATGTGTATATCTTTGGTCATTGTCACAACCACCAACGCAACAACGGTTCTTTTTCCCCATCGCACAATAGCGTTTATCCAAAAAAAATCCAATTCTGCAATTAAAATCTTAAGAAATTTGCATATAGAACCTCTAACAGCGCTCAATCTCATAAGAAAACATTAGCATTTGGCCGCGCTCGCCCCAAGCTCTTTGCCCCCCAGCAATATGGCGCCATTAACTGTGAACTCGTCTATTTCACTTGAGTGCAACGCGGACTCAAGTGAAATTAATATGGTTATGTATTAACCGAGGTTAAACCAGCTTGCGTCTCAAGGCAGAATGTGGAGTATGTAGCCTGACGTCACGCAGCGCAAGGCAAGCCCACGCTAACAAACAAACTCTAGGCCGACGAGATAAACGCGCGGTACGAGTACAGTCAAGTGAAATTCTCACGCTTATAGTCCAAAGCAAATTAACGAAATGTCAGACCCAATCGAGGTACACGAAGAGACAAGGTTACGCGAAGATTCGGCGAGAAAGAACATTTCAGAACAGAGTTCCAGCGAACAGATGCCATCGAACCATGCGGAGTTCTTAAAGGCTGTTCAACAAGCAGTTGCGCAAACCCTGAAGGAGCAAAATTTAGCTGTGGTCCCGAAGCAACGACCAGGCCCCACTACCGTTAGTCATCCTACGGGGCGAATCCAGGCCTTCGAAGCAGCTGGCAACCCACTTCGAGCTATGTCTTCGAGCGATCAAACCTTTGGCCAACAGCGCGCGACAACATCCCAGCTGAACGAAAATCGTATGGTTGAACACAATACGCAAGGTATGTCTCACAGTCTTTCTTATGACGCTCCGTCCTTTGTATCGCTTGTTGACGGCGACGCTTCAGTGCCACAGCCCGGTTTAGTTCTCGACGAGCCACGGACAGACTATACCGAAATGGGCGATAGCCGAAATATAACCCCAGGCCTTGATCCCCTAACGAATAGTGCGGTAAAAAAGACGGTGACATACGCCCCATTGTCGTTGGGCCCAGGTCATACACCGATTCCTTCGAAGCTCGTCACGAAAATTCTGGTTGGGCAGTTTATAGAATTGGCGGATCTCATCCCCGAGAATTTGGATGCTCCCAAAGACCCACAGCGTTTGTTCACTCTCTCTGGAACCTACCTCATCCCTAGTTCATCCTCCCGCTCCAAAAGGAAGGAAATACAGGATGTAGTGGGCTGGGTCGAATGCTTTGTTAGTTATATGTCGGCCCTAACAGCTGGAAACCCGTTGCGTTCCCGCGACTTGTTGGCTTGTATGTCGTTAATCTTGCGCACTGCCAAACGCTTTGGTGGACAGAAGTGGCTCCATTATGACAGAGCCTTTCGCCAGGAGGCCGCTTCGAAGGGATTAAAAGATTGGAGCAGGATGCAAACCGACCTGTACAATTTCCATACAGCCGGGGGACCACATTATGTTATTCCACTTATGTTTCGCCTGTCAACGTCGAACAGTTCCAACTCGAATTGGCGCCGCACCCCGATCGCACCAAAGCCGACTACGTGCATGGTTTGCGTCAGGGTTTTTCTCTTATGTTTAACCCTGAATCCAGACTGAAACCGGCAATTACAAACTGTAACTCCGCACTGGTGCACCCGCAAATTATCGACGACTATTTATCTAAAGAGATTCAACTCGGCCGCGTGGCGGGACCATTTAGCACCCCTCCAATGCCTAACCTTCAGACTAGCCGTTTCGGCGTAATTCCGAAGAAATCTAGCAACGCTTGGCGCCTTATTCTTGACCTTTCTTTCCCTGAGGGTTATAGCGTAAACGACGGTATTGATCCTTCATCTTGCCATACGCACTACTGCAAAGTGGATGACGCAATAAACTTAATAATGGCTGCAGGAAAAGGGGCCCTCATGGCAAAGCTCGACATCAAAAGTGCCTACCGTATCATCGCGGTCAACGCCAAAGATCATTACTTGCTGGGCATGAAATGGCGTGGAAAATATTTCATAGACTTAGCATTACCCTTTGGTCTTCGATCTTCCCCCTTTATTTTCAACAGTGTGGCCGACATGCTTGAATGGATCTTGCGCAATAACTACGGGATCGCTGATCTTCTGCATTATTTAGACGATTACTTCACCCTCGGCCCACCCGATTCAGACTTATGTCGTCAATCTTTGGCAACCATCAAGGAGACCTGCGCCCGGCTTCAAATTCCTCTCGCGCCTGAAAAATGCGTCGGCCCTACCACATGTATAATATTCCTGGGCATCGAACTCGATTCGATCGAGCTGAGCGCGCGTCTCCCAGTCGAAAAACTGACAGAGCTACGCGAATTAATTAAAACTTGGCAAACAAAGAAATTCTGCACGAAACGTGACTTGGAATCCTTGGTCGGAAAATTGCAACACGCTTGCGCAGTCGTCAAACCGGGCCGTACATTTCTGCGCCGTACATTTCTGCGCCGTCTGTTTAACGCACTTCGCACCCTCCAACGTCCCACTCATCGTTACCGCATATCCCGAGAATGCAAACTCGACATCGCCTGGTGGAGCGAATTACTTACGGACTGGAACGGGGTTAGTTTCTTCGAACGTCCCGAGTGGGGACGCCTCCGGCAAAATAGGCTATGGGGCGTTTTAAGACAACCAATGGTTTAACGGTCGGTGGTCATTGGCCCAAGAACCAATGAGCATCGCATACAAGGAACTTTTCCCTGTTGTACATGCACGCTGTGGGGCTCGCAATGGCAACAGCAACTGGTCCAGTTTCGATGTGACAACGAAAGCGTCGTCGCGATTTTACGAACCGGGTCATCGAAGGAGCCAAGCATTATGCATCTGGTCCGGTTCCTTTTCATCCTCACCGCCCGTTTCAGCCTGACAATTAGGGCCGACACGTCCCAGGAAAAGATAACGAGATTGCTGATGCATTATCCCGATTTCGCTTGCAGGAATTCTTCCGCCTGGTACCTACAGCCTCGACCAATCCAGTCGCTATCTCACAAAGCCTTCTCGACAGATTAACATCTCGAACAACGCGCCTTGAATCTCATGGCAAATGAAATAGCCTCCTCCACAAGACGCACGTACAGTACTGCTCAGAAATAACCTAACAAAAACCGCGGTTGAACCTAGGTCGAAACTAAGGTCGAACCTAGGTTAGGTCGAACCAGAGACTGTTCGCCTTCGCCATTCGCCAACGTCGTTTGTAAAATGGAAAAGCTGTCTCTTTACGCAAGGAATCGCGTTATTTCGCTGCAATCTTCTGGAATAGATGTCACAAAAATTACAATTACAAATATTCTTCGAGAAGAAGGATTAAGCACATCTAGATCGGGTTAGCCTACTGTATTTCTGCCTCGTTACCGTCGAAGTTTACTAGATGCGCCTCGAAGTGGAAGAAAGCAAATTTTAACCAAACAACATTGCCAATACATCAACGATAAGATGGCAGAGAACGACGAATTAACATCAGCAGAGTTGAAAACTAAACTGATGGAAGAATGCGGTGTGAATGTTTCCAATCCTACTGTTCGTCGAATCAGACGAAAGAAGCTGGGTTGGAAGGTGGAGAAGGCACGCTACTGTCAATTCGTACGGGAGCCAAACAAACTTAAGAGATTGGCATTCTGCCTCAAAACTTTGGCGGAGAAAGACACGTATAAAAACGTGATATTCACTGACGAAACAAGCGTCCAAATTTATCATACTTGATAAACGCGTTATATCTTTGCCATATCTGTGCGTATTTGCCCACGCACCGCACTGGCCGTCATTAATATTTGGGTCATTAAATGCGGTAAAATTATACGTTTCCGTTAGGGTTTCGACGTTGCTTGAAAGGTCGGCTATGACACCTCACTCTGACAATGATTATATTGTAATTTGTCAAATCGCTCAAGCCGCCATTCCCGTTATAGTTCATAAGACACTTCTATTACACTTTCAGATACTAATATCTGTCTTAATAACTGTCCTAATATCTGTCTTGCTTACAAATTTCACATTACCTTAAAGGTTGCCTGCTTCTTGTAATTGAAATTGAAACGCGCGTTGAATTTAATTTTAACTGAATCCTAACTCGAATCCTAACTCGAATCCTAACTCGAATCCTAACTCGAGTCCTAACTCGAGTCCTAACTCGAGTCCTAACTCGAATCCTAACTCGAATCCTAACTCGAATCCTAACTCGAATCCTAACTCGAATCCTAACTCGAGTCCTAACTCGGGTTCTTGCTGTCCTCTGGTCTAAAATAGAACTGACCGATTCGGTCGAAAAGAGAATGTATCACCTTTTATATAATGCCTAATGGAATATTGATCAAATACTACGAAATCATATATTATGAATATGTATACCATTTTCTCGTTTGTGAATTGCAAAGGATTGTTGACATAAGATCAAGGAAAACTTGTCATTCGTTTTGCGCCCTTGTTTTGTTTACATGAAGGAAGCGGAATGAAAGTTTTCGATCAAAACACATGAGTGAAGTGATTTAACTTGACATTCAATCATGAATCGGTTCCGGAAATTTTTCGAACCGATCGAGATTAACTTCATATTTATTTGTATATTTATGCGTGTCGGAATTTTAATACGCACATGAAGCAGAGAGTAGCCAAACGTCAGTAAACGCACATAAACATTACGTATGATCAGTGGGAAACAACACGACGTATTAAAATAATAAAGTTGAAGCAAGCTTTTTTTACGTAAGCTCCCCACTTCGATCGAAGCATGGATAGATTCGCGCTTTACCCTAATACGCTTTCAATACCGGCTACCGACGTGGTTCACTACGTTGCCACGAAACATAAGGAGTTTGGCAGAGCGATCTTTCTCGATATGTGAGCAACCGAAATGTAAAATTATTATAGCATCAACCTAAGTCATTTTTAGGGTTAGCTAGGATTAGGGATTGGTTTGTATTTCGGTTTGTTCATATATCGAGAAAGCGCCAACTTTATTTGAAATCCCTAATGTGAATGGCGAGACATGAGATCCATGAAGACATGAAGAATGAAGACATGAAGCGATAACAAACCGAACCGAAAACCGAACCGGAACCGAACCGCAGTGTTAGGTTATTTCTGAGCAGTACTGTACACTACAGCCCAGAGACGTTTCCTTGAATTCTGCTGCAGTACTAAACAATTGGCACCGTCAGGTTTCCCATGCCCAGCTTCCGAATGGACATTGATTCTCTTTGTCGCACATCTATCTGAGTCGTTGAAAGCAGCATCGATAAAGGTTTACCTGGCCGGTGTAAGATCGCTTCATGTCGAGCAAGGATTTGCAAACCCTCTAGAAAACCGACTGTGCCTGGAAAGAGTTCTCCGAGGAATTAAAAGGATACAAGGCAGCGATAAACGAGATCGACGCCCCGTGACGATCCACGTATTACGGCAAATCTAACGCCAACTGACACGCTACGACGACGCCATGTTTTGGGCTGCTTCTTGCCTCGGCTTCTTTGGGTTTTTGAGATCTGGCGAATTTACAGTTTCATCCAGTTCATCCTTTGATTGTGACCGACACCTCAGCGTCCAGGACATCCAAGTCGACCAACTTAAGCATCCGAAATACATGCTTGTCAAAATCAAGGCATCAAAAACCGATCAATTTCGCAAAGGCATTACCCTGCGCTTAGCGGCATCTGGTTCCTCGATCTGTGCAGTGAGATCAGTCCTTCAGTATCTTCACCTCCGTGGCAGCAAGTCAGGACCACTATTTATCCATCAGAATGGACAGGCTCTCACACGCGCCACTTTGTCACGGCTCACCGAGCCGGGTTTTCGGGCAACTTCTCCGGCCATAGTTTTAGAATTGGAGCAGCTTCCACAGCCGCGCAAAAAGGGATCCCAGATCATCTTATAAAAACTCTCGGGCGCTGGGAGAGTAACGCTTATCAACTTTATATTAGGACACCAGTGACTACATTAGACAAGGTTGCGCCGCTACTAACAAAATAGTGGACACTATAGATATATATATATATATATATATATATATATAATATATATATATATATATATATATAATATATATATATATATATATATATATATATATATATATATATATATATATATATATATATATATATATATATATATATAGGGCTATTGCATTGCTAATCTAGGGCTGTTGTATTGCTAATCTAGGGCTATTGTATGGTTATTGTTATTGTTGCTGATAATATTCAGACTAATTTGCACATTTAATACACACTCTCTGGTAAAGGTAAACGAACATTGATTTATTGAGAGCATGAGTACAACGAGCCCATGCTGAGCCTGGGTATAACGTACCCAGTCCGAGCATGACGAACACATTCCGAGCATGGGGCGACGAGCCCATTCCGAGCCGGGGTATAGCGACTCCAGTCCGAGCATGACGAACACATTCCGAGCATGGGGTAACGAGCCCATTCCGAGCCTGGGTATAGCATTCGCATCCCGAGCATGGGCATGACGAACCCATTCATAGCACAAGTATAGCGACCTCATTGATGCACGAAAAATGAGTCGGTTGTGTGACCAGACCTATATGATTCGACCAGACTGGAAGGAGTGCTTGGAGGCTGAGAACTCCTCAGGCATGAGTTCTCAGATTGGTGATCGGATCAGGACCAACAGGCTCAGTCATCCTGATCCGTCTCCAAGCAACTTGGACAACAGCACGCATCAACCAGTCGGTGTGCCTGTCACCCAACCATCCAAACGGGTAAGTATAAATGTGGCATTCGTGTTCACACACATGATCGACGTGTGGTTTAAGTCGGCGATACAGCAGACGATTCGTAAATCGACGTATTTTGATCAAAATTGTCGTCGCATATCAATACCTTGATGTGAAAAGGGACGTCAGAGTGCGTTTATTCATTATGGATACTAAAGATTATATTTTAACGTTTTATATCAATGTATTACAACATTAACGATAACCACATGAAATCGATAGTCTGGCCATGCTATTATTTGTAAACCAACACGTCCGAACAAACTTAAACATGTTTCCTAACCTCAGTAACAGTTGCGACGACTGGAACAACATAAAAATACGATATCCGACACTTCTAAGTTGAATTAACCATCGAAATATTGCAAATACAACTCAATGTCTGTTTACTCCGCCATCTCTGAAATATGATCTGTTAACGTGAAGCTGTCGCCATATTCAGCAGCCGTTTTATATTTTGATATTTTTTCGACAAATCTTCATCTGATTGTTTCAGATTCATTTATTTTGTTATAAATAAGTTGTGATTTTCAGTGGACAATTTAATTCTCTTTCGTATGGTGTATGTTGCGCAGTTGTGGAAGGATGGTACAGACAATACGGCAGACGATAAACACTTCGTGGGGCTCAGCGTAGTATACGCTACACGGCTGACAGCCGTACAAAAATATATGCCAAGTTCGAATTACACCCCGAATTTATACACGTAGCCTTATTTCTCCGCAACTATTGTATAGAATATTTTCAAATTAATATATGCTACAGACAATTTAATTCTCTTTCGTATGGTGTATGTTGCGCAGTTGGAAGAATGATACAGGCGATTCAGGCATATTAATTAACATATTAATTACTTTTAATTGCTCTGGTTAGTAATTTTGTATTAGTTAGATTTAGTAGGCGAAGAACCACTATGTGGACAATGGATATACTACCAATAAATCATTATTATTATTATTATTACTTATTATTATTATTATTATTATTATCATCATGTAAATATAAAAATATTCTATAGAATAGTTTAATATCATGGAGAAATAGCGTGTATAATTTAGTGTTGTTATTACAACTTGAAATTTTCATATTTTGAATCGGCTGCGGCAACCCTGAATCGCCGCAATATTCTACGCATCATCGTGTATATACCATTCGAAAGATCATTAAATTCTAGCACTTTCAGGAGATGACGTCAGTAGCCATGTTTGTCCGCATTTACCCATAATTCTTGCGGCCATAACAAAAGAAAATAGCTCATTTGCATTTAGCAATCATTTGTGAGTCAAGTTTGGAGTGTTGAGTTAAAGATACGAGCTTCTCTTCGCACGCAGAATATGTGAAATTGCGAAGCGACGAATACGAAATATTGCGCCATAACACACGTGGTCACTCTGATCACGTGCTATGTGGAATAAAGTACCGGTCGGCATTTTGATACCATGTTCAGAGAGATTTTAACAATGTTGTCAGCTTGGCGGAGCCTGAGGATTTCAGTATTATTTTAGACCAGATTGGTGTAATGTTAGACAGATTTGGTGTGTAGACAACCATATATATAAAGACAATGATGCATTCAATTTCATTTATGATATTAGTGAAATCAGCTATTCAGTTGTTTTTCATGCATTACTAAAACAGAAAACAGAATAGTTCATAATTATTCAAATATTTTTGAATAGAATAATTTTATATATTTAATTACCAATTTTTACCTCAACTTATCCACAAATCAAGAAAAACTACAATGACTCCAAGAAAGGGCATAATAACTCCAACAAAGAGTGCTCGGACTCCAACAAAGAGTGCTGTGACTCTAACAAAGACCTAACACCTAGAAAGAGTTCATAGAGTCCACTAAAGTGTCATTTTGACCCCATGTTGTGGTCAAAACAACCCTTAGAGTCAAAACCACTCCATGCTTCGAGGAAAGATGCTGAAATGACTCCTTGGGGTCAAGACGACTCTTTTGAATTTACAGTGTGGGCAAGAGCACAAGCATTGTTCTTGAGATGTAAAGGATCAACATGAATTCTGTCAACCAGTGGACCTATTGGAGGTACAAACTCCTGCCTACTTTTTTTATTTGCAATAAAAGTGGTCACTTTTGACCTCCAGGTGGAATCAGCCAATTTTTGCTAAGAAAGTTTGTTCTTCAGATCCTCAACACATTTTGTAACACTTAACCTTGAGGAGTACTTCCACGGTTGCCAAGTGTTCCCTTTTTCAACACCAAAGGTAATTCCTCTGATGTCATTTGAATTATCATTACAAACATTTGCAAATGATGAAAAATATGTGGCACTATTACTAAGCTCTCCAGACAAAAATGCAATCATTTTCATATGATCATTAGGGAGCTCTGCAATACAAAATTTCACATTGACTGTAACTGGGCCACTAGATCCAGCATAAGTACATGGGAAGATTTGTTGTTCAATGCTTTGTATATCAGACAAAAGAATTTTGACATAGCGCTGTAACTGGTCACTACAATTTGCCCCAAAAAGCAAGTAGTTCTCATTACTGCTCAAAATTCCTCGTCCTATGTTTAAAATACCAACAAGCCAAGCACACGAGGTATCATCCTTTCCTAAAGGTGCAGCATCACCGCCCAAAGATAAAAAAATGTTTACTCCTGATCACCAAACCATTTCAAAGTGTGCATGACCACTGTAGCGACATATAAAACTCAGCAAGTTTTATCAACAACTCCTGTAAGTGCCTATAACAACCACATACCCTGTCATCTTCATCAAGACCCTCACAAAGAGTGTCATAGACACTATAGATATTCCTTAAGGTATATATTGACTTAATAAAAGGCATTAATTTAATATAGGGGGCAAGCCGAGGAATTGGGCAATTATTGACAGAAAGACGTACATTTTTCTTTTTGTTATCCATATAAATCTTACGATATTTTTGTTTGCCTGCCAAGTACACAATAGTTAATTGTAATATTAGTGTAATATACGGAAATACTGCGTACCATATTTCCATGGGAGGAAATGATCAACTAATTTTTTCTTGTATACCTTGGTTTGACTTGTTGAACTTCTCACTTGTTGACATAACATCAACAATAATTCCCTCGTTATACTTCTTCAAAACGGTATCAACAAGACCAACAGCACCTGGAACTTCTGACTCCACGCTACCTCCATGAATCACCGGAGCTGCCCCAAATGTTTCCTTCCTTCTCTGCCTAGCGACTGACAAGCGGGGCAGGCTGGGAGAGGTCACTGAAAGTGATCTCTTTGTTTACATTACAAGTCTAAAAACTGGTGTGTAAAATTACACACGAAATGCGCAATTTTACACACATAGTGTGTAAAATTGCACAGTGTGGCCGCTAAAACACGCAAAAAAACACTGTGTGTGCTTTATTACATACCATGCGTGTTTTATTACACGCATTGTGTGTTTTTCTACATACCTATGCGTGTATTTACTCACGTAGGCGTGTTATTTTACACATACGTTTTTGTGTGTAATTTTTACACACCATTGAATATTGAATGGTGTGTTAATTTAGCACAGTTTTTTCATTTTACACGCCATAGGCAAAAACACACCATTCAAATTTACACGCCTTGCTTCATTTTACACATCTTAAATAAACACACCATTCAAATTTACACGCCTTGCTTCATTTTACACAGCTTAAATAAACACACCATTCAAGTTTACACATCTTGCTGCACTTCTTGCATGTTTCAGGACGGCGGAGCGTGTTTATTTTAAAATTAATTTCCAAGGAATACAACGTACGGAAAACCTCGATTTAGATATTCCAGAGGTATTTCATATAGGTTTTTCCGGTTTATAAAAACAACACAGCCAACATGTTCCTTAGCTTTAATACATATGTTATTTTCATAATTTTGAATGCTCATTATTTTGTCCCTGGAAGGATTATCAAACTGAAAATAGCGCTTGTGTTATAACAAAATGTAATACGCGAGTTTGTATTGAATCGCCGCGAGTTTGACTCGCGTGCGTTATTACTGTATTTTAAAATTTTTATTCAACACAAGGCGAATCAGAGCCAGGCGATGGATTTATTTAGCCAATGGATACTTGGTTTCGATAAATTTTCATGATCATGTATCGTCTAAAACATGCCACCGTATTGTATATTATTACCGTGTTTTTGTTCAATGATAATTGATATATGGATTTATTTACCAACACTATTAAGTCTAAACTTGGACTAAACCAGAATGGATGAACATTTTAATGCCTTCGATCATGAATACACGAGGTATGACTATATATATATATAAAATATTAAGATGGTGAACCGATGAACGAGCTGATGTTTCGAGCGAAGCATGAGTCACAGCGAGCAGTTTAAAGGTTTTCGATCACAATTCAGATAAAAATATATTCCTTGCAGGGTTTCTTGAAAAATACCCCCCCCCCCCCCCCCCCACCCCCCCCCCCCCCCCCCCCCCTCCCCCCCCCCCCCCCCCGCTGTAGATTTAAAATAGTAATTTAATATGATGCCACTGCAGTTGACCAGAGCCTAGTCACTAAGTTGCATTTTTCGCAACTCGTCTGGTTTGGTCTTAAAATCTATATATTCCAACACTTGAAATTTTCCTTCACCATAAATCCTTAGTACCTGTAATTTAATTGAGTGAAGTGCCCAATATTACTTGTAATATACCCAGAATCTTATCCCAGCATTACCACCACTATATTATATACAGAACTTGTGACTAGGCTCACGGCAACGGCTTCCATAGCTCAGTGGTCAGAGCACTGCACTAGCATCGCAGGGTCGTGGGTTCAATTCCAGCCGGAAGGCCTTGAAGTTGCATTTTTCGCAACTGGTCCCGGTTTGGTCTTAAAATGTATGTATTCCAACACTCGAAATTTTCCTTCACCATAAATCCTTTCAACATGTAGTTTGATCGAGTGAATGCCAAATATTACCTATAATATACCCAGAATCTTATCCCGGCATTACCACCACCATATATTAATATACAGAACTCGTGACTATAGGCTCTCCGCAACGGCTTCCGTAGCTCAGTGGTCAGAGCACTGTACTACCATTGCAGGGTTGCGGGTTCAATTCCAGACAGAAGGCCGCTAAGTTGCATTTTTCACAACTCGTCCCGGTTTGGTCTTAAAATGTATAATTCGAAATTTTCCTTCACCATAAATCCTTAGAACCTATATTATATATATATATATATACTAATAATTTGTTTCCTGCAATAAGATTTTCAGTGGTTTTATAATAGGATTTTATATATTATACAGTATACATATATTATAATAAATTATATGTTATATATTATACACATTAAACATTGGATAATATGTTAAAAGAGTTCAACACTGGCAGTGTCTTTGTCAACAACAAATTTTTGTTCTCCTTTTTCAATACAATGTAGAACACCATGCCATGGCAAATTGTTGTATGTCAGCACTGTCTTCCCCTCTGTCATTTCCACATGATAGGCCATGTAATGTTGTTTAAAACCAACTGTTTCCAAAATAGTCACCAGAAACATTTTCTCATCCTCCCACACAATTATACTCTCTAGTAGTCCAAACAAAGGATAATCTTGCTCCGCATTTGGTTGCATTTCTGCAAGTCGAACCCTTACGAAAAAAGTCTATAGGCGCCTATAGGCTGCCTATAGGCGCCTATAGAGACCTATAGGCACATCGCCTATAGAACTGTATGCCTATAGGTTGCCTATAGAAACCTATAGGCACATCGCCTATAGAACTGTATGCCTATAGGTTGCCTATAGAGACCTATAGGCACATCACCTATACTAAGAACTATATGCCTAGACAAAAATAATAGATATATAAATATATTCTGGCTTTGTGAGAAATTAAAACACCTCCAATGACTCATTGACAGATATTTTCTGTGTTTAAAATATTACTACCATTGTAGTAATTAAATATTACTACCATGTTAAATATTACTACCATTGAAGTAATATTACTACCATTGTAGTTCCCATATTTTGTATTTATAATACACCTGCTTTGTGGTTGGTTTGAGATTTATAATAAAAATTGCTTGGAACTTCATGGATACCTAAAGCTGAGTACTTTGTGTAAATAAATTAATGCGCAGAGTTTTGGATAGTTTGCAGAGTGAAAAAGTGGTGAACTGCTGAGATTTCTAGTAACGATCGAAATACTGACATTTCGAGCAGAGCCCTTCATCAGAGTAAGACAAGATTAAACAAAATAAATAGGGTTTATACACATGTACTTCATGTAAGCCTGACCCCAACATAATACACCAACCATAGACTTGTTGTGACAAATAATACACTTACATGAAGTAGGTCCCAAAATAGTCAGTTTTAATCGACTTTAAATTTACAGGTATACTTCACCTATAATACAGTTAATTTAAAATTCCTTTAAAATGCAACCAATAAAAACTCAACATTGATGACCAGTGAGGCAACCTTTAATTTAGAAACCCCTGAATAGTCTATAGGTTTGATATTATCAGAATGGACGATAGTACCCCATAAATCTTAATTACATTATATATTTTACTATGTTGACAAACAATAGTTTTACGGGTACATCATAAACATAGACGGATTTTCATATTTTTTACTGGGGTGGTGCCATAAATTTTAGGGGGGTGAGCAGGTGAGGTAACACAAAGCGTCACCAAACCAAGGTGAGGTCTAAGACAGTTAGACTCTAGGGGTAGAGCCGCGAGGAGGCTAGAGAGTAGAAAACAAAGTACCCCAGGAAAAATTTGAAAAAATCAAGATTTCTAGCCTCGCAAAAAACTAAGTTTTTTTGAAGTTGTCAAATCAATGAATTTGGCATTTCCGTTGAGAGTTAAAATTAAATGAACCTGTAAAGTGTAAAGTGTAAACCCAACACAAAATACGGGTTTAGTGGTTTACTTTTATAAAATCATATATTGTGTTGTACTGTTGTTTGAATCCGAGTACAATTTATGGCGCGCTACTTGAATACTAATTCTAAAGACCTTCAAAAGGTTTCTAAGATCAATAATCAAGTTTTCGTCCATTTTTTACTTTATCTTAAATGCAGTCTCAATTCTCAAAGCGTCTCTTGGTTATCAGCTATATTGTGAGGCGAGTACAACATCATTCGATCCCGCATAAAAAGCTAGTAAAAATCTCTATTCAGAGGAGAAATTTCATGAGGCTGCGAAAAATCGAAAATATCTATTGGCAATTGAAATTCATAAATTTTACATGTGTTAAACGGCTTAAACCATGGGTTACGTCGAGGGTTACTTAAAACGCGCATGATTTTCATTGACCAAATGACCATAGGGCAAAGGTCGAAGTCTGCCTTGTGCGCATCTTCTTTGCGCATAACAAAAACGTGTCGGAAATCGCTCGGTTGCTATAATCCGTCATTACGAGAGGAGATCGTATCGTTAAGAATTCTTTAATTTTCTCGTTTCTTTACGTTATATTTTGTGTTAAACTTTGTAAAGCAATACTTATTATCAACTTCAAAAGCAAAGGGCTATGCGAAGGATGATCTAAGCATTGCTCCAATAAACCAGGAGCGATTAGTTTCAGAGTGTTACGTTTATTTTTTATCATCAACACTCTGCACGTTCGAGTGGACTATTTAGTTATTATGCCGAAAATTGGGGGTGTTTAAAATTTTTTTTGGAGGGGTGAACAGTTTGTTTAGGGGGGTGAAAACTGATATTTGGGGGGGTGGCACCCCCCTGCACCCCCCCAGAAAATCCGTCTATGATCATAAATGCAGAACTCAATGATTCAAAAAGACTTAAATGTGAAACATAAAAATATTTTATTGTACATTTAAATATTTTTTCACTACATATACAAATATTTGCTAACAGGTATAAATACTGTACAAGTTAATAAAAATATTTACATTACTGTATTACATAATTATACTTTGTTATTGGAAGATAAATTCTGGCTATAATTTTTTAATTTACACAGAAAAATAAAGTGAGAAATAAGTATTACCTAATCCCAATAAAACCTACATGGCATAGGGCATAAGTATGAATTATTGTCACAACTGATGAAGATACACTTTTGTTGCACATCTTTTGGATATAAACCTATTAATTGATTAGTACCACTAATTTTTACCAGAAATTCAGAAGAATGTGTTAAAACACGATCCAGGTGTGCATAAGTTATACAAATCTTTGTCAAATGGTTATGTAGACTTGCCACATGACTTGGTGTTAAGTGAGCAGTTAAAGGGGCTTGGGAAAGGATTGTCTGTTACTAGTTTGTTACCTTCTCGGTTGGTTGCTGTGCAGGATCTTGTAAAAGTAAGGGTAAACAGGGCTGCTATTTCTTACAATAGGTTTGTTTATAGCCATCAGTTATTCTCTGGTGCGAGCTATGTTAGAAGTGTGCGTCACTGTAATTCGTACATTAAATTTACACATTGTCTGTATTCATTTGGGAGAATAGACTCACTTCTGATAGTGAAATTACAGTGTTCTTGTCTTGTTGGTGCAGCATGCCATTGTGAAGAGGCAAGTGTCATTCTGGTTGAGCCTTTAGAAATTGTTGGGCAACCTCAATTTGTGGATGAGTGTTGGCATCAACACATTTGCCTGCCAACATTGCCATATTCTTAGACATTAAGAACATTTCACTGATTTGGAGGGGAACGCTCTGAGTTCCCTGAAAAAGATTTCCAATTGTTCTATTGTACCCTTCAAATATAAAGGTAGATGTTGCCCACAGTGGCCCACAATTGAAAACAGACTGTGCGAAATGACAGAGCGAGTGAACATTGAATGTGCAATGCCTATCACCATAAAGTTGGCCATTAAGAAGAACAAACTTGTTCAGACAGGCATTTGCTCTGTGAATAATCTCTGGAGAGAGAGATTGACCCATGAGATGGTAAATCCCATAAACAAAAAGAAACCAGTGATTTAGATAAACTGTAGGTAATATACCTTTTAAAATAACCAGTGAATAAAATACAAATGCCCTAAACTCAGATGCCTTCCAGTACTTCCTCATTTTCAAAGACCTTGGACACCTGGATATGTCACTTGGTGGAGAAATTCCTAGCAATCGCTTATCTAAATTCAACACCTTTCTGCCAAGATAAAAATCTTTATCTTTATTTGAGGGATCTAGCCAAGTGTTTAAAAAACTGCCTGGTCACCCCCAGGAAACCTGCATGCTGAACCTCAGCACAAATACCTTTAACACAGTCAAAATTAGGAAGAAGCATGAGAACAGAAGGACCTTTTGTTCCTTGCTGACACACTCCAGTCGTTTGACTGGTTACAGCTAACTTTTTCTGTAAGATGTCTGTTCTCTCTGCTACATTGTGTTCATATGGATAAACACGGATAGGGGGACCATTGCCATTTGGCAGTGCTGTCCCTTCCTGTAAGCACCAATCACACCCACATACACCATTAAACTGTTTGCAATTCCTTACAATGGCCCGGGCAATTGCATCAGTTGAGAGAAACAGAGCAAAGACTTTCCGTTCAATATTAGCTACACATAACCCCTCTGTTCCTAGATCTATAAGTTCAGATACAAATGGTTTTAAGAATGTGTTCATTTGTGGTTTTTGGTCACCAAACCACAACCCACCCATTATTATATGTTTCTTCCGGAGATGTGGTGGTAGTTCATTAATTGTTGCCAAAATAGGCCAAGCTGAATAGTTGGAAGACTTAAATATTGCAATCCCATCAGTGTTAAACAATAATGACAAGTCGTAATCTCCAATTTTGCCATCACGAATTAAACTTTGATATACCTTTCCATGAACAATATCTTTAATTAGACCAGCATTACCAGTGTCTAAATCCTTAGGACATAGTAACTCATCAGCAATACCAGGTATCTTCAACATGTTAACAATCTGCTGTTTAACAGGCAGTCTGACAAAATAGTCTCCATTTTTGTAATTGGCATCAGCATTAAATGGGCTGTCACAGTTTCCACAGTTGTTATTTTCACGTTCTGAACCAAGATAAGCCTTGCAATTTTTGCAGAAGAAGTGAACCTGCAAGTATGGGAAGAGCTAATTTAGTGAAAGCATTTTAAAACAACTTTCAAGACAAGTAAAATATTTGCACGAGCAAAAAATAACAGGGCAATTCCATGTTTAAATGCACTTTTTGTGATTTCTTAAATTAAGCAAGAGCCCTTAGTGGCTAAGGAAATTTTATCCTCTTTACGCATTTTAGCTATAAAAATGTCTAACTTTATTGCCAACATCCAAATACAGTGTCGTAATTCTTCAAATTTACCTCTACATAGTTACAATTTTACATGAAATTAAGGTTTTTACACAACATTTACAATGTGTGCATACTATGCTGAAAAAGCAAAAAGCAATATTTTGGTTGATTGTTGAAAATATTACAATGGATTAAATTTGTTTTAAATCCAATCCCCTATCAAATTGGGTAACTTTGGGCACAAATATTAATAAAGAAGCACGAGACAAAAGTGTAATGTCCGTTACGGCTTCTGTGTAATGTCCGCTACACACAAATTTGTTATTTATGTCAAAAAAAGGTAAAATTTTATCCAACATGTACAATGGATTCATAATTTAGGTGTTTTGTTGTAACAATCATTGTAATTGAGAAGATATGTTGTTTGAAAAAGTACTAAAATAGCCATAAAATAGTACATAAAATAGCCAAAGATACCGAGGTAAGCATTTTTATACATAATATTATATGCACAGCACTTATTTGTCATGTAAACAAAACAGATTAAAAGTCAATCAAGTTATATCGTTTTATAAAGCATAAATTTAAGCCCAAAAGAAAGAAAAACCTCTAACACTGGGATTGAAATATCAATGTTTCAACTTTCAAGTAGAATTTATGATATGCAAGAGGAATTTTCATTGACACGACATTTGTCATTCTATTTTCACCAAACCTATATTGCACAAACCTAAAAAGAACCATTTTAAACACTAGAAAAACACAAAAGAGATACCAGAAACCTCAACAGGAGTTTGGATGGTCGAAATTGACCGAGGATTGAAAGGATTGCAAATGTATGTCAATTAGGTTATACATTTGGTCTTGAACGATCAGAAAGCCTTCATAGTTCTTCAACGACAATTTTGATTTTTAAGAGTAAAACAGTTTGTAATTGGGTTAAAAAAGCTGCATACAGGCTACAGCCTCATTATTACAACAGCTATATCTGTCTTTAAGACATTACCTGTTACTAGAGGAGCTTATATAGTTATATTTCACTTGGGAGCCAGGATCTCACGTTTGCCAAATTACTTGGATAAAAAAGCTGGGTAACTTGCTTTCATACAAACAGCTCCTAAGCATTTGAGAAACAAGCACTTTAGTGTCCGATCATTATCAATGTGCCTTTGAGTGTCACTATCAACACATAATTTTAAAATTATATATAGGTTATTGCGAAATGGCCAACAAATCCCAAAGTATTAAAAAGCTTAAGGAAGAAGTCACTTCCTGTTGACAGTGAAAGAAAGGACTGTGCAGCATATGTCCTTAAAACTAGTGGTAAGTTAATATCACCAAGTAAGCAATTTATACACAGTATATATGCTACAGTATCTCTGTCAATGTATATTTTTTTCAAACCATGAATTGGTGGTAATCTGCCTTACCACTGATTGCATGTACCTGTGAACACCCATAATTGTTTTCCTACTACTAAAACTATCCAAGTTTGGCCACTTTACTTTCATGTTTCAAATGTTCAACTGTTTACATCTACTGTATCATGAAGGTAAATTCAATGGCAATGTTTTCTGAAAGCAATTTTAGTCAAAATTACAAATATTGAGTTTGAGTTGCTGCACAGAGCATTCTAACTAGACCATGTAGAAGCTAGTCTAATCTACGATTCATGCTGAAGTAAATCATTGAACATTTAAAACAAGTTTGCAGAGAGTAGTATAGCAACTAGGGCTGCGAGCCCAATCGACGTCAAACGTGAATATAAACACCAAAACATCACCAAATTTTGCCAAATCGCGATTCGACAAATTTGACGATGTTTTGGTGTTTATATTCACGTTTGACGTCGAATAAGCTCTCAGCCCTACTTGCTATACTACTACAGCGATCGTTAGTCAATCTAGACACCCTTCGCACGTTTTCTACTAAATTGATGTCAAACACACGCGAGACTGGCGAAACAATACCAAGTTTATACTAAATTTGACACCATTTCAGCCACATTTAAAAAATAGAAAGTGTCGTTTCAAAATTCTCACAAATTACATTTAGGAAAAAATAGAAAGTGTCATTTCAACATTTTCGCGTGTTAAAAAAATAAAATGTGGTACGAGCCCACTCTCACATATTAAAAAATAGAAAGTGTCATTTCAACATTTTCACAAATTTGTCAAATCATATTTAAAAAAATAGTCGTTTCAACATTTTCACAAATTTGTCAAATCGCATTTAAAAAATAATCGTTTCAACATTTTCACAAATTTGTCAAATCATATTTAAAAAATAGTCGTTTCAACATTTTCACAAATTTGTCAAATCACATTTAAAAAATAATCGTTTCAACATTTTCACAAATTTGTCAAATCACATTTAAAAAATAGAAAGTGTCGTTTCAACATTTTCACAAATTTGTCAAATCACATTTAAAAAAATAGTCGTCTAAACATTTTTACAAATTTATGTGTCGTAAAAGTGTCTCACGCGTGATAAAATTGCCACCTGTTATGCAAATTAGGTTATTGCCACCTGTTAATAATAGATTAGTCCGTTTGTTCACTATTTTCAGCGTTTGTTGCCTCGCCTCTCACTTCAATGTTTTTGTGACCATACGCGTAGGAGTCAATACCATTTTCTAAAAGGTATCGTTTATCATCAAAACAGGATAGCGACACTTTATTAATTTCGTAACTACCGAGCTGATGTTTGACACTTCTAATGGTCTTCATTATGTGTCGCAATTGTTTCTGCTCAAGTAACACACTTTTGTAATCTTCGTGTCTGATCACTTTTTTAATTATATTCTTTCTAATACCTTTAGCGGTTTTCCCGCCGCCTCCACCCTCTTTCAAATAGCTGTACATTTTACTGCGCAACCCGACGAACTCGACAATTGGCGTTCCAGCGCACTCGTCCTTCATCTTCCCAATAACTTTCTTATTCTCTCTAAAAAAGAATGGGCTGTCTGCAGGATAGTCGCTATTGTCGAACTTTTCGCACTCCATCATAAAGTCGGAATAAACGTCGTCAGTTTTGATTGAGTACAACAGACTGTCAGTGTCAGTGAAGTGCAATCTACAGGTGTCGCTAGAGTACTTTTTCATAATATAATTGTAGTGGAAATTATACATCAGCGTTTTACTCAAGTCTAGTATGCACATACCCACATATGCAGGTCTATTTAGTGTCAACGTTTCTTTAACTTTGTGGACAGCAACTAAGTTCTCGCTAAATATTTTGCAAGACACAAACGTCGGCTTCGAGACAAGCTTTTCTAATTTCTTCGCAGTGGTCACTAATCTTACGTCCACACGCTTCCTCAAGTTTTCCATCGTTTTTCCGAACACACTGTTGTTCATCAACTTGAAGAAGTCCTTCTCAAAAGCGTTCTTAGCCGCAGTTCTTTTGACTGTGTTAAAGTCGATGTACTTGCCTAGCCACTTGGACTGGTCAAACTGCAGGACCCTGTGAATCTTATTGATTTTTAATCCAAGATCCATGTACAACTGCAGATTTCCGTAGTGACACACATACTTTTTTTTGTCCATCAAATTAGTCACCAGCTTCTTCACACCACCAACACTCACGTTAAACTTATTTTTGATTTTCGTGCAGTACTCCGACAACATGTCAACGGTTATCTCCATCTTCTCGGGAGCCAGCGGGTAATCGTTGTGTAGGTCATGCAAATGGGCTGGGTACTCCAAGTCGACCTCAAGCAGTAAACCTTTTTTACTATTGTTGTGATAGTCGTGCAGATTAACCTTTTCTATTTCTCTCCCAGTCAACCACTTGAAGCCACCCGTGGGGAGACTTTGGCTCATTGCCCATCCATACAAGTTGTTGGCGTCAAGGTACATCAAATACTTCGACTCTTGCTCTTTGTCATACCCTTCCATGTACTTATTATTCGCCACACCATGTCTGTTGCATATGTAGCTCACACCACCACGCATACCCATTTCTACGAACTGGAACATGTCAATGTCAGACAATAATTCGAGTTCCACACCAGTCATCTTTAGCATGGCATCCCAAGCCAATCCAGGCGATGTGAAATAGTGACACGGGTCTAATTTATACTCGCGATGGCATGTCTTTCTAAAGTTCTCAAAAACGTCAGCGAGCAAGACCACATCGCTTTTCAAATACAGGTCGTGATACCCACCCATGTTCTCAACGTCGAAGTAGTCCCACACATCGATGGCGCGCTCATGCATTTCTTCCGTAATGTGCTCGTCATTCAGAATATTGTAAAAGTCCTTTTTGGAGGGTAGCTCGCATTCATCAAATTTATCAAAGGAGTCCATGTAATCATAGGGATAGACCCCCTTTCTTGTCATAAGTGCCAAACCCTCGTCGTGAAACACTTCTGATGTGTATTTGAAAGCGTCCCTTGGTAGGTTCTTCACCAAGTTGTCTAGACCACTACTCATGAACTGAAAGCTGTCCAAGAATACTAAGTTTTTTCCAAGCATGAACGCCATGTACTTCTCCATGTTGTTTGGTATCACATTTATGTCTTGGCCAAACTTGCCAATCTCCTGCATGATGAAATGGCTATCGTAGCCACGTAAGTTATGGAAGATCACAGGAATTTTGTCAGTCAACTTAAAGTTCACATTACACTGACGATGTGCAGACCCTCTGTACTTACCTGACACGTGACAGTGGTCTCTCACTCTAACGTCAGCACCAGTGTACTCAACACTGCAAATATGACAACTCTTAGCCTCGTCAAAGTTCTTCTTATCGGCATCAGTCAGTATCATTTCTTTGTTAAAGTGACTCTCAGATGTCTCTTTACAATATTCGACAATTTCTAGCATCTCCCCAATGAACTTGTTGACTGCATTTTCACCGCGGTACACTTTTACTGGCTTACTGTACTCATTGTCATAGCAACAAACCAGTTTATACCCATAGCCGCAGTCAACATGCCTCTGGTAAGCATTTGTGTAGCTACACTCGCTTGATGGTGTCGCTGTGTGCACCTTCTGTGTGATAGCCTCGAAGTCTGCATACACCACAAATGGTACGTTTAGCTGTCTACTAAAATTCTCGTATTTCACTTTCGCACCTTTTTGCGGCATTTTAATAGCTTGCTTCCCATTAATGACCAAACACACTTCAATATGACTTTCAAGCACGTCCGCGCGGGTGAAACACTGCAAACAATACCTGCAAAAGTGCTTTCTCGCCTTATACTTTGTCTGACGGTACATGAATTTGTTAAAATCGCGAATGTACACATAATGCTTGTTGCCCGCGTCATTAGTTATCAACAATAGGTCCATATGGTCAGGATACGTCTCCTTAGAAACGTACACAGGGAATGGCTGCTTATTTTCGTACCCAAAAACATTTATGCTAATATCGTTCGCCTTTTCGATCTTGTTGTAGTCTTTGAGTGTGACTGGGAAGTCAATTCCGTCATAGTTCAGCTCACCGACATGCCTAGCGTACTTCGACGTTCTATCAGAGTGTTTTCCAACAGGAAACTTATGCGCTAGGTGGCACCATCTAAAGCACTCGTTGTCATCATCGTTATTTACATTTATCAAACCCTTCATACTGTTGCGCAGCTCCTTTGGCAACGCAATGTAGCTACTCCCATGCAAAGGTCTGTAAATAGCGACATTGACGTAGTGCGCATCTATTTTGTCGATAGTCCATCCAGACCCCTCAGATAACCACCCAGCTATCCGCGTCAAAATCTGCTCCGACCCACGATTGGCGACACCCTCGATGTCATGCTCATTAATGACGACGAACGTTTCGCTGTTAAAGTAGGCAGTTTTGTATGTGGTCTTATCGAGTTCTAAAACTTTCTCAAAAGTGACCTTGACTGTCTCTACCACTTTCATTCCGTTGGTCTCACCTAGTTCACGTCTCAAAAGGTTAGTGACAGCACTTCTACTACCACTTACCTGATTGATGTCTCTGTCGTCAATTACTTCGACTCCATAGGACCTTGTGAACCCTCTCAGTGCTCGATGCAACAGATGTGTTGACGGTGTGAGGTCTTGGGCTACAGGTTGTGTTTCTTGGTCTCCAAAAAAGCCGTGAACGTTGGTCGCTTCATCTGTTAGTGAATTGACAACGGCTGCACTCGTCTTGTGCGCCCGTCTTTTTGTCAGTGGGTTTTTCACAGTCCGACTCATTGGCTTCTATATACTACACTTGTTTTTTTCCTAAACCACTCGTCGTAATAATTGTCGCCACTTTCGCACCATCCTAGTTTTGGGTACACCACCCCAAACAAATTATCGTCGAACAAGTCTTTCACCTTCCCGTCTTTGAGGTCTGACACCTTCTTGAGTGTCTTGACTCGTCTTCTATGACACAACCTAATAATGTAGTATCCATATCTGCTGACATTTCTACCCTTGATCAAATTGCATGAGTGCAACACATTGACAACTTTCAGGAAGTCCTCTTTTATCAACTCAAGGTGCTCACCCTTCACGACGTTCCGCAGTCTCCTCCCCATCCACCAAGACCGTTTGTGAACGCTTTTTAATCGCGTGAGTCTCATGTCGCTGTAACTCTGAGTGTAACCCCATTCGACGTCGCCACACTTTGGACACGCGTACCCACCGCAGTCGGTCACATGTTTCACAACGTCACAATCCGAGCAGTAGTAAATTCTGAAGGTGTCTCCACACTCAACTTGTGTCTCATTCGCGATTTCGTCAATTGTGTAGCCGTAGCTCATCTGCCTCATAAGTTCGTCCATCACTCTTATACTACTCCAACATTTTTTTCACCGAACTAGTACCCATACCGCTATTCCACTACCCAAACCTAGCACACCAACAAACAATAATTGGTATTCCCTCATTTCCGCACTCGGTTGGTAGTAATCCGCAATCTTCGGGGGGTCAGTGAACACTCGTCCGCCGTGCTGAATAGTCATCGCTCTTCCAAGCTCCTCCAACGCGCGGCTTGTGTCATTGATGTCAGCATTAGCATCAGAGAGCCGTTGTCGTAAACGCTGGATCTTATCTCTCTTGGCGACTTCGTTTTCAGACCACGCTTCTTTCGCACCGGCTAACTGCTCCAACGCATGGTTATGTCTTTTCATCTCAGCTTCATAGCCTGAGTGATTAAACTTCGAGAACATAAAGCCAGCGCCTGCAAAAGCCACTGCATTAAAAATCCCTCCAGCCACAACACTCACCATTAACTTACATTGATTTGAATGGGTCTGTCGGTATCCACTTTTTCGATTGCATCCACTTTACTAACAGCGTTCCTGCACCAACAGCTGCAGCAAGTTTCACTGTACCTTTAACTGTCTCTGGTGTTCCCAATGGTTCTCCCAAAGCCTTTTTAGAAATCATACTCACTGCCACAGCACCAGTCGTGACAAGTAGCGCGTCGTACAATTCGTTCATAAGTTCTTTTCGATCGATCGCAGTCATATACATTGTCGTGTGTTTTGTTCAAGAATCAAATGTGTCTAACGCTGGACGACGAGTTCTATGACTTTCTGACGCAGGTGTTGGTGTAGTGCTCACAGGTTCTTTTTCACTGCTAATTGTGTACCATAGTGAAGCACCAGCAATGATAACACCAAGTGTTCCAACAATGTAACCATAGCTCCACTCACTACCCTGTTCTTCGTTGACTATCATTTCACGCATTTTCTTTTCTTTCGCAGCTTTCGATATCTCAGCCAACTTTTTACCAGCAGCGACGCGTTTTGGGTCCTTTACCTTAACACTTTTCACATCAGCTGTGATCTTAGCGTCGACAGCCGTCTGTGAGTCTTCAACCATCTAATACACTATCACGTGTTATCTTACTCACAGTTGACCTCACAGGTATCTCACAGTTGACCTCACAGGTATCTCACAGTTCCAGACCAAACGCACTAAAAAATTTGGGAGTATAACATAATGACTCAAGACCGAGAGGTTAGCGAAGAGGTTATTGACCGCTTGCTGAGAACAGCCTTTGTCAGTGTGTCTACCCCACGAGTCGACAATGGACCCAACGTCTTAAACGAGTACTTTTCAATATACAATCTGCTCGACCTCAGACGTGAAGAGGTGTTAATAAAACAGCCTATCCCCCAGGTCGACTGTGCGAGGCATCTTCACGACACTTGGATCGATCTTCGAGAAGATAGAGCCAAGGAGATTGCTGATAGATTAGCTAGCATAATCCCTGTGTGGTGTTACTCATCATTCAAGTACCTTATGTTAGCAAGTGATGTCTACTTGAACAACCCTAGTGGGTCCAACGGTACGTTACTCGGTAACTTCCTCCAAGTGTTCTTAGCGACCCTTATATGGAGACCATGCCCAACCAAAGCCAAAGCGTGGCTAGAGCTCGCCGCGAACCGCGACGTTCACGTTTGCAAGGTTGGGTGTAAGGAAATACTAGGTGTGGACGATATCAGGGACCACGTACTCTCGCCCGCCCACAGACACTTTGCGAGAGATGAAAACGTTTACACCTGTCACCCATGCGGTGTGGTCACCAACGACCCACTGCATCGCTTGAGACACGAGAGCTCGAGGTCTCATCTTAAAAACTTAGAGCTTCAGCGGATATTTAACAACGAACAACAGTTGCCGCAACAGGAGAGAACATTTCTCTGGGGGTATAGTAATCATGAAGAAACTCGGTAGACTAGAAATCGTGATTGGTCCCATGTTCGCAGGAAAAACGACAGAGACTCTCCGCAGGTTAGTTGCGTTAAGTAAGTCAGGGCTCAAAGTCCTTTACATGAACAACACAGGTGACACTAGGCGAACTGACCACGCGTTCTCCACACATCGTCAGACCATTGTCGTCGGGTCAGACAGTTTACCTGCGAAGTTAGTCACCAACCTTCCGAGTTCTTCCGAGATAGCTGATTACGACGTCATTGGCATTGATGAGGGCCATTGGTACTCTGATCTACTCCCAGTTATTCGCGAATATGTCAAAGCTGGTATTCACGTCATTATTTGTGGTCTCATAACAACAGAGCATTTAAAAAGACTTGGTGAACTCGACACGTTGTTCCCAATGGCAGACGACATCACATTTCTAAAAGCGCATTGCGTCGTTTGTCGTGACACTCGCGGAACAACTGTTGATGCACCATTCAATTGGAGATACAACCCAGGACCATCGTTTGTTGGTGGTGCTGAGCAATATCGCGCAGTGTGCAGACGTCATCATCCTTCCACACAAAATTAAGGGTGTTCTCAGATACCCCACTTTATTAAATTTAGACACTAGTCACATGAAGCGTCCAATGTCATAGAAACATTTTTTCACACAGTGGTCAGAAGGTTTGTGAAATAAATAGAGAAAGTTTTGCAGATATTTTGATCAAGTTAAAAACGTCTTTAAAAATGCTAGAGCAGTTGTCGCTTCAAACGTTGTCTCAACAACGAGAACGAGCGCTAACTCGACTTATTACTCGCTGTCTAAAAAGTCTCTTTACAATAGCGTCTCTCATGGTTACTCAACGCTGATTTATTTTTAAATTTACGAAAACACTGGGAACACTGAAACCCAACGTCAAAGAAATATTTTATCACCGTGGTAATAGCGTCGTCGTACGAGTCGCACAAGAGTGTTAGATAACCAGCGGATTTGTATCTGAGCAGCAGAGACTCCTGCTCTTCAGATGTCTTACCTGTGCCACCTGGATTCTTGAACTCAATCACAAGCCCGCTATGCTGTCGGTTTGCGTTGGCAATAATCAAGTCAGGCGTTCCACGTTGGTAACCTTTTTTCCACGAATTTATTCTTTTACTCGAAGTGTCTTGATTCTCGCCACAAGCGGCTATCAAAATAGCTTCTGGATAATATTTCCTAAGAAAGCCAACAACTTTCGTATGAAGGTCGAACTCAGTGATCATTTTAAACTGATTGTGTTTGAGACCGACGTCAGCTAAACTTTTTTTAACGCTTGGCAAGACTTCTGTGTGCACCCACCTTCCAAAGTGTTTCGCGCGCTCCAATTTACTCGAGAACGTCAATGAGTAGACCCCAAGTTCGTTGATAAACGAGGCCTGTTCCATCTTCATTTTACAGTCAGGTTCGACGTGGTCGTGAACCGCATCTTTTGGTCGAGCATAACCTAGAGCGCTCGCGACTTCTTTTGCTTTGAACCATATGCCACCGTTGTGATTAACCGTCGTGATTTGGTGACCATCGAATAATTGCACTGAGTTGGTCGCCATTACTATAGCCTCGCAAAAAAAACTACTCGACATAGGTGTCAGGTTTTTTATAGATCTGGTTTGTTGTGTACCAATGCAGCAGGTGTGTTTTATTAGTCCTCAGTTTTCTACGTCGTCTGAAAAAGTTTCTAATGTTACGAGCCAGTTTTCTAAGCCAACCCATTACATAACTTAAGTCACGTCTCCTACCACTCCCACAGTGTCTGACTCTGGTAACATAATAGGTTTGCCGTAAGTCTTTTTAGACCTCATACCAATCTCAGCGTGGAGCTCGAGAGTCACGTCACCGCGGCCAAACGATCCACCAGCTTTGAACATGTGATCAGTCGTCTTATTTATCTTATATGTTTCATGAGGTCTCGAAAAACATGCTCCCATTTACTTTACACCATATTCCTTCATCATTTCTCCACCCATGATTATGATGTCTCGGTTTGTCATGTAACCACTCACAATTTTCACACCGTAGAATTCTATCAACGATGGGTACGCATAAGGTGCGAGTGGTATTCTTGGTCGATGTATTCCAAAAATTGTTCCATAGGGTGTGCCTATCTTTCCCATATTCGCTACGAAGTCTGAATCGGTTGACTTAACATTGTTGACCCTGACATGTGAATTGCTCATTTGCCAATGTATTGATATCATATGCATTTTTGTGAGGTCAACACCACTCGGAATAGTGCATATGCTCTCCATTGCTGGGATGCTACCACCATACGCGAGTCCATGCATTAGTCATACCAGTCTTGTACCCTATGAACTTATCCCACTGACCGTCGTCGTTTGATATAATTGTCTCCCAATTTGATCCAGCGGTGCGAGTGGGTAACCTCACCACAACAAAAATGGAGAGGTCACACCACTGCATACTTGGGCAATTAAAATGGAGACCTGACTCAAGTGGGAGTGGTGTTAACACAGGGGACAGAAAACTTTGACCGTGAGTGTTAATGCCAATAATAGGGCCATAGGTTGGGTTGTTTTGCACTAACATATTTGTCGCGTCACCGATGGCTTTCACTTTGGAACCATCGCTGTGGAAGTCTACGTTTTTCGTGGTGTGTGTGTTGACGTTGAAGTCAAACACAATGTTGTGGTGTCGCACTTTGAAGTACCTCGGTAAATACAATTGCTCTAAGACTTTTTTATTGATGACGTCTAGGTCGTCGACTGGGTCTGCTACGTTTTTTATCGCTGAGCCTTGCATGTCTATTATTCCAGACATCCTTCCACCGGTCGCGCTTAATTTGGGATCTTCATCCAGATGCCTTTTCGTTCTCTTTAGTATTTTATCGTGAGGGTCGTCAGACTCATACCCATAGTTTAGACTCATTACTACTTCAAGGTGTATTTGGTTAGCAGATAGCCAGAGACTGCTGAGAACCCTAACACTATCGCCAGCGTTGTCGTGTCTGGCTTACTTGTGGTGGTGGCCACTGTTTTTTTCACGGGAAGTGGTGTCACATTTTCTTGGTAAACTTTTTTAGCCACAGTCGTTGGTACCACCACACTTTCTTGGTGAGCTTTTTTCTTCACGGTCGTTGGTACTACTGGGGAGTGAGTCACCACATTTTCTTGGTGGACTTTTTTAGCCATAATTGTTGGTGTTGTTGCATTCAAGCGAGTGTTCACTCCAAATCTCATGGACTCCGTAGCAATCTTTAATAAGTTGTTGTACCCAGCGATTTTATTCTTGAGTATCACCACGTTACTTGGCATTAACCACGTACTTGGCGACACTGCGAGATTTTGGACAACGTTGGTGTCTCTAATCGATTTATTCATGTTGAGAATCCATGTCGATACGTCGTAGTTGATAACACTGTCAGAAAACAACTTGCGGAATTCTTGTTGGGTTTCTAGACTTCCTGCAGAACCACCAACGACTGATACACGTGTTCTCGCTTGCGCACCAAGTGTGGAGTACACAAAGGCTTCTATGCTTTGGTTTAGATATTGCAGCCCAATGTTGGTAAAGCCATCTGACAATCGCGCGACGTATCGTTTATAATCGTTCCGAACGTCGTTGAGTGTGAAGACTCTGGATTCGCCTAAAGTACCATCGCTCAGGACTTTATTCTGGTAGTAATGTTTTCTGGGAATTTTGGAAATCTTGCCATACAATTCGGAAGCGTTGAATTCTCTACTTATTGATCTCATGGTCTCACCACCTTCCATTCTTCTGAGAAGTCTTCTAATGGTGAAGTACAAATGAAATCTCATCACACTTGTGACCACAGGGTGAACCTCTTGTGACACTGATAAATGTTGCAACGACACTCCACAACAGAAACTCGCGCAATACGTCGCAAACACAACGCGGTAGTAAGATTCGCTGTCACCCCACTCTGACATAGTCTTTGACGTGGTGACTCGCAAGGTTGGTAGCTTTGACATGAAGTAACTATTTTGGTTAACAAAAACTTTGAAGTTATTCACTGGATAATTTAACACGTTTTCCGTTGGGTAGCCGTCCCAAAGCCCCCAGTGGTTTTTATGACCTTTTGGCAGTGGTTGGATAGTTCCACCACCTTGCCATATTATTGGGAACTTACTATTGTGCAACCACTTCCACATGTTCTTATCATTTTTGAAGGTTGTGCTGGTTATGTCTGTGCTGAGGATGTCGTTATTTCTGAAATACACGTCGACACTCATGATTTTACCGTCTTGTGAAATATTTGGATTGAACTCGAATTTGCTTAAAGTGGCGTGGGGGTACTTTTTGATGAGGTCTGCCTTTGCGTCGTGTGCAGCCTTTGATGTGTTAGCCATCGCACGTTTGTAGTACTTTCCATAGTAGTCGTGAAGGGCTTTCTGCATATAACATACCATATGTTATACATAATGCGAAAGTTGACGGTATTCATTGAAGGTGTAGAAAAAGTTGTGTCCTTTGACAACGCAATGATGGTCATTCACGATAACCCATACATTATGGTCAAGACAGCCACTGTGTTTTGGGACTACCATAACACAACAAATGACGACAGCATTCAGGTCTTCACGCTGGATGACTCTAGGGTCGGCTCTTTTAAAAAGATTAAAGTGGGTGAAGGGTACTTTAGCTTCGACGCATTGGTCAAAGTTTTAAAACATGAGTCTAGCGAGCTTAAGGTGGATCTTGAGATAGAGAAACTAGTGCCCACAGGCAAGTGTAGGGTTAAGGTTAGTAGCTCAGCTGTGTTAGACACCATTGGGCCTCTACTTGGTTTCGCGAAGGGTGAGGTGATTCAGAATGACTCACAGTGGCACACTAGCCCAAACGAGGTCGACATGTACAGAGGTCTGAAGTACATAGAAGTTTCGTGTGACGTTGTTGAAACGGAGAGTAATGTGGGTATTGATGGGAAGCGCAGTGATGTTATCACAACGTTGCCAATACCCACCGAACAGTCTTTGAAGGGGTCAGTGCAACGCCATGTGGATATTGAGTCCAAGGTGAGTATTAAAAAAGGTGTCTACTCAAGTATGACATTTCGCGTCAAACCAAATAATGGTGGTCTCAAAATTGGCGCGGTGCTATTGGAACTGTATATTGTGTAAATTATATGGAACTCGGTGTGGAGACAGAGCAAGGGTTGCGAGATATTTACTATAATCCTAAGACAGGGTTCAGTGGTGCAGAGAGGTTGTATCAAAGTGCGTTGGGAGACGGATTGAAAGTAACTAGAAAAACAGTGAAAGAATGGTTGACAGCGCAGGACACCTACACTAGGTACAAACCTATTGTGAGAAGACATAAATTCCGCGCGACTTTTGTTGGATTTCTTGGTGAAGAGCTCCAAATGGACTTAGTGGACATGAGTAAGTACTCAAAACAGAATGGCGGTTATTATTGGATATTGACAGGCATTGAAATATTGAGTAGATACGCTTTTGGCATTGCAGTTTACAGAAAAGACACTAAGAACATGACTGAGGCTGTTGGAAAGTTGTTGAATGACTTTAAAGATCGGTTTGGAGCCACGCCTAAGTTAGCGCAATTTGATGATGGACTTGAGTTCTATAACGTTGGTGTTAAAAGTTTGCTGAAAGAACATGGTATTGAATATTTCAGCACTAAGAGCGACAAAAAGGCTGCTGTTGTCGAGCGTTTTAATAGAAGCCTCAAGAGCATTATGTGGAAATACTTTTATACCCGCGGGACGTACAAATGGATTGACGTTCTTGACCAGTTTGTGAGCAATTACAATAGCAGTGTGAACCGAAGCATTATGATGAAGCCAAAGGACGTCAATAAGTCAAATGGGGGTGAAGTGTGGACCACTTTGTTTGGTCATCAATTTGCAGACAACCCATTGCCAAAGTTTAGAGTTGGTCAATCAGTGAGAATTAGTAAATACAAGAGTGTGTTCACAAAGGGCTATGAAGCCAACTTCACTGAGGAGCTGTTTAAAGTGGTAAAGGTTATTCGTGGTGATCCGAATGTGTACGAAGTTGAGGATCACACCGGTGAACAGATTATTGGTAAATTTTATGAACAGGAATTATCGCTGGTCAATAAGAAACATGGCGACGATGTGTACAGAGTTGAGAAAGTGTTGAAAAGAAAGAAAGTCAGAGGAGAGAAGATGGCGCTGGTCAAATGGTTGGGTTATGAGAGTAAACATAATTCGTGGATACCAGAAAGCGACATTCAAAATGTGAGCTAATGTAATATGTCTGAGGGTGGGGAAGATTACGACGACCTCGAGATGGAGAACTTCGATAAGTATGATGACGCCACTGACGAGCAATTAGAAGAGGAACTCAACAAGACTAATGAGGGGCTCAGCGAGATAACCTTAGATTACGGTATGGGTGAGATGCCGAAAGGCGTTCGTGTTAGTTTTGTTAACGGTCGCGACTATATGGAGAGGATAAGAAGCGAGCTAGCTAGAAGACGAAGTGGGCGAGAAGAGACGTCATTTATCGACACTGACGATGGTAAGACGGTGGCAATAAGGGGGACTAACACAGAAGTCCCAACAGTAGAGTTTGTTGAACAGGAGTCATATGGTGACGTCGACGCCGTAAGTTTTAGTATAGCTCTTGAAGAGGAGGAGGAAATTAAGAGAAGACTGGGTAAGCTAAAAGCGTCCAACAAAGAGCTAACAGAAAACAATGTAAAAAGAATCAAGCTAATAAATATGAAAATACGTAAATTAAGCAAAAAGGGACTCGGCCACGACGACGCGTCAAGGAAAATAGTCAACAGGTCGTGGGTTACGGACTCAGGGGCTATTCTTTTCAAACCGATAAACAAAGATGGTAAATATGGAAAACCCAAACGAATTCTAATACCTGGGAAAAAAGGCTTGATCTACAGTAAAGATGCGAGTAGTAAAAACGCGATTGAGCAGTTCAAACAGTTAGTTAATCAAATCCCTGAGAGTACAGAAACAACAGCTGTCACAACAGAAGTAATCCCAGATGACTTCCCAGTAGTTGAGACAAGAGTGGGCTATGATGACATACCTGGGCTATCACCAGACGAAAACCGCGAGCTGAATGGTGTGCTCAACCCAAGCGATGGTGTGGTGCGCGAATCAAGAATAGGTGCTAATGGTGCATTGCGAATACAAGCAAACTATTTTCAAGAAGCGATAGACAAAGCGAACGAAAGAGTAGCAGAGCTCAATAAAAAAAAAGACCTTACGATTGCAGAGAACGAAGAGTACATCGATCTACACGAAAGAGTGATTGGACTTACGCAAGCTAAATACAGAACTTTAGGACAGCTAGAAATAGAGGAGGTTAGAGAGCAACAAGAAGTCGACATTGACAGGTTTCAGAGATTCAAGGAATGGGCTAAAGAAAATATGGTTGGGTTGAGCGCTGTATCAATTTCAGTGGCTGGGATTATAACAACTATTATTATCGCTGGGAGGTCTGCTGTTATGAAAGGCGCTATGGCCACGAGGTCATTCGCACAGGCTGTTAAGAATGCGATAACGAAGATGGGTCCATGGGCTGTTGGGTTGGCTAACTTAGTTTACAATATGTTGACGTTGGGTGCAAAGGGTCTCGCTTGGTTGGCTCAAAATCTGTGGGTACTCGCGGTGGTACTTGCGTGGTTTGCTTATGATTATTACAAGCTAAAACGGTAACGATAAAACATATGTAAAGTATATGAACGCAGAGTTGAGCCCCGGTTTTAGACGAGCAACCATGGGTGTCATAAAAGGGGTGAGAACGCAGCATGTGATCACGTTGAACCCTAATAAGGCCAGTCCTGGCGAGGAACTTTACATTGATATACCGAAGCTTAAGGTTAGCAGCTGTTTGGTGCCTGGATCGTTGGGTCTAGTGTTCGACTTTAAGAATGCAAACGCCAAAAGCTGGTTCTTGAACAATGTGAGCAAGTTGTTGGTTGAGAAACTTGTTGCGAGACTAGCTGGAGAAGCTGTGTATGACAACAGTGGGGAAAATTACACTGGTGTCTATCGCGACCTTTGGGAAAGTGCTACTGCGCGAGACCAAATGATTGATTATGGTATTGGTGGTGAGAACTTGAGAAAGCTAATTTCTAAGGATGACAGTGGTGCGACAAGTGGGAATGTTACTAAAGTTAGTGACGCGTTGATGTTTGGTGTGATTGGAACGAAACAGCGGATTAAGCTTGGTAAGATTATGAATGACCACGGGTTGTACGCCCCTTTTAGCATGAACAACAACTTGCAGTATGTGATCACACTTCCGAAGGCCGCAGACATCATGGTGGCGCAATCCGGTAGCGCTGTGGGTGGATACACTCTGGAGAACCTCGAGCTTGAGTATGAGACGATTGATAACCAGGAGCTCGCTGACGAAATAGCGTCGGGCTATGCAAGTGGTCGTAGTTTGTCATATGAGCACGTTACGTTGATGAAAACCACCGAATGGGACAAAGGCACGACCATTGTGAATGAAAACATTAATCTTCCAAGAAAAAGCATGAAGGCAATCGTGTTGCTATTCACGAATAAGGTGCGAACAGACAGTGAGGAGTTTCTTTATCCAAATATTGAGAGTGTTAGAGTCACAATTGAGGGTGTGCCAAATAGTGTGTACTCACAGGGTATTCCAAAGTCGAAGTTCTACGCAGAAGCGAAGCGACTGTTTGGGTTGGGTGAAGAACACGCTCAGTTCATGACCATACAGAAGTTCTATAAAGATGGCTTCGCGTTAGTCATCGACTTGAGGAGCGTTCAAGATAATCGCAATGTCGCCACTGGCAAGAACATTGTAAACACACAATCCGGCGTGCTTCTTGAAATCACGAAGAAAGCGACGACCGCAAATGTCATGTGCAGGGTGTTTGTGGTAAGCGATGGGTTGGTCAACTTTATGAACAATGGGTTGCAATCAATCCAGTATTAAATCAAACGTGAGTTAATGGAGACTCCGTTTAATATGTTAATTGTTGGTATGACAGCTTGTGGCAAGACGCATTATTTGCTGGAAACACTGGAATCTGAGTACTTTAGTAAATTTGACTACATTGTGTTGATTTGTCCTACTTTCGAGTGGAACAAAGCGTACCAAGATTGGAAATATGTGTGCGACCCCGACGTGTTAGCGATAGACTGCGCGCAAGACAGTGTCGACGCTGTTCTCAAGTGTGTAACAAATGTTTTTAAAGGCACTAACACTCTGATTGTGTTGGACGACTGTGCGAGTTCTCAAGATGTCAAGAATAGGACTAGTCAATTAGTCAACTTAGCTTTTAGTGCGCGACATTTTATGTTGAGCGTTATTGTCATCACACAACAACTGACGTCGATCGCAAAACCGTACAGAGAAAATATTAGTAAGCTCGTTTGCTTCTACTGCCCGAGTAGGAGTGACATGAAGGTCGTTATCGACGATTACCTTGGAAACATTAGCAGAGAAAAATCGTCGGCGATTGTGACCGCATTAAAAAATAATAAGTACGCTAGACTCGAAATCTCACTGCGCTATCCGCACAGTCACGAAGTTGTTATTCCGCAATAAAATATGGGTATAAGTAATAGCGTGATGGTAAAACGCAAAAGTGAGGAAAATCCTACGATTGAGGAATTAGTTGAGGAGACTGATGACACCTCAACTGTGGAAGACAACGTCGACGTTAGGAGATCCGAACTTATTAGACTGTCCGGTGACGGTGTGGTAAGTCAGTCCGAAGCGTACATTAAAAAAGCGTCCGCAAAAGTTATTGATAAGATATGGCGCCAATACGAGTTGAAGAGAATGGAGATCGCAAACGCTTTTCTCACCGACTTGCTAATCAGCAAATTCGCCAGCTTACTAGATGGGTTGAACGCTATCGAGAACCCTGAGGAACTAGATGACGAGTTGCAAAAAGACCCGTTACTAAAGAAAGACGTTGAGAGCATTGTCGCGGTTGTGACACCATACGTGCCTTTCTTGGGCTTGTTGTCTGGAGGAATTATAACGTCAAAACACGTGTACGATCACCATTTTAGGAGCGAGGCGACAAACGCTGAAAATAGTGAACAAACGGACTAATCTATTATTAACAGGTGGCGATAACCTAATTTGCATAACAGGTGGCAATTTTATCACGCGTGAGACACTTTTACGACACATAAATTTGTAAAAATGTTTAGACGACTATTTTTTTAAATGTGATTTGACAAATTTGTGAAAATGTTGAAACGACTATTTTTTAAATATGATTTGACAAATTTGTGAAAATGTTGAAACGATTATTTTTTAAATGTGATTTGACAAATTTGTGAAAATGTTGAAACGACTATTTTTTAAATATGATTTGACAAATTTGTGAAAATGTTGAAACGATTATTTTTTAAATGTGATTTGACAAATTTGTGAAAATGTTGAAACGACTATTTTTTTAAATATGATTTGACAAATTTGTGAAAATGTTGAAATGACACTTTCTATTTTTTAATATGTGAGAGTGGGCTCGTACCACATTTTATTTTTTTAACACGCGAAAATGTTGAAATGACACTTTCTATTTTTTCCTAAATGTAATTTGTGAGAATTTTGAAACGACACTTTCTATTTTTTAAATGTGGCTGAAATGGTGTCAAATTTAGTATAAACTTGGTATTGTTTCGCTAGTCTCGCGTGTGTTTGACATCAATTTAGTAGAAAACGTGCGAAGGGTGTCTAGATTGACTAACGATCGCTGTAGTAGTATAGCAAGTAGGGCTGAGAGCTTATTCGACGTCAAACGTGAATATAAACACCAAAACATCGTCAAATTTGTCGAATCGCGATTTGGCAAAATTTGGTGATGTTTTGGTGTTTATATTCACGTTTGACGTCGATTGGGCTCGCAGCCCTAGTTGCTATACTACTGCAGAGAAAACTTGAATGGTTTAGAGCCACTTGCAGATTGTGTTTTGTTACTGTAGTACTTGGGGTTCACTATTGCCTGTTCATGGGTGGATATACTTCCCTATATGCAAAACAAAAACTTTTTAATTTTTTACTTTCTTTGAACTTATTTTTTGTAGATAATCTTCAGTACTTAAGACAGCTAGCTAACGACATATCAAAAGGCTCTGATAACAGCTTATTGTCACCCAACCCTGACAAGAAAAGATCCAGAAAGAAGAATTTAAAGTACCTCAATGAAAATTGTGATGAAGAGGAAATAATAAAAACTGCAGTAAGATTGTTTTTATTAAGAGTTCAGTGAGAACTTATATTTAACAAGATGCCCACTAGGCATTAACTCGGGCTACTTAGGCTAGTGGCTTGTTGAAAGACGTTGTAGGCAAATTCTGCGATTAGAGTGCAATATACACAAATCTATGGTTGTAAGTAATGATACAGCTCTGTCAGTGCAGGGGTGGTTAAATTTTCCACTGAAATTTTCAATATCACCAAACTGTGCAACTGTATAACAAAGCCAGCACAGATTTGATTACAATATGGAGGTGAGTTGGCTCAGTATCAGAGCTTACTGAGAATAAACAATGCAAAGCTTATAAAAATATTACAGTTACCTCAAAACAGTTAACATATTTCCATACACCATTCATATGTTCAGTCTCTTATATTAAATTGTTAAACATAGGTTTATTCGAGTACACATCAGCGTACGGAAACATAGATTTGATCCTGAGTTGATTGAGTACACATCAAGATGGCAAACTACCAACCGTATCAAAATTTCGAGACAGCCTTTGAAAACTTGTTGTGTTCTTGCTTAAAAGTTTGCCTATTCAAATTATCTATTAGGCTCCACGAAAAAAAAGAAAAACAAACCAGTGTGGTACCCAAGATCTGCAACTTTCAAGGCAAATTGAACATGATTTAAATATGCAATTGAATGCTACGAAAGTAAGTACAGTAGCCACCAGCTTTTGAAAATCTCAGAAGTAGTATTATGTATTGTTCCATAATTAGTATGCCAAATTAAAATGACTACTGTTTTTAATATTGAAGGGGGCAACAAAGTCTTTGGAGGGAATCAATTCAAGTGGTGATGAAGAGGATTTCTATGAGGTGCGTTTTAACGTCTAAACTATTCACTTTTTTAAATATAGAATCTCCCCCAATAGAAACCTGGGTTTTGAAGCTCTTTTTTGAGGCATTTCACTTTTAAAAATGCCTGTCCCAAAGACAGGTGGATGGGCCGATGGCTTGGAGTAGACAGATGACACATGGGTTACAGGTTTGATTCCTGTCTGGGACTTTTTTTCTGAGAATACAATTTAATCAGTTAAATATTTTGATTTTGTGTTATGCTTCAGGAGATGATGTCATTAAAAAAAAGAAATATAATTCTTGAAAAGGAAAATGAAAAGATAAACGAACGGAACAAACACCTTACTCAGATGCTGCAAAACCAAAAAGGTAACTTTCTTGTTACAAACAGAAATGTTATGCTTAATATTTTCCAGCATATTTTTCTACAGGAACAGATGATTTTTTTGCAACTTGTCTAAAACCTTTGACCCTTCTGTATTAGGTGCTATTACTAAACTTCTGTATTAGGTGCCCCCTCTAATGAGACCCTGTTTATGCAATGCCATACAAAATGATCAACTTTATACAAGCATTGTGTAGATGCGGATATAATAATTTTGTAACCATAACTCATTTATTGATATTATGGTAAATATGTTACCATAATAATATCATTGATATTATGGTAAATATGTCACCATAATATCAATAAATGAGTAAATATGCCAGTTGAAAATATGTAAAAGTTGCATTCAGTAATTCAGTTACCCTAGTTTATATGTAACAATCTATAAACTCTCTCACTGAAGGTATAAATGATGTTATGGAGGCAGTGCAAAGGATTGAGCAGATATTGGAAAATGGAGGTACTTTGCAATCCGGGAAGACGCCTTCTGGCAGAAGCTCTCCATTGCCAATAAGGTCCCCAATGCAGAAACCTTTGAGTCCCTTGACAACACCAAGAACCCCAATCGCACCAAAATATCAGATGACACCAACTGTTGTTTCAAGGTCACCATTGGCTTCAGTTGACATTAACCAGCTTGGATGTAAAATGGTAAGATATATTTCTAATCTACTATAGTGTGGCCAAAGTGGAGTGTTTCCTCCAATGGTACCATTTAAACTGAAAGTAGTATAACAGGGAGAAGAAGAGGGTCAAAACAGCTTTGAAAAGAAGTGGCTTACAAGTTGACTTGAAAGACGACTTGCATGATGATGTATTTAACTCGTTGCCTGCAAATAGTGAATACCTGCAAAGCATTCTGGTAGAATACAACATCATGCAAATGGTATATTATTTTTCATTCAGATGTTTTACCACAGTAGATGCTATATTCTGCCTGATAGTTCATAGTCAGTAGCCTTCTCTACCATTGTTCCTTGGCATCATAAAGCATTAGTTTTCCTTAACCATAATCCATACAAAAGTGCCAATGAATTGAAAATCAAGTTTGTCTTATTTGAAAGAACTCTTAAAACAATGAGGAATAACAATTTACAGCTCTCACATATTTAAATTACTTATTGAGATATTTAGACTTAGTTGATATTCAAATGAATAATTATCTATGACGTAGCAAGTTATAATTGTTCATGATTTTCTAATGTTGTGTACAACTTGCTACGTCAGATCAGCTCGTTTAAATTTTAAATACACATAAGTCTAAATATCTCAAGGACTGAATGAAATACAGTATGGAAGAGCTGTAAGTTGTTATTCCTCAATCCTCATTGTTTTAAGAGTTTTTCAAATAAGATAAACTTAATTTGCGATTCATTTACACTTTAATTCTCTACTTTGTTATTACTATAGAACTTCTTTCATAATGGAACCCAAATTAAATATTCTTTTATATTCATTTAAATTATCCTTTCTGACCATGTTCATGTGTCTGTAATTCCAAAGAATCATTGCTTTGTAATGAGTTGACCAGAAACGTTAATTTGCATGCATATAAAAGAATATTTAGACAGGCTGCCATTATGAAAAAGATCTTTATGTTACATTAATTTACAATGTTTTAAAAAGAGATTTTAATTAAATAAATACTTAGGAGATGTCGGGAATAGACAGAATAAATTTACAAAATTAATACTAAGTTTAACTTCTCTGTAGATAACACTATGGGAAGGGGTTGAAATACCCGAAGCAAAATGGAAAATTATTTGATTCCAAGAAAGAAAATGTTCGGGAGTTTACAAATTCTGTTGTAAGAATGCTTTACAAATCGAATGTGCTTGCTTCAAGTTCGTTGACAGGAAAAATAAGCAATGCCTTCAAGGCTTCTAAAATTCCCAAATCAAAACTACCAGATGTGGACAATGTTATTTGTAAGTACTTATGGTGTTTACAACTTCACTATGTTTTCTGCTCAACACAATGAACAACAAACTTATCTGGAACTGTATACAGCTAAATCAATTAACGTTGCCCTTGACAAAGCTAAAAGGTCAAAGCCAAGCGCGAAAGTACAATTTCCTTCAAACTTTTAGCTCTTGGCTGCAAGCCATGCAAACATGAAAACCAAACATGCAAACCAAAAACTGCACCAACTGTTGTGCAATGTTTTATGATTTGCTTCTAGGGCTAGAATGCAAGATTCTGTTTGGCCTGGCCTGATAATCTATCAGGATGACCAGACAGTAAAATAAACACTCTTGATGATGCATGGCTAATAAGTTGAACATATTTCTTTTTCTCTATGAAGCATTCATTTCATCAAGGACAGCAGATGATGGGAAAAAAGTAAAGGCGGCAATTACGCAGCTGCTCAACACTGAGGCCAAAAGGGGGAAAGACAGTGGTGACCAGCAGAATGCTGATTAAATGTTATTTTTAATTCAACCATTCTTTACCATCATGGCAATAAAAGCATTCCAAAAATATTAAATAATTCATTTGTTTAGTTTTATCCCAAGTAGAATTCCTTAAATTTTTTATCCATTTTTTATCATATTGTCATATGCTCATGTTTGAGTTTTTGGTATTAACTTAAACAATCGCATTCTGTATAGCAATTAGTGACATATAGCATAAAAAGCAAGTGTTAAGAAGTTTGAATTTGTTTAACTAACCATTAAAGTTTTTAAAACTATTTTACAAATTAATCCTATTGAATGAATTTACTAGAACTTGAGAAATGAATTCCTTCTATTGCCATGACTGTAAACATACATGTATATAAAAAACTGTTGATTACATTTTTGTCACATTTAATAAATAAGTATATTGTTCCATGCAAGTGTTTGTTTGTGTAATTAAAGAGACTTACTGTAACTATATAATTATATTTATATAAGTAAATAAATTTTTACACTAGAGCAAAAGTAACCGTATTCACATTGTTTTGTATCCTCATGGGAGTAAAAAAAATACAAATCTGATTACATTTGCTCTAGTATAAACACAGCCTAATATTTTCTATAGGTCCACAGACATGAACCTGTAGGATTCCTAAGGATATCTACAGGAATTCTCTAGAAAACCTATAGGATTTCTAAGAATACCTATAGGAATTCTATAGAAAACCTATGGGAATTCTATAGAAAACCTATAGGATTTCTATAGGTCACCTATAGGATTTCAATAGGTCACCTATAGGATTTCTATAGGATGCCTATAAGATTCCGAAAGGTCGCCTATAGAAAATGTTCCAATTTCCTGTAGGATTCCTATAGGATTCCTATAGGTTTCAATATAGATTTCTATAGGTTAGCCTATAAGATTCCTATAGGAAGGTCTATAGACTTTTTTCGTAAGGGAAGGACAGCACCAGGTCTATATTGGACTCCATGAATAATTGTTGATTTAACTCTGTTTAAATAAAACAAATTACAATGTTGGTTTACAGTACTCTCGGTTGCAACTTACCCATCCACACTAGGTACTTTGAATTTTATTTTCATTAATATACAATCAACATTTGTACTTACTTGGTCGCAATGAATTTGTCCAGTCTTGTATGAACATCAAGTGCCTCATAAAACATGTTTGCACAAGGATGATCATTGATCATTAAGGTCTACATTACATTCATCTGCAGCAATAAATATATCAATTTGAATTAATTTATTAATTATGTTTACCCTGGCCCCAGAGGCAATGCATTGGTAGTCCAGAGCAAGCCTGAAAATAAGCGACCGGACACGGTCCGGCACGAAAAGGGTAACTGACCGGAACAGAATTGCCTTCGTTCCTGACAATTTGTCTGGTAATAGTAATGAGAAACTCTGCAACATATTGCATTTTTTTATATGCATTATATTATATTATATTGCATTATATTATATTATATTACTGTATATTATATTATATTATATATTATATTATATTATATTATTTTATATTATATTAATATTATATTATATTATATTATATTATATTATATTATATATTATATTTTGTAAAATAAGTCGTGTCTTACGCACATTGTGATTGGCAGTTATTGTGTTTATATCAGGCTATGTAAAACATGGATGGATTACGCTATCGTGATACACCATCAATTAGCCATCCTACGCCATCAATTAGCCAGCTATCATATGCCATCAATACAATACAATACAATACAATACAATACAATTATATTTTATTATTATATTATATTTTTATATTATATTATTATACAGAGTATTATAACTCTTACCCAGACTCCACCTTCTGTTTGGAATTACTAAGTTGATCGTCCAGGTTGTTGTAGTGAATGAATGAAATCTTTTATTTCCATAGGGTAGCCCCATCAGTAATAAAAATTACTGTTATCAATGGGAGCCCTAAAATTTAAAAGTATATACATATACACTACTAAGCTATTTAACAAGTTAAAAAACTAAACGTTAAAAGTTCCACTGTAATTGTCCTAATTGGAAGAACTAAGTTTATTATAAACAATGCATCCATAATAATAAAAAGAACGCTTTGCAGTTTCTGTTCTGACTTTTGGCAAGTGTAACAAGTTACTCTGCCTAGTTACTCGCCGCACAATGTCTTTATTAAAAGTAAAATAATTTTTTAAGAACTGAGGACACTGGCCTCTCAAAGACTTGTTAACAAGTTTAAAAACATGACGTTCGCGTCTACATTCGAGATTAGCCCACTTTAGATTGGACAGAGCTAAATCGCTATTGCTACATTTGGTTACAGTCCTCGCAGCACGATTTTGTAATCTTTCTAACTCTTGAGCATTTCCTTTCCCACAACAAGTCCACACGGTATCACCATATTCCAAAACCGGACGAATAAACGAGGTGTATACAACATTTGCACTGTGAGTGGTTAAATTATATCTCAATCGTCGTAACATCCCTATCCTTTTACCAGCCTTCGACACAATAGACTTTATGTGATCTTTCCAACTAAGACATTCGTCAAGATATATACCGAGATACTTAAATTTCGACACACGCTTGATAACATAATCATTTATACTAACGTGAAAGCTTTCAATATTCGATAATTTTCCTGGAGTTCCAAACAGTAAGCATTCAGTTTTTTCTTTGTTAATAAACAAGGAGTTTTTTCTAAGCCAGTTTCCAATTAAACCAAGATCCTCATTCATTTTTTTCTCAATGACGTTAACATCCTTAGCTGAGTAGTAAAGAACCGTGTCGTCAGCATACATTAACAAATTACAGTGAGCTACCGTAGAGGGCAAATCGTTTACTAGTAATATGAACAGCAAAGGTCCAAGAATAGAATTGACAGATAATCTTCGAACCACTCAAGTTCTAAATTTTCAATACCATAGTAGCGTAGTTTTTGTAGGAGAAGAATATGATCAACCGTATCGAACGCTTTACTCAGATCGATAAAAACAGCTCCGGTTAACATTCCTTGATCAATATTACGCTTGATTGTATCTGTTAGTGAGATAGCAGCAGTTTCAGTGGAGTGTGCCTTTCTAAATCCACACTGAAAAGGGCTCAAAATATTATGCTCACTTAAGTGCTTGACGAGCTGTACTTGAACCGCTCTCTCGATCAGCTTGGAGATCACAGGTAAGATGGAAATGGGGCGGTAGTTACCTACTTGATTTGCCTTGCCGGCCTTGTACAAGGGTATTACTCTCGCTGCTTTCCAGTCCGCTGGTAGCGTGGCCTGACTCAAAGATGCGTTGACAATCTGAGTTAATGGATTAGTGATGATGTCCGCAGCATCTTTAAAGAGACGAGGCGAGATATTATCCAAACCCACAGCTTTCCCACTCTTAAGAGATCGAAGTTGAGAGAAAATGAAAAGTTCAGACACTTTATCAAATTTTAATTGAGGAAAACGCTTCAGCGATGGGAAGGAGGCTGACATGTTGATCACATGTGTTAACATAGGCCCAAGTGTCACATAAGTTCAACATCATTAACTTCTCCGTTCTCATGGGAATTCAATTTAAAAGTTAATTTTAACTGTTTACATTCTGCTATATTGTCCTTCTTGACATTAAAGTTGCAGTTAAAATCTCCTAAGACAATCATTTCTTGATCTTGAACCCCTGCAATGTCCAACATATTATCCAACTTAGGCATAAAATCTTTATCGTAAAACCGCGAAGAGTTACTCATTTACTACCATATTTCGCAGTTCATCGATCTTTTGAATAACGCTTCGAATATTTTGATGGATGATTCTCAAACCACGTTGCTTTATGATTTCGGCAAGCTTAGGGGAGAAACCAGCATCACTGTATGAGCAGGGATCGATCAATTCATTCGGCAGGGTAGAACATAAACGGCATGTCTTGGACAGTTCGTAGTTCTCATCTAAACAATATAGATGAAAACTCATGCGACATAACGAACACTGTAAGCGTGGTTGATTTCGTTTAATACTTTTTAGGCAAGAAGAGCATATCTGTCCATTTACTACAGGGCCAGGATTAGTAGAAATATCGTTGCATAGTAGAATCAAGTTAACCACAAGAAGCTGCCGAGTGAGAGTAATTACCCGAAGACACTGAATGGTCGTTGATACGGTTGACTTTGATTTAATGGCGGTCACCACATCTCGCTTCGAGTACGCTTTAACAGCAGTAGATATATCCAAGCCAATACTAAGTTTCACAGAATCAGCGAAATCCTTGTTAGATTGAACAGGACTAAACGGATGTTTGCGGTTACCACATAAGACAAGTAAAAAGGTGAAAAATACAAATTTTCTAGAGAGCTCATAAATACTCGCCATCTTGGATGCTTTCAATGTTTACTTTTCAATGTTTACCTTTAGTCTTGAGAAAGACTTTGTTGGTGACTGACGGTTCGATGATGACTGCTGCTGAGGCCGTCAAAACGTCTGTCACCAACAATAGTCTTTCTCAAGAGTCAAGACTACAACAAGCTGGATGATCAACGTCACACAGCTAATGATATACTCCTATACTTCATTTTAATAGTTTACAGTGTATTTAAAACAGATTTTGTCACAACTTGTCATAGATTATAAATATTATATTATATTATATTATATTATATTATATTATATTATATTATATTATATTATATTATATTATATTATATATTATATTATATTATATTATATTATAAAATAAAATTGTGTCTTACGCATGCTGTGATTGGTCAGTTACCGTGTTTATATCAGGCTATGTAAAACATGTTGAAAGGATTTATGGTGAAGGAAAATTTCGAGTGTTGGAATACATACATTTTAAGACCAAACCGGGACCAGTTGCGAAAAATGCAACTTCAAGGCCTTCCGGCTGGAGTTGAACCCACGACCCTGAGATGCTAGTGCATTGCTCTGACCACTGAGCTACGGACCCTAGTCACAAGTTCTGTATAATTATATGGTGGTGGTAATGCCGGGATAAGATTCTGGGTATATTACAGGTAATATTTGGCATTTCACTCGATCAAACTACATGTTGAAAGGATTTATGGTGAAGGAAAATTTCGAGTGTTGGAATACATACATTTTAAGACCAAACCGGGACCAGTTGCGAAAAATGCAACTTCAAGGCCTTCTGGCTGGAATTGAACCCGTGACCCTGCGATGCTAGTGCAGTGCTCTGACCACTGAGCTACGGAAGCCGTTGCCGAGAGCATAGTTACGAGTTCTGTATATATATGGTGGTGGTAATGCCGGGATAAGATTCTGGGTATATTACAGGTAATATGGATGGATTATGCCATGGTGATACGCCATCAATTAGCCATCCTACTGCAGTACGCCATCAATTAGCCATCATACACCATCAATACAATTATATTATATTATATTATATTATATTATATTATATTATATGTTATATTATATTATATTATATTATATTATATTATATTTTATTATTATATTATTATATTGTTATATTATTATAGTATAACTCTTACCCAGACTCCACCTTCTGTTTGGATTTACTATTATAATCTATGAGAAGTTGTGACAAAATCTGCTTTGTAAACTATTAAAATGAAATAAAAAAATAACTTACATGAAGAGTAGCTGTTGTCTTTGTTGCTTTTTGGTACCAATTTCAAGTAATTTTGATGAATTTATGGGAGTTTCAAAACCCAGTCCTACGGCACTATACAGTATAATATACATATTTAATTAAGAATATCACTTTCAATAGTCCATGATACCGCCACTTCGTGGTTCGACGAACCGGTATGCGAAAATCATGCATCCCATCCACGTTTTGTATCTCCCTCTCTTCGTGAAGTTGCTCGCTCGAACGAAAGCTGGTATGGCCTCATTTGCCACAGTGACGTCAGGACTAGTGGGGAACAGATTATTGGCGCAACCAATCAGAACAGAGTTCTGAGTCAGGTGTGGTATTTAGTGTTCTGTGATTGGTCAACACTTTATAAGTTTGATCATGCTTTTCAAGCATCGCGCTGTATTCAAAACTGAAAACTGCGATCTGCACGTATATTTTTACCGAACGATAATGGAAACTTCTAACAAAGGGAGAACTATTAGATAACTGAAAGGTAAGGTTCAAAAGAAAGTGATTTTAAAATCCGTCAAGGCAATAGTGTGTTTTGCTAGTCTTTTGAAAGGATAATTAGGGTGAGTTGATATGCATAAGACGCTACTTATGCACGCGTTCCGTGTTTAATATGCTAGATAGATTAAAAATAGACAGCGTATCTTATTGGCTAACTCTAATCTGATGTTCTCTTCAGTTTTCCGGTTCTTCAAAAGTTCATATAAACAAAGCGCGCTAACAAAGCGAAGCAATATACGCGAGATTCCAGTCTAGTTTCTTTTTACTTTAATAATTGTTTGAAATTTTTATCAATGATGGCAGAAGACAATTTCCAGCTGAGGAACTGCTCATCATGGATGACGAAAACCACTCGGCACATGCTTCTTTACACATCTAACAAAACAACCTTTACACAATGACTATGTCTATGAGGTGTTACTCTTCCAATTTTTATGCTAGACACATTAAATTTCGTACCACAACCGCACACATGTCCACCTTCTATAAATATCGAAATAGGCGCTCTAGAGCTGTCCCGCAAACAAGATAAATCTCGTCATTCTCCTTACAGACTCTATGAAGTTGAACCTTTGGGTTGACATAAAGTGATGGTGAGACAGATATTATGTTGATTCGAGTGAGTGATCATCAATTAAATTCAGAAAATTAACTGGTTCATTTGCAGATGCTCAGTAAAGGTCGACATGCTGCCCCGTTTGATCTAGCCAACTTTCAACGAGCGCTTCCATGAGCGAGATCAATATTTGTTGTCTTCGTGTGTCCATTTTCGCATTGATTTCACCCAAGCGATGCGCAAATTTGCGCGTCTACTTTTTGGTACTTCCAGTATAAATGTCTAACTCTCTTCGTTGGCCTTTAAACTATCATTACTTTTCTCATAATATTGTTGATTTCGCCGCCGTCTTTTCGTTGACGGTGAAAGCAACGGCTGCATTTGGACGTTGCTTTCATCCGTGCTTTCATCCGCCATGGCGCCATGGTCAAATAATAAATTCGGTAATTTTACTAAATTTATTCAAGTTTCAATTCACGCATGGTCAAGTGAATGAAACCGATGACTGAATAAGCATTGCAGGCGTACATAAGAGCAGCAGGGAACAATAAACGACTGGCATTAGCGCCCTGATTCCGAGTGACATTTGCGCGCCATGTTTGAATAAGCATGCAGCGTTCATACTTTGACATGCTTTTCCGACGCAATGTGTTTATTTCTCGCAAAGGGACGACATTTATATATGAATTACATTAAGACAGAGTTCTTAAGCTTTGAATAAAACAAAACGAAGGTAAATAGCTTTGTATTAGACCAACATTTAAATTTCTCTTGTAATACTAGCATTACTGGTCATTGCGCCATTTTGAAATTTCAAAATTTAATCGCGCTATACCGGGGGGTTGGCGCCTTTTATGCGCGCGTTCCGTGTTTAATTCTGATCTATTTGTAATTTGCGTTGCTTTGTAGAGCCAAAGGAATTGTCGATTTTCTTCCCGAAAGATACTCCGCCGTTACAGTTTCAAGAAACAAGGTTTTAGGAACTACTCAACAACTAATTAGCCGGTTTAAAGAAAAATACCTGGGAGCACGTGGATATTGGCGAGCTAGAACCATGGAAAGGTCTATAATTTTATAAAACCGGTGAGCCAAATACTTTCATGTCATATGTCTATACAGTTTGTGATAATGAAGATTATATATAAGTGTATATCATTTATAGACCCGGAGCGAGGGGAATTCGACGAAATATTACTCCGAGGGATGATAATATATCATTCGTTAGATCAGCTTGCTACACGGCTTGCTAGCTACTAGCCGTTCGAACGGGTTTGCTATACTAGCGTTCGAACGGCTTGCTACTATTAGCGTTCGAAGGCTAGCGTTCGAAGGCAGGCTACTAGCATTCGAACGGCTAGCGTTCGAACGTTTGTGAAAGTCGACAAATTCCCCGAGCGGACGGTTTATAAATGGTATATTATACCGAAACAATATTGAATGCGGTCTTGAAACGTCTTCGTTGTTCCTCCATTGTTGATAGGCTCGTCTTTCGCGCGTGGCATTTGGTTTCTTGGAGTTAGCAAACAGAATATGTTATCGTGGTAGTAAATACAATGTCTTGCTGTCAGAAGTAAAAAAATATATGTAAGGACCGTAATTTTACGAAGTGTGTTGTGTGTAAGTATTAAATGTATATAATCTTTAACTTTTCCAAAATAAAGTCTTTTAAATTAAGATTGCGTGTTTATACTTTGTATCTTCCGTGATTGATTGTAAAAATTTTACACACCATAAGCTGTGTAATAAAACACGTCTTCAGTGAATAAAAAAACACACACAGTGTGTAAAAAAGCACGCATGGCGTGTAAAAAAACACGATTAAAAAAAACACGGCTTATAGTGTGTCGTTTGGGCGACAAGCCGTTTACACGCGATATAGCGTGTAAATTTACACACCTAATTTACATCCGTGTTAAAAAACACGGCTTCTAGTGTGCTGTTTGGGCGACAAAAAAATGTGTGTAATTTCTACACACTTGTTTTTAGAGTGGTGCATTTCAAAGAACGAGTGGTGCATGCTCAAAGAACGAGTTAATTGATTTTCACTGACAAAATTATATGTTTCATACTTGGTCATTTCACTTATGAGATAAGATTATTGTCGCCGCGGATATACCGCCTGGTGACAATGAGCTATCGAGCACTTTACACAGTTATTGCGTGGCAAAAGAAAGATCTTCAAACGTGTTCTTTATTTCAACATTAAATTTGAAAACTAACACAAGATTGTAAGAGTCTGACTTTGAAGACATTCTCGCTATTCTTCGTACAAAACAATATTTTCTAGTCGTGGCATGTATACTTTATATGTCAAAATTTGTATTCAAAGTGCCATACATATTCCAAATATGTATGGAACTTGAAAGAAAAAACATAAACGATGCAAATGTACAGTGGTCCTATATAGACAGAGATCCTAGACAGAACACCTGCATTCAGAAATGGGGTGAAACGATGCGAACTTTGCCTGATCGAGAAGTATCATATTATTTTCCAAACTGTAGGCATATAAATAAATTCTTACTGTAACTAGGTTTGTTTTATCCAATACGCTTTTCGCTTTCGTCGAGTTGGAAAGAAATTTAAAATTTTCATTGATTTTTCCAACTGTTTGTGGATTGTTCGAGTTGTGAGTGATAATTAGTGGACATTGTTATTTTCGGCTTTATCCTTTGTTGATCTCATGCAGCTCAAGAATTTCTTTGTGTAACTATTATTACAGACGCTTCGATGATCTCTGCTTCGGTCAATATTCTTTCGATGGACACGAAACAGTCGTACTGTCTTTAACATCACATTTCAAAAGTGATCAGAACGAGTTCATTGATTTTCACTGACATTATACTGCGTTACGTTATTCCGTGGCAAAAGAAACATCAGATCAAACGTGTTCTTTATAAACTGTTTATGTTTTCTCGATCAATATTTTTGAACCGTTTACAAATTTCCCCATGTAATCCCTACATGTAATTTCCCCAAGTATATTAATCATGCTCTTGTGGAAGGTTGCACAGACGTTTTCTAAGTTTATCCAGTATTTTAGGGATGTGCTGTTGAACCTTATTAAAATACACAGTACTTTTTTTAAAACTTTCCAGTCCGCTGGATCGAAAGTGACACAACATTGCGTCCACCACGTTGATAGTTTTCGCCACTTGTCTACCATAAGCAATCCCAGCACTATGTATCCTCAAACTCTGCACGGCAAGGGGTTTTAATATAAGCTTTCGAACCACTTCGTGGTTCGAGGAACCGGTATGCGAAAATCATGCATCCCATCCACGTTTTGTATCTCCCTCTCTTCGTGAAGTTGCTCGCTCGAACGAAAGCTGATATGGCCTCATTTGCCACAGTGACGTCAGGACTAGTGGGGAACAGATTATTGGCGCAATCAATCAGAACAGAGTTCTGAGTCAGGTGTGGTATTTAGTGTTCTGTGATTGGTCAACACTTTATAAGTTTGATCATGCTTTTCAAGCATCGCGCTGTATTCAAAACTGAAAACTGCGATCTGCACGTATATTTTTACCGAACGATAATGGCAACTTCTAACAAAGGGAGAACTATTAGATAACAGAAAGGTAAGGTTCAAAAGAAAGTGATTTTAAAATCCGTCAAGGCAATAGTGTGTTTTGCTAGTCTTTTGAAAGGATAATTAGGGTGAGTTGATATAGCATATTAATTCTGATCTATTTGTAATTTGCGTTGTTTTGTAGAGCCAAAGGAATTGTCGATTTTCTTCCCGAAAGATACTCCGCCGTTACAGTTTCAAGAAACAAGGTTTTAGGAACTACTCAACAACTAAGCCGGTTTAAAGGAAAATACCTGCGAGCACGTGGATATTGGCGAGCCAGAACCATGGAAAGGTCTATAATTTTATAAAACCGGTGAGCCAAATACTTTCATGACATTATGTCTATACAGTTTGTGATAATGAAGATTATATATAAGTGTATATCATTTATAGACCCGGAGCGAGGGGAATTCGACGAAATATTACCCCGAGGGATGATAATATATCATTCGTTAGATCAGCTTGCTACACGGCTTGCTAGCTACTAGCCGTTCGAACGGGTTTGCTATACTAGCGTTCGAACGGCTTGCTACATTAACTAGCATTCGAACGGCTAGCGTTCGAACGTTTGTGAAAGTCGACAAATTCCCCGAGCGGACGGTCTATAAATTATATATTATACCGAAACAATATTGAATGCGGTCTTGAAACGTAATCGTTGTTCCTCCATTGTTGATAGGCTCGTCTTTCGCGCGTGGCATTTGGTTTCTTGGAGTTAGCAAACAGAATATGTTATCGTGGTAGTAAATACAATGTCTTGCTGTCAGAAGTAAAAAAATATATGTAAGGACCGTAATTTTACGAAGTGTGTTGTGTGTAAGTATTAAATGTATATAATCTTTAACTTTTCCAAAATAAAGTCTTTTAAATTAAGATTGCGTGTTTATACTTTGTATCTTCCGTGATTGATTGTAAAAATTTTACACACCATAAGCTGTGTAAAAAAACACGTCTTCAGTGAATAAAAAAACACACACAGTGTGTAAAAAAGCACGCATGGCGTGTAAAAAAACACGATTGAAAAAAACACGGCTTATAGTGTGTCGTTTGGGCGACAAGCCGTTTACACGCGATATAGCGTGTAAATTTACACACCTAATTTACATCCGTGTTAAAAAACACGGCTTCTAGTGTGCTGTTTGAGCGACAAAAAAATGTGTGTAATTTCTACACACTTGTTTTTAGAGTGTGTGCATTTAATCGTAGGCGTTAAATGATATTAATTTGAACAACGAAATGTTGAGTTACCAGCAGGCGAAATCATCAGACGCTCAGACGGGCTCTACTCGAAATGTCAAAGAACGAGTTAATTGATTTTCACTGACAAAATTATATGTTTCATACTAGGTCATTTCACTTATGAGATAAGATTATTGTCGCCGCGGATATACCGCCTGGTGACAATGAGCTATCGAGCACTTTACACAGTTATTGCGTGGCAAAAGAAAGATCTTCAAACGTGTTCTTTATTTCAACATTAAATTTGAAAACTAACACAAGATTGTAAGAGTCTGACTTTGAAGACATTCTCGCTATTCTTCGTACAAAACAATATTTTCTAGTCGTGGCATGTATACTTTATATGTCAAATTTTGTATTCAAAGTGCCATACATATTCCAAATATGTATGGAACTTGAAAGAAAAAACATAAACGATGCAAATGTACAGTGGTCCTATATAGACAGAGATCCTAGACAGAACACCTGCATTCAGAAATGGGGTGAAACGATGCGAACTTTGCCTGATCGAGAAATATCATATTATTTTCCAAACTGTAGGCATATAAATAAATTCTTACTGTAACTAGGTTTGTTTTATCCAATACGCTTTTCGCTTTCGTCGAGTTGGAAAGAAATTTAAAATTTTCATTGATTTTTCCAACTGTTTGTGGATTGTTCGAGTTGTGAGTGATAATTAGTGGACATTGTTATTTTCGGCTTTATCCTTTGTTGATCTCAGCTCAAGAATTTCTTTGTGTAACTAGTATTACAGACGCTTCGATGATCTCTGCTTCGGTCAATATTCCTTCGATGGACACGAAACAGTCGTACTGTCTTTAACATCACATTTCAAAAGTCATCAGAACGAGTTCATTGATTTTCACTGACATTATACTGCGTTATTCGGGTCAGGTCGCAGTGCTCTAGAACGTCGATTGTCATTGGTTAAAATTACGACTCATTTCCCCCATCTCACAGGAGATCCTAACCAATCACAGAAAGCTTCTAACCAATCACAGACCTTCTTCTAGAGCACTGCGACCTTACTCCGTTATTCCGTGGCAAAAGAAACATCAGATCAAACGTGTTCTTTATAAACCTGTTTATGTTTTCTCGATCAATATTTTTGAACCGTTTACAAATTTCCCCATGTAATCCCTACATGTAATTTCCCCAAGTATATTAATCATGCTCTTGTGGAAGGTTGCACAGACGTTTTCTAAGTTTATCCAGTATTTTAGGGATGTGCTGTTGAACCTTATTAAAATACACAGTACTTTTTTTAAAACTTTCCAGTCCGCTGGATCGAAAGTGACACAACATTGCGTCCACCACGTTGATAGTTTTCGCCACTTGTCTACCATAAGCAATCCCAGCACTATGTATCCTCAAACTCTGCACGGCAAGGGGTTTTAATATAAGCTTTCGTTTCTTCTCAAATATTATGGTCGTCTTTAATGTGTATGACAAATAACGCAGGACCTTTAGCTGACGAATGGCGTCCCCTCGACTGCATATCGCATGCTCATGGTGTATCTTTGTCACGTTACGGTCATCTATATTCTGAAAAAACGCGAGATGTACAAAATAAAATACGCCCGTGTTGCCATCATCCAGCTCTTGCATCATCTTGTGCCAATTCGGATGCTTAACGGGGAATATCAGTTCATCTAAGTCGGTGTAGACCAAGTACTTGACCTTGTACATGTTACGATAAAGACAATCTTGCACGCTGAGGTCTTGGCCAGCGTATCTTGACGAGGGCAAGTTCGTGCCCCAGTCTATGGTTTCGACCAGCGCGTAACTTTCCAACAATTTCCAGACTTGCACAGAAGCGGAAGCAATATAGCCCGTAAACCACTCTGCTCCGAGCAACGTATTCATTTCAATATACTCCCCAACAAATTGCGGGTCGTTCATGTCGAAGAAAGGAGAATGGATGCATACACCAAATTCTTTCGGTAATATATTTTGGTCCCGTTTTTCGTATCTGGTCACCTTCGTAAAACCGCCATTTCCCGGCGAATTACATTTCTCGTCGAATGCCACGCTTATGGCCACTGGAATTTTAAAAGATGGCAGACGACACGAGTACATCGTTGGAAAGTGATATTGCCTTTCTGTAAGTTTCCTTAAATGAGTTTTCCTTAGTTGTTCGTTTGAGCACACTTGCTCGCTGTTATCGTACATGAACACGCAATAACCCATGCCCTGCAACGATCCGTTTTCAAATACCATGATTTGAATATCGCCGTACAAAGAAGCGTGGGTATATCTGAAGTCGAAGTAAGCCGAAAAGATGTGAACATTTTGGCTTATCTTTATCCACTTGTCCTTTGAAATTTTTTTATTCTCGGCAAACTTTTCATTCTCACCGTTGTTCATCACATTCTTAGATGAAGCGGAGTTTTTTGTCGGCGCTTGATACATCATTAAATTATACCATCCTCCAAGTGAAAGCGTCAACAGACTCAACAACATTATTGCCCTCTGCAGGCGCTTGTATGGAGTCATTATATCGCCAATCCAACGACACTGTTACTTTCGTAATATACTCTTGTCGAACATAAAATCAGGGGTATAACTCTTCCAACGGACGTTGAGCGAGGCCGAGTCAGCGATATATCAGCGGTTTCACATAACAATGTTCATCAGATACTCCACCAGGACAGCCGTTCCTCACGTTGTAAGCCACAAATTACTGGACTTGTTAAGGCATTGTAAGTAGTAAATTATTGGATTGTAAACCGATCCCAAAACAACAAAGATCCTAACCCCCGCCAAGGCAGCTAGACTACAAAAGGATGGCATAGAGATAACCCACACAACAAAAATTGCCAATGAATTTAATAATTTCTTTGTTAATATTGGGAAAAATTTGGCAGATCAAGACCAGTCCAATCGATTTTTTCCAACTAGATTGTCCAGGAGTTTTTACCTCTTTGCAACTTCATGCACAGAAATTGAGGAAATCTCTAAGCTAAATTCAAATAAGGCTACAGGACCTTTTAGTATTCCATCTAAAATACTAAAGTGTCTAAAAGCCATGATTTCTAAACCACTGGAAATTCTCTACAATCAATCATTTTCAACTGGAATTGTACTAGATCATTTTAAATTCGCTAGAGTGCTTCCTGTGTAAAGGGTTCACATGTAGTGTGTGATAATTACCGCCCGATTTCACTTCTAAGTATTTTTAATAGAATCTTGGAAAAACTTATGTACAAAAGACTTATTAAATATATTAATAAGAACAACATTTTGTACAACAAACAGTTTGTATTTAGATCATGTCACTCCACTGAGCATGCCATATTATGTATCATGTATCATTGATAAAATTCAAAAGGCTATTGGGGATGGATACTTTTCCTGTGGCATTTTCTTGGATTTTAGTAAAGCATTTGATACTGTGAATCATACAATTATTTTACGAAAATTAGATAATTATGGTATCCGTGGGATTGCTAAGGACTGGTTTACTTCTTATTTAAAAGACCGTAAGCAATTTGTTAGGATTGATCAGACATGTTCAAACCACCTCATTAATCCTTGTGGAGTTCCACAAGGATCGGTTCTTGGACCACTGTTATTTCTATTATATATAAATGATTTTTATCAATGTTCCAAATTGTTTGATTTTCATCTATTTGCTGATGATTCAAACCTTTTTTATGCTAACAAGAGTTTAAAGGATCTTGAATATTTAATCAATGAAGAACATAAGCTAGTAAATCGGTGGCTTTGTGCTAATAAACTTTCACTAAACATTGACAAATCTAGTTTTGTGATATTTCATCCAACTCAGAAAAAATTATCATTTTCCTTACAGCTTAATTTTCCAATAAGCCTCTTAAAGAGGAAACATTTATTCAGTATCTTGGCGTAATGTTAGATAGTAACCTTAAATGGAAAGCTCATGTTAATTACTTAATGAAAAAATTAAACGAAATGTTGGTTTGCTTTCAAAAGTAAGATATTTTGTTGATCTAAAAACTCTTGTTAACTTATATTATGCATTGATTTATCCTTACCTCACATATTCCTTAATTGCATGCGGTCATACCTATGAATCGATTATTAATCCTCTCTTTTTACAACAAAAACGTACGCATCATTACTTTTTCTTGTTATACCGAATATAGCAGTCCATTATTTAAATCCCTGAAATTGATGAAACTTAATGATTTAGTGAAACTTACTACTGCAAGTTTCATAACTCTCTGCTGCCTTCAACTTTCGATAATTTTTTCCTGCATGCGAACCAAGTGCATGATCATAACACAAGATTATCTTCGAGGTTATCATACAGTCTTTCAAAACCACGAACAAATTTTGGAAAATATAATATTAGGTTTCAAGGTCGAAAAATTTGGAATTCCTTCGATATTATGTTGAGCATTTCAAAGGAATTTAAAAAAATTATACATTGATAGTTATTAAAATATAATAGATATTCATCTAGAAATATTATTATAACTTCGACCAAGGCAGTTCTTATTAGATGGAACTGGCTTGACAGAGATAGATACTGTAGCTTCTCTGTCACGTGTTGTTTCGTATTGTGTCCGACCATCCGGCTATATTGATTTACATGTTTAATTAAGTTATATATTTGGTATCCTAGCTTTGATAAGCCCATATGGTTTTTCTAGGTATACCATGTCCAAATTTGCTATCAAGCATACTATTATTATTATGTATTACCATTAAACTACCTTTTGTAATTTGCTTTTTTGGTTAAATAAATTTGTATTGTATTATTATTGTATTCTACCGTAGACTTGCAATCTGCAGTTTAGCGGAAAAACTGCCTTGCTATAGTACACTGCCCAATCTTTAACGCTTGATGATTTTGTCGTCTTATATGACATGTTGGCATATTGAATGATTTGTCGATTTATCATAGTAAATATGATCATGGCCCACAGGCAGTGAAAGGTAGCGAGACTCCAAATATATACCGCAGATACATACTCCAATTTAAAAGCTCTTGTTATATGTTTCTGGAGCATTCTAACTCGCACAATTAATTCAACAAACAAGTAATTTACGCCGGATATACGCGCGCCGATGTATGGTCGCAGATATAAATTCTGACACTATTGGGACTAATGCCATCAACAACACGACAAGACAATGCTCTGTGTCTGTCATGCAATATTTTAAATCATGCTGAAAAGATAAAATATCTCGCGTTCGAAGTAAAGATGTTCTTCAACAGTTTAAAATATCTTTTGGTCTTACTCTGACGAAGGGCACCGCTCGAAAGTCAGCCTATATCGTTGCTAAAAATCTTAACAGTTCACCACCTTTTCACTTTGCTATATATCCCAAACACTGTCTACGCAACATTCTACTTTTTTACTATTCTCGGATATTCTGTCGCTGCGATATGCCTAACCTTAAGTAGTTTCGTCAAGGTCTCCATCACGAAATGGTAAGTAATTTGCTTCGTTTTTTACCGTCGATCAGTAACCATGACCTTACTTATTTTATCAAACGTTAGCATTTCGTTACTAAAAATCTTGGCAGTTTACCACCTTTTCACTTTGCAATTTGTCATTTACACTCGTTCTTAATAACGATGCACGGCTATACATGTGGTTGAAGTAAGAATCAATATCATACAATAAAGAATGTAGTTTGACCAACTCAGACAAAACACTCTTAAAATAATGTATAAATCACCGTTTGCTGACACAATAGCGTCCAGAATACCCATTGAATAGAATAAAAATGATTATCGGGCGAGATCGGAATCCGAAGTGTACGGTCGCCAATACTCTCGGTCGAATGTGTCGACCGCAACATCACCGCAACCGAACCGCAATCTAACTACAACCGTACCACAACCGAACCGCAACCGCAGTGATAGGTTAATTCTAGGCAGTACTGCTCTATCCTGTCTGTGGAGAACGTTTAAGTTATTATTTAATTAACAAGCCAATCCTTCTGTTCCTTTAACAACTGCATCTGATGATCTACGCTGTACATACACTGCATATTATTTAGTTTTGAAGGTAATGTCATTGCTGGTGAAGTATTTAAACCAAACCATTTTGTGCCAATTGTCTTTGGTGTTTCTCGGGTAAAAGGCTTCCAAACAAACTCCAAAGCAGAGTTGTACTAATAATCAGAGTTGTACTAATGCTCCTGTTAGGGGCACTGGTAAGAGCAGGTTTATTTCCAGAAGGGCGTCCGGGTCTCGTTGGATGCCCTGCAATGAAAAGTGGTCACACAAAATTTGGGGGAGAAAGAAATTATTCTCAATGATTTGCCTAAAATATATATATATATAAATATATTTGAAAAGAAATAGAATATCATACATGTGACATTTTGACCAATTTGACTGTACCTAAGTGAGTGAAAATGTCCTAGTTGAATGATGAAGCATGGCAGCATTGGTGGCACAAACTTGCAAAGCTAAAAATCTTGAATGTATCTGACGCAATCTTTAGTACGCTACACAGATGCAATAATTCACTGCACAGATTATGAATTTCTTCTCTTGAAGATGTATATATTCTGTTGAACTGTTGAATTACAAATTTAACTGTAAGCAGAAAATATATGAATATTATCTACACTGCATCTTATGGAAATATAACTAATTTACTGCTTCATTATATGAGATAATATAATCATATTTGGACCAAAATATGTATTTAAAATGATGAGATACCAATACCCCGTTTAAAATGTTTGATTTAAGACCATTATATTTTGCTCAAAAGTGATCTCAAAATTCAGGAAATTGCATTTACCCAAAATTCAAATATTATAAGGGCCCCCTAGAAGGGTGTCATCACATTTGTCTGATATGTTCCCAAATTGGACACCCTATTTCAGAATCCTGGCCACTAACATTTCTTTTTTTACCTGTTTCTACTGTTGATGGCTGGCTGTCCATGTCGGAATCACTATTACTTAGTGTTTATAGGCATGCGTTTTGATATATGCCGAAATGCAGCCAAATTTCTTGTTTCCGTATACTTTACAGTTGCGGTTGCTTGGTTCCCCCCAAAAAAAATTTGGGGGGACGCGTTTTAATAATAATAATAATAATATTTATTTATATAGCGCCTATCCAGGTCTGCTCTAGGCGCTTTACAAAAACTCAAAAACTAATTAAAGACAGACTTAAATAGATGTGTTTTGATTTTGGATTTAAAAATGAAAAGACTTGGGGAAGATCTGATGCTTCTAGGTAAAGTGTTCCAGAGTTCAGGAGCGGCAACAACGGAGAAGGATCGATGGCCATAAGAGAGTAGATTAAAATTGAAAACATCGGAAATATTTTTTAAATTTTTTGATGTAGTCATGTAGGTAAGAAAAATCCTAGATCCGCCCCTGTTAAATCACCGCGTCGCGCCGCCATGTTGAAAGTGTAACAGGATGCTTCCAAACCGAGATTGTACAGGCTTAAACCGTATTTTATTTAATACACAGTAAACACTCGTTTTACAACTTTCGTCTGTTTCCAGACGCGCACAACAACACCTAGCTGTCAATCAGTCTGTTAATGTTATTAATTAGTTACTAACATAATATGAACCTTAACGTAGTTCTACTACACTTTCCCCCCTCAAGTGAGAAAGCCTCCCTTGTTACTGTACATTAAGTGTTATATGTTAACCAATTAGCTATAATGTCCCTAATAATCTCTTTATTTGTCTCGTTGACCAATGATAATAAAGTTGCCATCTTGTAACTTAACACGGTGAAGTATGCCAAGCGATCAGGTGGGTGGCGAATTCTTGTTGAGCGTCGCTGTACTCCTTGTTCTTGCAACGGATCATCTGACTGTTCTGGTGGAACTGGTTCTTCCGGTAGAATTGGTTCTTCCGGTGGAGCTGGTTCTTCTGGTGGAGCTGGTTCTTCCGGTGGAGCTGGTTCTTCTGGTGGAGCTGGTTCTTCTGGTGGAGCTGGTTCTTCTGGTGGAGCTGGATCCTCTGGTGGAACTGGTTCTTCCGGTGGAGCTGGTTCTTCCGATGGAGCTGGTTCTTCTGGTGGAGCTGGTTCTTCTGGTGGAGCTGGATCCTCTGGTGGAACTGGTTATTCCGGTGGAGCTGGTTCTTCTGGTGTAGCTGGTTCTTCTGATTGAGCTGGTTCCTCTGGTGGAGCTGGTTCTTCTGGTGGAGTAACACAAGGTTCACGCTGAGACAATCTAGAGGATGGTGTCGGCATATCTTCATCATCATCATCATCGTCGGAGGTCAATTCTTGGTCGGAGTTTGGAGCCGGTGCTGGATCAGGTGCTTTACGACGTATACATCGGTCACAGCGAGCGACGTAGGAATGAACATCCTTGGTCATGAACGGCCAATAAAAACGGTGGCGAATTGTTTCCAAGGTTTTGTCCCTGCCTAGATGACCCATATCATCATGTAATCCCTTTAAAATGCGATTTCGCCATCTTGACGGAACCACCAGTTGATCTCGATCTTCTTCATCAGTCCGGATGCGACGATACAAAACACAGTTTTTCAGCAGTAACCGGTCCCATTGTCGGAGAAGATTAGTGGTGTCCTGGGATTCTTTCTTCAACTCTTCGTAGGTTGGTTGTTTACCACGTAAGACATATTGAATATACAACGATCAATACTCGTATCAGCACTTTGACATTCCTTCCATGCTGCAGAACTCATAGATGGAAAGTTCGTAGATTTCGGACCATCGACCATTTCAACAAAATTTTTCACAACTTCTGGTGACGCAGTAACTGTCTCAACAGCTGGCGACCACTGTCCTTCGATCTGGTTTTTACTCAGGTTGATACCGTGGAATTGACAAATCGCTTTGAATGCACCTTCTGGACAACATGCTTGGTCATCACTGCTAATGGGTCTGGATTTAGCGAGGAAAGGACGAAGACAGTTCTCCTTTGATTCTTGTTGTTCTTGTGCATCAGAGTCGTGTGGCATTCGCGATAATCCATCTGCGTCACCTGCATTGCTCGGTCCAGGTCGATAGCGCATATCAAAATTAAATGGGGCTAAGGCGGCTAACCAACGATGATCACTTGGGCTAAGCTTAGCGGATGTTGTCAAATAGATAAGTGGATTGCTGTCCGTGAATACTGTAAACCACTGACCATAAAGGTAGTCGCGAAACTTGTCGACAATAGCCCACTTAAGGGCTAAAAACTCACGCTTGTAGGCAGTCAGGCAGAGTAGTTCCTTTCCGATGCGTTTAAGGTCCAACTGCCATAACCAATGACATGTGGCTTTCCGTTTTGGAGTTGGTAGAGAGTTGCTCCAAGACCTTCGGCGCTGGCATCCACATGAAGTGTGAAAGGCAAGGAGAAATCTGGAAAGGCTAGGACAGCATGAGTAGTTAATCGTTGTATGATGGTCTCGAAAGCGTTCTGACATTGTTCAGTCCAAACGAATGATGATACCGTTGTTCGTCCCCGTTTTGCGTTACTTCGGCCACCGATTAAGTGATACAGAGGCTCCGCTAGCTTTGAGAAGTTATCCACAAACGAGCGGTAATAACCAGCAAAACCTAGAAATGTCTGCAACTGTTTGCTGTCGGCTGGTGGATGTAATAGCCATTCATGCAGAGCGGATATCTTAGACTAGAGGGATCTGGTTCAACACCATTTTCCGACACAACATGACCAAGGACAGTAACTTTCTTCTGAAAGAATTTACATTTGGAGGGTTTCAGTTTAAGTCCAAAGTTTACAAGACGAATCAGTACCTCTTCCAGTCTTTGCAACATTTCTTCGAACGTTTTACCAAAAACAATGACATCATCCAAGTACACGACACATGTGCGGAAGTTCAAACCATCCAGACAACTTTCCATTAACCTCTGGAAGGTTGCTGGTGCGTTTGTTAACCCGAATGGCATTCGTTGAAATTCGAACAATCCAAATGGTGTCGTCATTCCAGTCTTCTGTTGGTCTCCTTTTGTGATTGGTACTTGGAGGTAACCACTTTGCAGGTCCAGTGTGCAGAACCACTTTACTCCGTTCAATGTTTCTAAGGTTTCAGCAATTCTTGGGATCGGGTAAGAATCCTTGATGATCTTCGAATTAAGTTTTCTAAAATCAACACAAACACGAAGACTGTTATCCTTCTTCCTTACCAAGACCACAGGCGAAGCGTATGGGCTTTTGCTCTTTCGGATAACTCCTGTCTCTAACATATCAAGTATAGCCTGTCGGAATTCCTCCAACTGCCCTGGTGGTACTCTTCGGTGGGGTAACCGGAATGGCATTTCGTCGTTGAGGTGAATTTCATGCTGAACACCACTGCTGCAGCCGAGATCTTTGTTATTGGTAGCAAAAGCATGGGACATACGTTGCAGTAGATCACTCCCTTAGAAAAATTTCATATGTCATTTCACATATGAATCAGGTATTTCATATGTGAAATTAAAGTTTCACATGTGAAAAGGTTCCAATTCCATATGTGAAAATATTTCATATGTGAAAAATATGTTTCATATATGAAAGTTTCACATGTGAAATTGTGAACCATGACATTTCACATATGAATTGCATTTCCATATGTGAAAATATTCCAATTTCACATATGAAATGAACATTTCACATATGAAAAAGTTCCAATTCCATATATGAAATATTTTTTTTCACATGTGAAATGACATATGAAATTTTCGTAAGGGCTTGCTTGCTTTCGTTGTTCTTCAGTAAGATGAGCGTCATTGAGATCAACAGGTGGAACTGAATTTAGTGGGTGTGGTTGCACAGGTGCTACTTGTTCGCACTCAACAACTTGGGCAGTTGCCAAGGAGATTTGTAGCCTAACAACTTCACTAGACGTGTTTCTCAGTTCCACGGGTACACGGCAAGTTGTTTTTCCACATGGTAAAGAGACTAGTCCCGGAGTCACAGACAGTGTTGAGTAAGCTTTCATGTTATTTGAAGGCTCAAGAATCACTTTCGTTGTACGTTGGGGAGGAGCCCGGGCAATACCCCACACAACAACTGTTTGAAATGCTTCAATGGTAATTTGGTGCTGATTTGTTGCTTTCACATAGTTTTCTCTTTCTCGAAAGTTCTCTTGACGTGACATTGCTTTATATGCTCGCTGCCAGGGAGGTGATGCCTTTACTTTATCCAAAAAATTTCTACCATATTTGTCGAAACACTTAACTTGATGTTGTTCAGCCACATTTGTCCCAATAACCATAGGAACACGTCTGTTGTATTCATTATCCTGAACAATGAGTACAAGAGCTACTACAGTATCATCATTACCAGTGTCACAATAGGGAAAGGATACATGTACCTCCACTTCAATAAAACCGCTAAAGGGGACTTCCTGACCACCAGCACCAACTACCCGTAATAGATCATCAATGGGTTGCACAGGTTTATTGGAAAGATATTTGTTATACCACCACTCAGCGACTGTACTTACTTGACTTCCTGTATCGTGAAGAGCCATGCACTGATTTCCGTCTACCCTGCATGTGTCTGTTTCATTTGCTGTGCCAATCAATCTACTTGCATTTTCTTGTGATGGTGGGGGACTGTCTACTGCCTCAGATTTCCACTCATCTTAGGCAGCATTTCGTTTCCCTGTGGCTGGCCTGCAGGAGGGTTTCGGCACCCTTTCTTTATGTGACCAAGTTGACCGCACCGGAAACAACGCAGGGGGTGCGCTGAAGTTGCTCTGGAATAACACGCTCATTCTGGCTTGAACTTTGTGCATAGCTGACTGACGATTAAGATGCAAACGCTGTGGTTAACTCTTTAACTACTAGCCTGCGTGCAGACTCCACCTGATAATGAAATTTAATATCAGGTAGAGTCTGCGAATCGGAGACAGAAAGCTTGTTCTGGTCACGTGGATTTTTGAAGTAATTAAAATAGTTGTATGCAAGATAATTCATAATTATTCATGGCGTTAAAAAATGGCATTTAAAAAAGCCACAAACGACGCCAAGAGCATGTTCAAAACTTTCACAAGCTTCAAGATCGATACTAGCCTGCGCTGCAAACAAATCCGAAACCCAGGTTGAGTACGTCTGCCGTCTGCGTAATAGCGGCGGAATCAAAAGCCCGCAACAAACTTTCAAAAACACATCAATCAATGTCAAACAGACCATCTTCGTTGTTTACTCTACTTGTTATAACATCTGGTTTTCTTTTTCTGTCGTGTAAAGTCAATATAAAGACTCAGAAGTAGCGTTTTTCAAACTGGGCAGCCAATCTTGATTAACTGTATAAAATGCTGTTTGTTGCGATGTTTCGTTAACAAGGAATCCCGCGGACGAACTATGCGTAATAGCGCTGCAGGCTAGATCAACACACGCCATCGCTTTTGGGGTAAATTATCACTAATCACGAATATTTAACAATTGGCCAATCATACGCTTTCCCCACTTTAGTTGGGAAATCCACGTGACCAGAACAAGCTTTCTGTCTCCGATTCGCAGACTCTACCTGATATTAAATTTCATTATCAGGTGGAGTCTGCACGCAGGCTATTTAACTACGGTCTCGCAAACTTCTCAAGCCACGCTGCTTTGGCGCCACCTCCTGCAGAAAAGTGGCGCAAGGAAAAGCCGGGTTGAGGAGTCGTTTCCGTTTTCGTTTCCCGCGCGAGAGATTGGTGTTGCCTAGCGACTCGTTTTCCCGATTTTGTCAACCCAGATAGATTCGCGTTCACCGTGGCGAGCGGCGTCAATTAGTTGACCAAACGTTAATTTGGCAACTGTCTTTCTTGTGGCGGGTTTTGTCCTTGATCTCCGTTGATAAACCTTCCCAAAACAACAACCTCAGGTGTTTTTCTAGCGATTTTTCATCTGGAATAAGCTCTGCGCCCTTTTCTTTTGCCATACGTAGCTGGTTGTCTAATCTCTAGGCGAAAGCGGAAACTTCTTCAGACTCTCTTTGCTTCATTGCGTATGCCGCTGTCAACAACTCTTCTCCCGTGGCTGTACCAGAATCACTATAAAACTGGTCCAGGCGCTCGAGAATTTCCGCAAGCTTTGATCCAGGAGCAAGTCCGACAATTTTCGACTTTGCTTCTCCTTGTAGAGAGCGACGTATTTGCTCGGTGATAATTTCGTCGGCATAAAACCCTTCTTTCATAGCACTATCGACCTCATAACGCCAAACTCGATAAGATACTCCCTTTGCAGACTTATCGCCCTCTGAACATCCGTGAAACGGCGAAAATTGTAAGCGTGAAAGATACGGCGCGGCTGTTGGCTGTAGTTTGTTGGCTGTAGTTTGTCGTCTGTCGCTGATTTTCCCACGGTAACAGAGTCTCCAGAAACGTCAAACACATGCACCACTGAATCCGTACGTGAAATATGCTTTAACATTAACGAATTCTTCTTTCCAGAACTTCATTTCGATTTGGTACTTCACTGCGTAAGACTCCGCGATCGCATCGATTGTAAAGGCCAACCTCCGTTGGCCTTTACAAGCGCAACAATACGTTCGCGCTCAATCCTGAGACATTCTTCTTTGGATAGCTCCATTGTTTACACTTTACACAATCAGACGGTCAGAGTGATACTTATTCGTCTTGACTTGTCCCCTATCATGCTCCAGTTGTAACAGGATGCTATCCAAACCGAGATTGTACAGGCTTAAACCGTATTTTATTTAATACACAGGAAACACTCGTTTTACAACTTTCGTCTGTTTCCAGACGCGCACAACAACACCTAGCTGTCAATCAGTCTGTTAATGTTATTAATTAGTTACTAACATAATATGAACCTTAACGTAGTTCTACTACAAAAGCAAGTAGAAGGTACTTGTGGAATTTAGCTAGTTCTGAGTGACGGCATGTCAGTTATAATCCTAATGTCATGACTGTACTGTGTGTAGATTTCCCTTATTTTTAAAAATTATGCTTGTTCACTTTAAATAATACAAGATGCATACGATTTCATCCTCCTTCTCTGTTTTATGTTTGCCGAGTTCTTATAGCGTTTTTACTCTTATGCCTATAAATATAATGACTGTAAATACATATTTGTGTATGGACAAGGCTTTTTACTGTCTTGTTTGCCTACCTCGCCATATTTTTTAAAGTTTTAGATAATAATATATGCGTTTTTATTCTTCATTTTAGTTGATGTTATGTTTGAACTTTATCTGGATTTGACAGCTCATTGAATTGAAAGCAAGCTTCCATTCTTCAAGAGACAAGTTGATGGGAATTTTAATGAAACACTATCTCAAATGCTCCAAATTCAGACCATTAAATTTCACTAAAATTACACATAATGGACTATATTTGTCTGCTGTATGTATACTGACATGTTTGACTGAATTGTTATTCCTGGATTTCAACTCACTATAAGAAACTGACCAAACTGTTCAAGGCATTTATTGTGATTTAGTGCATGTTTTGACAAATGATAAAGAAAATAGTTATATGTTGCTGCAGATTATTTTAAATATCAATGAAAGCATTATTTTCGTATGTCTCTAAAGTTTAATACAAGATTGAAAATAAAAAGGGAGGTGTTTCAGAAGAGTTAATTAAAAGGGAGAGTCTATCATTTGGGTTTAAAAAGGCATGCTATCATAACAGAGATGGGAACTCCTTAGGGGGTTAAAAAGTAGGACTTCAAAGAAAGACTGCTTATTACAACTTGGTGTCAAAAGAGGGGAGTGATCAGTCACAAACGTTTTATACAACAGGGAGGGAACAATGATAACCCAACAGCAGTAAAATTCACTCGGACATTTAAGAAATTGTTTTTCAGTTCTTTTCTCACTACTACAGCTGGGAATTGTGCAGACGACTTGGATGACCTTGCCCATGAGTTTACACAAACACTATAAAACAAAGCATATTCCAAAAAATAATGACATCCTGAAAACCCAAGATTTGAGTCAATAACAAGACAAGACTAATGTGTAATTGTAATATTTCAACTTTATTTCAAAGTCATCATCAGACAAAGTGATTACAAAAAAATGTCTAGGTCTCTATATACAGTGGGATGTAGAAACATCAAATGCAACAGCACTGGTTTCCATATCTCCTCAAACCTTGGATATTGGGTAAACTGATTATTTATAGGGAGACAAATGTCAAACATCAAAGAAAATATATGTTTCTGGTTACTTTCTCCATAAATGTATGAAGATCCGCTGTTGCTCAACTTGCAAAGAAGCCCTGAAGTCAGACAATCTAGACTACATCATTCAGCTGGAAGATATTTTTGTCAACACTTCTCCATTTTCACCAAGAGCTCCTGTGTTGGAGGCAATATCCTGGAGCTATTGAAGAATGTATAAATATTCCAGTGGTGTGAAGAATTCCCTCTCGAAGTTGTTTTTGAGAATGCGAATTTATTATTGTTTGAAATTTGCAAACCGTGACCTTTCTTCTGCTAAAAGGACAGAAAGTATGGCACATCTTTAAAATAATTACTATAAATCAACAAAGGAAATGGGAACAACACTGTCAAATACTGTAGAGAAGCCTGACAACCAGTGTTATTATAAAGCTGATAAATAGAGACGTTTCAACTTGTGCTCTTGAAATATCTGAGACTGAGTCATCTGACTTCAAAAAATGTATAAATGCCAAACAGAAAAACTTTGGTTTGGTCTAATATCGAATATATCAAATGTAAATAAATAAGCAATGTACGCTAACTCCACTAAGTAGTCTAAAAACAAGTAACAATACAAGCAAATATGGATTTGTAAAGATAAAGGCTGCAGACAATTTGACAAACTCGAGGACAGACCGAGTTGTCAATAAAATCAAGAAAATTACCCGTTTAACATTTGTTAAATTGCCTTCTAACCACAATAAAATTGATCACCTACCTTTGCTTTAGACGTACTACCCGTGGAAAGAAAATCGCCGTGCAAAATTTTGAGATATAGCCGTTCAAATGATCCTAACCCGTTTTTCGCCATATTAATTACTGTTCACCTGGCTGGAGTTTACTTGCTTTCAATATGGCGGCCGGTATGCGCGGAGCGACATGCGCGAGGACAAAAACTTCAAAGGTTCCGACGCGAGTGGACCTTCTGCTCAATACTTATTCTGTGGTTTAGATATGATAATTTTTGTGGTCTTTGTTCCATGCATAAAAGCAGCCAACAAGCTTAATAATCCGCCATACATCCATGCGGTTATCTCTTACAAAAGGTATGAAGAAGCATATATCCAATTTAGCGAAAGCTATCACTTCTAATTTGCTGTAAAATTTGAAGACAGCATTCAGATTTAGATGAATAAATTATACTCGGCTGAATTAATTGAGTTTTATGACAAGCCAATCGCATTATACAATGGACCAGCCGATACCAGGGCCATTTTCTCCTACCTTCCGCCGTGGAGGCAAAATGGCCTGGGTACGAGGTTGGGGGAATGATATCATTGTCTTCCAAATTTACACCCCATCCCCCCAATATTTAGGCCCCTGATCAACACGTACCCAATAAAACTTGCCTTTTTTCAATAAATCTCCATTTTACTTTTTGTTGTGTTGTTGCTGATAATCGTCTGCCTCGTCATCAAATGTTTGCTTGCAAACAAGACATGTCAGCTTAATTTTCTTCCACTTACGTTTCAGTTGGTTGTTGACTTGTCCATAACTCTCTAATCCAATATATTTCAAAATGTTTCAGCTAATTGTTCTTGATTGACTTTTTACAACTCAGTCAACTCTATACATTGTGTCATTGTTATAAACAGATCGGCGATCTCACTTGTATTTATGTTACGCGATAAACATACGTACTGTCCGGAGCGTGATTTCTCCACCTGATTAAGGTAAACTTTGCTTTATCGCGAGTCATCCGCTTAAATGTTATGTGCGCTACCTACAATGCCTACATTTGCCCACAAAGTATTGGAGGATGTACTTGCACGATCGTGATTTGACGCAAATTCTAGTAGCGCTACACAGCCATACAGTAGTTTAATTAGATTATCTTGCGCTTTTGGCAACATATCCTCAGTCCTAGATTACCTATAATAGGTAAATGTCAAATGCTCTTGATTTAACGGTATACACACTTTTCCTATTACAGTTTATATAGTATACACCACTTCGGCTGACAGCCTGAAAATTACGTTTGTCTGTGGCGTAAATAATAAAAACACTAGAGACATGCTAACGATAGCAAAAACTCTTCTTGTATTTTAAGTCTACATTTACCTGTATTTATATCGCTAGACCCAGATACAGCATCCCCAACAACACGTGTCCTTTTGGAAGAACACTCGGCAACAGACCGATACCTATACGGCTTACTTGAGGGAACTCTATTACCCGAACCATCGTACGAAAAAAAGAAGTTGCTGCTCTTTCGACATTTCTGTGGATTTAAAGAATTTGTCAGACTCTTCAAATTGTCAAGACTAGCTTCCAAGGAAAGATTTCGTTTGGAAGATTTACGCGTAGTCGGCGTAGAAACGTTCTTGTCCGCCATTTTGACAGTTTTATATAAGCGCGCCCTTATGTCCTGGGCTCTATTCCCACCGCATGCATTGGATTACCCATTATGGGTAAATCAAGAGCATTTGACATTTACCTATTATAGGTAATCTAGGACTGAGGATGTGTTGGCTTTTAGAGAGACGATCGGAATTTCAGGATGGATTAAAAAGTGCGGCTCTACGTAAAACGATAAATCTTCCCAGCATTTTTGTCGGATTTTCGCCAGGGCTTTGTCGGCAATTTTGGCCGACGGCCTGACAGGTTTTAACCAACGATTTGTTGGTAATTTTGCGGGGTTTTTGTCGATTTTTGCTGACTTTTGTCGGCACATTTTGCCGTTTCCGATAATAAATTCGCCCAAACACATGTTTATTCTCATAATATCGCAGATCCAAATTTGCCGACATAAATCCGATTTGTGCCGACAAGAGCAACATTGCGGGACACCCCCAATTCCCTATTTTTATACAATTCTAAAATAAGGAACAAATATATTTAAGTCACTCACTCTCCCAACTGCCTCGTCCATACAAGCATACGGTACAGGTAATACGAATTAGTCCTCGTTTCTTGACCAATAATAATAACATGTGAAGTTCTTTTGGGAATTCGGTAGCCCTGGTGGATTTATTTGAAGATCAGTATTCGACAGAACTATTGTTTCCGTCAAGAAAGTCTCCGTATACTCCGTATATATACAGTCACAGCAATAATATAATGTATATAGTCAATTATGAGGCGGAAGGGATATGGTTTGGAAGGTCCGCAAAAGTCATTGTTCTATGTTTTTGTTCACGATCACTGAACGTATTGTATTTCCTGTATAATGAGCAGTCATCCAATAACAACGTTCGCATTTAATTAGTGTAGTCCTTCATCGTCACGTGTCCATAGAATTTCCTTTTTTCAACTTTCTCCAATAGAGTGTGTATAAAAAAAACTGAACCCTTAGAAATCGGTCTTATACTCCTGAGAAATTAAAAACACGGTCTTAATACACCTGGGAAATTAAGATAACTTTAAGCGTATGAAGGAGCATAACTGCAAAGAAACGTTAATATATAGTTAACATGTTTATATGTTTAATATGTTCAGGTTTTTTTTATACACACTGTATGCCGTTGCTAAATTAAGCACAGCGTCATCCTCGGCCCTGATTGGTTAAAAATACTTAGAATTGATCCTTGAGTTGTTTTATCATGATTATATTAAAGACAAATGTTAAACTTGTTAAACACGGGTCGGTAACCAAATATTGCGAGTTATCAGGACATTTTAACATAACATACTTCTGGCTAGCCATGACTAAATAGCATATAATATCTTATTGTTGAATCGCTGATATTATATGTGTGAAGTTGATCGTCCAGGTTGTTGTAGTCTGACTGTTGGTGACTGACGTTTCGACGGCCTCAGCGGCGGTCATCTTCAGAGTCAAGTAAAGCGTGTTTGTCAGGGTTTGCTGATATGTTATCGCTGATATGTTATCCTACATTCTTCGGCATATTTCTATTTGCGAATTCAAAGGTGTGTAAAAAAAGGTGTATAATTTTGCACACCTAAGTTGTGTAATTGTACACGCTAGATAAAAACTTTATACAGAATTTTCGGCTGCAGACTGTCAGCCTTCCTCAGTGACTAAAAAGCGCTATATTTACATAAAACTTTAAAACTTAGTGCATTTGTGCATTCTCAAAGCTATTAATGATGCAAAATGCAGGAAATGCTATTTCAGAGACTCCCGATCCCCACTAACAGTCTGTGGTGTCTTCGATGCTCCACTGCCGGGCGCTCGATGTGTTTTGCCCCTTGTTATATTTTCTGAAAGAAACCCTGGATAAAGTCCGCCGTCGATAACATTATTGTATACGAAGTAAAAACACGCATTGACGCACACGTGTCTCCCGGGTATAATGAAGATAATAAAAATGAAACTGTCAGAAATAATTAAGAACTCTCAATTGCAATCAACAACTGCACTGCTAGGTTACAAGACTGATATATCGATCTATGATTAATATTCCTGAAACCTGTTCCTGCAGTTTACATAGAGAATCAACCCAAAACAATAGAAACAATACTTATACGACACAAATTTCAATCCGCTAAATTAAAAAGCATAGTAGATAATATTTGTAGATAATATGATGGGCCATGGCGTTTATTGACTCTTGCACCAATCGGAAACCACAATGCCAAAATACACGCTGTGATCGTTGATACATTTCAATAACGCTGACGGTGGAAAAATACATTTTTTCCACACAGAGATATTGTTACTGCATTTACAATCTTCGTTGTATGGCAAACCATTGTATTCTTTGTACGAAGAATACTTTCTCATGAACTCCTTGCCGTAAAATATTTATTTGCCATGGTGATAAGGTTCCCCCGGTTAAGCAAGGTGCAGCCGGTATAATTTTATGACAGGTAGGAAGGCGAGGGATTGGATCTCGGTAATGAGTCACCCTGAAGCTTATCGGTACAAGTTTATCGTGGGCCAATGCGTAGTCATAATTCCCAACTCTCGGTTGACCAGACGTGTACAGAATCAAGTTGGCCTTTGTTATTTTGGCTTCGTAAGCGATAACTGTACTTGCGAGAGACGCCACTGCTCCGCCCAGTGAATGACCAGTTACCCAAACTTTGTACGACGGATAGCTTGTGATAAGTCTGTAGGCTTCGGGCTTCAGCTCGTTCCATATCAATAAAAAGACTTGGTTAAAGTAGCCTTGGACTTTGCCACAGCCTTGAAACGAAACTATGGGTGTTGTGAGGATTTTTACGGCTTGGTAAATCACTTGCTGTGCAGTTTCGAACCCTCGAAATTCGATCACAATGGCTTTCTCCGCATGCGAATACTGCGGTATAACCGGAACATCGTGCATTTCCACCAGGACATGACTTGGTGACTTGCTTAACCGCACGAAATGTGTTCACTTCGGTTGCTTTGGGTAGGTACCTAGAGACATTACCACCGAAAGCCACAGCTGAGAGGAGAACCACCTTCTAAGCCAAAGCTGAGTCGTACTTGGCGTGAACGATACTAGAACAGGAGCGTCTCTTGACGACATCAGTTCAGGGAGCGAGGGCAATGATTTGTCAAAGCACCGTGGGGACACCAGCGACAGGAGGATCCGTACCAATTTGTGTACTTCACACAGGAGACGCACTTTTTCTTGCTGATACAACCATGTTGTTTGATCAACAAGCCGTGACATGAGATAACGAGAATAAGGAGCAAAGCTAGCCAAGACATCTTGTTAGTAAGAACATATGATGCGTACTGCGAAACTGTGGAAGAAATGAAAACTAGGCCCCAATTTCGTTCCACAGCCTTAATTGTTGTAGATGGGAAAAATGAATTTTTAAACTTTCAGTACGTGTTGGGTAAATACTTAAATTTTCAGAAGACCTTTCTCTCGCCCATTGTGCAAGGAAGCAGATCTGAAAGATATGGAGGAACTAATCTGTTTTTAATTTTAAAAAAAATACTAGTTTATGTAATTTCCTATTTAAAAATAAAATGGTTTGATTTTGCATTATAGATCGGTATTCGTCTATTCTTCATACCCGATTAAGATTAAACTGCTGTGTTTTAAACTATTATCTTTTTCGAATAAATTGCGCTCTACACCATAATTGTATATGTGGATTTTATGAAGAAGCCGTTGAACACTATTTCTTAGACTGCCCCCGTTTTGCTGCTCTAAGGTCAACTTTGCTTGCCTCCGTTGCACAATACTTTGGTGACTCTTGGCGTCACATGTCTTATATTTACAAAAAGTAAAAATATTTTGTTTGGCTCACTACAGTTAAGCTTCGAGGATAATATTGCTATTTTCTGCCAACTGAAGACATACAGTCATGTGATGTTAGAAATATCGTAATAATTCTGTTGCTCTGTTATCCTAATCTCCTAAATGTTTTTCAATAATGTAATTTTGTGACCGCCAACCATGTAATTTGTTTATTTGGTGTGAGCCCCCTCGATGAGCGCTTCGTTCTTGGGGCAAACGAATAATATAATATATATATATATATATATGTATATATATATATATATATATATATATATATATATATATATATATATATATATATAAGTTAGATACGCTCTATGACCTTTAGGTCATATTGAGCGCTCTACAGGATGAACCATTGTCGCTTACGCATTGTGCGCACGCTCACTGCTTGCAGGTTGAGCGCTCTGGCATGGTTCTTGATGTCCCACATTTTGTGTGCATCAAGGGTGACTGTAAATAGCAGTCATCTTCATCCTGCTTATATATATATATATATATATATATATATATATATATATATATATATATATATATTATATATATATATATATCTATATATATATATATATATATATATAATATATATATATATATATATATATATATATATATATTATATATATATATATATATAATATATATATATATATATATATATATATATATATATATATATATATATATATATATATATATATATATATATATATATATATATATATATATATATATATATATATATATATATATATATATATATATATATATATATATATATATATATATATATATATATATATATATATATATAGTGGTCGGGGCGCTGCACTGGCGTCGCAGGGTCGCGGGTTCAATTCCGACCGGAAAGCCTTGAGGTTGCATTTTTCGCAACTGGTCCCGGTTTGGTCTTAAAATGTATGTATTCCAGCACTCGAGGTTTTCCTTCGCCGTGGGTCCTTTCAACATGTGGTTTGATCGAGTGAAATGCCAAATATTACCTATATATATATATATATATATATATATATATATATATATATATATATATTAAACGTAATATATATATATATATATATTAATATATTAATATATATATATTAACCGACGAAGATCGAAGCTTTTTGATCGAAACGTCTTTCAGAACATTTTGGACGTTGTCATACGTTTTTAGTTAGTCAGCGTCAACTTAATAAATATTTTTAATATATATATATATATATATATATATATATATATATTACCTATATATATATATATATATATATATATATATATATATATATATATATATATATATATATATATATATATATATATATATATATATTGAAAGGATTTATGGTGAAGGAAAAAGGAAGAGTGTTGGAATACATACATTTTAAGACCAAACCGGGACCAGTTGCGAAAAATGCAACTTTAAGGCCTTCCGGCTGGGAATTGAACCCGCGACCCTGCGATGCTAGTGCAGTGCTCTGACCACTTATATATATATATATATATATATATATATATATATATATATATATATATATATATATATATATATATATATATATATATATATATATATATATATATATATATATATATATATATATTATATATATATATTATTTAAGAAATAGAAAACATTTTCCGTGTTTACATACAGTTATATAAACACGAGTGGAAGTTTGGAAGAACGAGAAATCATAGTGGGAACACGAGCCCGTAGGGCGAGTGTTTCCACGCGATTTCGAGTTCTCCCAAACTTCCACGAGTGTTTATATAACGTATGGGAACACGGATAAAAATGTTTTCTATTTCTTTTATAAAATAACCCGTAGAAAGCAAATAAAATGTACAAATATCTTTTTTATCAACACGTAAATTCTCCTTACTGCGTATGATAGCGCCGTGATGTCTAATTGATGGCGTATCATGGCTAATTGATGGCGTATCATGGCTAATTGATGGCGTATCATGGCTAATTGATGGCGTATCACGGCTAATTGATGGCGTATCACGATGGCGTAATCCATCCATGTTATATAGCCTGATATAAACACGGTAAATGACCAATCACAGCGTGCGTAAGACACGACTTATTTTATAAATATATATATATATATATATATATATATATATATATATATAGTACACTATCTACAGTGTAGCTTGGTACAATCTAGATATGGGCATGAGGACTGATTATACACAAACGATTGCCAGTTACAACCGCTTTGCATGTGGGATAAACAGCGGTCATGCGCACATCTAGAGAGCGTGAAGCGGTATAGGGCCAGAGTGCTCAAACTACCACAAGGGTAGTGGGCGTTGCATTATCGCTAAAGGACAAGGGTAGTGGGCGTTGCATTATCGCAATATATATATATATATATATAGATAAGTAGCAAGTTCGAAAACATATGAGTAGAGTGCTCAATACCGAGGTAGAGCGGAATAGTAAGACAAAAGGACAAACTTGGGTTACTTCATTCGAACTTTAATCACGACAAATTTGTTTCGTATGGTAAGCGGAACCTACCACACTCATCAGGTGATTATCGCGTCTGATGTTGATGCCTTAATTGTCTGGCTTAATTGCCACAGCAAAGGTCAATTACTATAACAGTAACGCAGCTGGCTTTCACAAAACCGACACTGCTAGATGGCACAAGGAAATCAACAATTTGACTGGAGCGTCATCTCAATCCACCAAGACCCCCCCTACAGAGGAAAATGTAAAGGTTTTGGCGGAAAAAATGCAAATTGCTTTTACATCTACCTGGAACAATCTTACATCTACAGTCCCATCCGGGCCGCCACCTGTCGAACTGCGTGATACTCCGTCTCCTCTTCCCAGTGTCGGACAAGTAAAGTCAATTCTTAAAAAGCTAAATCCCAAGAAAGCTACAGGTTCTGACGGTATTCCTGCCTGCCTACTTATAAGCGCTTCCATGAGGAACTTGCTCTGGTTATACACCATATTATCTGCACAAGTATTGAACAAAGAACGTATCCTAAACAGTACAAGCATGGACTGATAAGCCCAGTTGCCAAGGTGCACCCTCCAGTATGTATTGAAAATGATTTTAGACAAATCTCCGTACTTCCACAAATGGCCAAGGTATTGGAAAAAGTGCAACTTAGTCTTAACGCAAAGGATCTTAACATCGGCGGAAATCAAAACGCGTTCACCAGTGGCCGATCAACAGTTTCAGCTTTAGCTGAAATAACTCAGAGTTGGTTTGATTCTACTGATAATTCTCGATATGGTCGCAAAGGAATCCATGCTCTTTTTCTCGACTTCAGCAAGGCGTTTGACCGAGTTGATCACGGTACGCTTTTGGCTAAATTGGCGTCTACAAATATTAGCAAAAGCTTCTGGGAGTGGATTCGTAGCTTTTTACGCGACAGAACACAGCAGGTGAAGCTTCTTGGTGTCCTTTCCTCTGCCTCGCCGTGCCCTGCAGGTGTACCTCAAGGGTCTGTGATTTCACCATCTCTTTTCAACGTTCTAATTGACGACCTTGAGAGTGCCATCCCGCGAGATATTATCTGTTCTATTGGTGCTGTCAAATACGCTGATGATTGTACCTTGTATGAGGCCATTGGCCCTGAAGACTCAAGTCATCTACAAACAGTACTCGATAGCATGAATCAGTGGTGTATTGGGAACAAAATGAAACTAAACTACAAGAAGACCAAGGACATGTGGATAGCATTTCGAGACATGCCTCAACCTAGCTGCCTCACTCTTGAAGGTAAAATCATCGAGAGGGTTTCAGAGTTTAAATTGTTAGGCGTAAACTGCCCAAATAATTTAAAGTGGAATAAACACGTTGAAGAAATCACGGCTAAAGTAAATAAGAGACTTTTCTTCTTACGTGAATGCAGGAAAGTAAGACTACCTGCTGAGGTAGGGGTTACTATGTACTGTACCAAAATAAGATATCTCCTCGAATACGCAGCTCCTATCTGGGGTGGTCTTCCGGACTATCTCGATGCGGAAATAGAAAGGGTGCAGAGAAGGAGTCTGTCAATCATTGGCATCCCCAAAGATACATTGGAAGATCTCAGTATTAGGCGTGACAAGGCAACAAAGAATGAGCTGCTTCGCATTCTAAACGATGATCAACATCCTTGTACAAAATTTTTTTCGATAACGAATGAATCTGAGTACAATCTTCGAACAAATAGGACAAATAAGCCTATGGTATCTCTATCTGGAACGGATAGACACCAACAATCCTTTATACCACGTGCGATTAGGTTATTTTAAATTTTATAGGTGTACATATATATTAAACTTTTGAATGTGTGCTAAATTTTAATGAAACAATGTACTAGAAATACGTGTACGCAACAACCCCTCGCCCGCTTACTATTTGAGGCTTTAATATTGCCAAACTGAACAGATTTTCAAACTGCTTATTTTTTGGGTGCAATTTGTGGGCAGTGTACTGAACAGAACCCAAGTGGGAAAGTCTGCCAACACAATTGTCTCCCAGGCAGGGTTGGAAACCAATTGTGTAATTATTGATTATTGAAATTAATAATTAATTTTAATAATTATTAATTTAAATAATAATTTTATTAATTATATATTACATAATTAAAGTTAATTATGTCAGTTATGCTTTTAATAATAAATTTCAACATGCATGTTTACAGTACCGTAACAGTGGCATACTCATAATTTTACTCAAAGTACAATTGTATTCACGAGACTGCATAACCTTGTACATAACATGTACCCTACTGTAATAATGTAATCTGCATGTTCCTTATTGCCTAATTGTCAGTATAAGCAGATACATGTACCCTACTGTAATAATGTAATCTGCATGTTCCTTATTGTCTAATTGTCAGTATAAGCAGATACATGTACCCTACTGTAATAATGTAATCTGCATGTTCCTTATTGTCTAATTGTTAGTAGCAGATACCAAAAGATTCCACACCTAAATTTATCCTAGACCAAATTGATAAGTCTGATAAACCTTTTATTCTTTTAGAGACTTCTGTTTCTTAACTTTTATTAATATTTATATAATTATGCACATTCATGTACCAGCATTTCAATGGTATTCAAGTACCGGTAACACAATTTCAAAAATTGAAATGACAAAAGCCCCCCAAAAAAAAGAATGATATTGCTTAATCTAATTATTTCACCAATATATATATATTAATTCAGGATGAAATTCCTTTCAGCTGCTTCTTGTCAGTGGGGTGATACCACTTGTTTAATCCTAACATGTTCCCCCGACACAGTGAGTGTTAACCTACCCAATTATACATTATACAGTATTTATCCTTCAAAAGCTGTGTAAAATATACATTGAAAGCCTAGGTTTGGCACTGTCCAGGCCTACTATCCAGGACAAAGGTGAATTTAAACAGACACACTAAAGCCATTGGCCAGAAGGGCATATGCCATAATATCAGATGAGCATAAATGCTGATTGTTATAGCCGCCAGTATGGTGTATGTTTACACTATTAAAGTGAGTAAAATGTAAGCCAGGCCCAAGGTGGCATCCAGCCAGGTTGGTCCTGGTTAGTCCTATAGACTTGCAGCATAAATACAGCTATAATCTGTACTTTTTTACATCCTTACCACCAGTACTGGTACTCACTATATAACTAATTAACAAGTATTGCAATTATTCCGTTGTGGATGAGGTTGCAAAGTGACCGAGTGAAACAATGGTGATGGATAATTTAAATAAAAGTATAAAATCTGCCATTCAAAATTTGTATTTTAATTAACATTTGTTGTTCTGCAATATTATAATAAAGCACATAATTTATTGGTATATCTTATGTAAGGACGAAAGCCCTGCAAAGAGTGATTTCGTGATGTCTGATTGGCGCTTTCTCGATATATCAACAAACCAAAATTCAAATAATCGCTAACCCTAATCCTAACCCTAATCCTAACCCTAATCCTAAACCCTAAAACTGACTTGGGTTGGTGTTATAATAATTTTAAATTTCGGTTGCCATGACGACATACCAAAAGTGAAATGTTCCGACCACAATATCTTTTGAAGTACTAACTCTAAGAACTCATTCTACATATCTAATGAAAGCTTGATTAACAGCCTCCGACATACCTACAAAAATATTTTTGTAACTGATACCTAACAGCTTGAAAAAAGCGACGACGCTTGGATTGGATTGACAAACTCCGTATAAATATTTTAGATATTCAGACGACGATATCTTTTGAACTACTAACGCAAGAAAATCATGCTATACATCAAATAAAAGCCTGAATAACATACTCGGACATGTTTGCAAAACTATCTTTGTAACTGACTAACAGGTTTAAAAAACCGAAAACGGGTTTACCTTTAGTTTTGACGCCACGTATAAAACTTGATTTACGAACTTGATTTACGAACTTGACATCTTCGGACGACGATATATTGCATTTTCACTGCCTTTTCACGATCTTTTTGAACTCAAATCTTCATTCACCGTCACGAATTCAAATGCAGATATTTATTATTTACCATATCTAGTTACCAGGGCCAAATTTTCCGATGCCGCGCATCGGCCGTTGACCTTGAATATATATAAATATATAAACTGCATTCGAGATAGGGATCAGCTTGGATCTCGCGTGATAAGGGACTAAACGCCGGTCGATATTATCACCCTCGCCCTTCGGCCGGCGCTTCGCGCCGGGCGAGGGGATAATGTTTATACCCATTTTTTTTAATTCATACTGAATGTAAAACCATTGTATTTATTCTCCAAAGATGGTTATTAATAAAGTTATTATTATATTATATTGGTAACATGAAATTGTATAGATCTTATATATATATACCAAGACAAATTTTCGGATAGAATGTTGGCTAAGAATAAAAGAGTGCTCAATACTGTAAACAGTAGAGCAGGTATATAGTAAATTTAAAAACTTTATTGTCGCTACTCGGAGTTTCCGCACGCTTTACACGATCATCAGAGTAAGAGCCCTTCATCAGAGTAAGACGAGACGAAATAAAATAAATAGGGCTTATATATATATATGCCAAAAGGGTGTCACAAGTAGAAAGTAGCCAATCAAATGCATGGGAGATAAACAAACTAATAATTAATGAGATGCGAAAAGTTAAATCATTTGCTATTTTTACAGTTGATCAGCAAACAGACTGAGGGGGGGGAGAAATGACAGGTCCAATATTCAAGGGGATTAGGCGATAATATTAGCAGTAAGAAACAAAAACTTGAAAAGGAATGAAAGTGCATAAGCAAATAATAAAAAGTTCCAAGCAAACTAAAATAACAAAAAACTTGTAGGAAATTAAATAAACGAAAAACGTTCGTTAAGACCAAGAGGAGCATATATATAAGCCCTATTTATTTTATTTCGTCTCGTCTTACTCTGATGAAGGGCTCCGCTCGAAACGTCAGTATTTCGTCACTAAATTCTTGGCAGTTTACCACCTTTTCCTTTGCTATATACAGTATATATATATATATATATATATATATATATATATATATATATATATATATATATATATATATATATATATATATATATAGTAAGTAATATTTGGCATTTTACTCGATTAAATTACAGGTTATAAGGATTTATGGTGAAGGAAAATTTCGAGTGTTGGAATATATACATTTTAAGACCAAACCGGGACCAGTTGCGAAAAATGCAACTTAGAGGCCTTCCGGCTGGAATCGAACCTGCGACCCTGCGATGCTAGTGCAGTGCTCTGACCACTGAGCTACGGAAGCCGTTGCCGAGAGCCTAGTCACGAGTTCTGTATATATAGTGGTGGTAATGCCGGGATAAGATTCTGGGTATATTACAAGTAATATTTGGCATTTCACTCGATTAAATTACAGGTTATAATTATTATTACAGGTTATTTAGTTATTATTACAGGTTATTTATTTGCTGATTTTTGTAACCAAAAGGTTAAATTACATCAGTGACTTACAATAAGTAGACATGAAATTACATAGTAGATAAACATGCGTAAAAATGTTGATTAAAATATTCAGTAATTAAGTTATCGTTAAAATACGTTGATTAAAAATATAAAAGTCCGAAATGGCTATATATTATTTACTGTTTTTCTTTGAAATAATTTGAGGTAAAAACGATTTCCTAAAACGTTCAGTTTTAGATAAGTAATTATTATATTTACATCTTGGTCTCTTGTCATAATCAAATGAAACTTTACGAAGTAAAAACTCACTTAATTTATCATTGTTCTCGTTCTTTCAAAAAATTGATCACACAATTATTCACGTCGCGCTTTAAGTGAAGGAATACCAGTAAAGTTCCGGGCTTCTCCATAACTTAATGATGGTACACAATTCTCAATGCACGTCTTTGAATCTTTTCATTATCTTCACTCAAAAAGTTTTGAATGCCAACGTGCCAGGCTAGCGTATTCAAGAACAGGCCTTATAACAATAGTGTACACAGTAATTAAGGTATTTATGTCAGCGTTGGATCATTTTAAAAGCTTGAGCATATGCAGTCTTTTCCCTGCTTTTTTTACGATTTGGTTGACTCATATTATCCTGAACAATAAGTCCTAGAATACGAGCAGATTTTACACGCTCGACAACAACACTGTCTACAATTAAAGGTGAAAAGACCCTTTTTTCTTTAGCAAAGTCGAATACCAATTATTTGCATTTAGTGACGTTAAGCTTCATATTATTAGTGTTAGTCCAATGATAGATATAATTCACCAGGTCTTGGAGGTTGCTGTTGCAATCTGGAACGATACTTTCAGTGACAGTACTGTCGTCAACGTATTCCCATCGATCATTCCAATCCATGAGAAGATTGTTTATCATAACGAGGAAAAGTACTGGTCCGATAACCGTCCCTTGTGGTACTCCTCCATTTAATGTTTGCCACTTTGATACACAATGAGCCAACCTGACACGTTGTTTACGTTCGATAAGAAAGCTTCTTAACCAATTTGTTATGGTTGATGGTACATTCATATCAAAAAGTTTATGCAAGAGAATATTATGGTCTATAAGATCGAAAGCTTTCGAGAAGAAAAACTCTTACAGCTTTCTTTGATGCGTCGGTTTCACTTAATAAGTGATGGACAAAGCTTAATAAAGCATGTGTCGTCGAAGAGTTTCTTAAAGAACCAAATTGCCGTTTATCAATCTTTTCCCTTATTGACTCAATTAGCCAATCTGTAACAAAACGTTCACAGGTTTTGGACAAGGTGGCAGTTAGTGAAATAGGGCGTAAATCCTTGGTAATATCAACAGGTACTGGTATTTTTGGAATTGGAATGACATCAGCTTTTTTCCACATGAGAGGAACAGATGCTTGTTGAATGGAAGCTTTAAAAATTGAAGCCACTGGAGAAGCAAGCACATAGGCGTAGAACTTTAGGACCCAGTTTGGTATTCCATCTGGACCTGGTGATTTGAAGTTGATATAATATATACTGTAGTTTATGGTATACATCTTCTTCTTTAATAATATACTTTGATGGAATGTCAAAATGACTGTTCTCTCATTGAACATCAAAAGGAATTTGATTTAGAGGAGGGATTTCTTGGGTAACTGAGACAAAAAAGTCATTAATTTTTTCTGCAAGGGCTTTTCCAGAGACAACCCGATTAATGTCTAAAACGAGGGTTGAGAGGGCCTTCTTCTTAGGATACCTGCAAGTTGTTTTATGGAATCCCACCACTTTTTAGGATTAGGATTTAGTTTTAACTGTTTCAGTTTTTTCTTAAGGAAGGCAGATCTAAGTTTCTTGCTTTCTCTGTTTGCCTGGTTGCGCAAAAGACGATACAGCGAGTCTTTCCCATGATGAAATGCCTTTTGTCTGTTTTGGATAATTTTCTTATATCCTGGAGTTACCCAAGGTTTATCTTTATCATGTAACTTGACAGTTTGACTTGGGAGGAAACAATCTAATCCAGTATTTATAATATTTTGAAAGAGGTCTAATTTTTGTTCGCACGAAACAGTATGGTACAGCACAGTCCAATTAAAGTCAGCTGGTCATTTTCCAAAAGCAGACTTTACAGCATTGCTTCCCTGTCTAATCTTCACTTTCGTGTATTCATTTTTGGTTTTACTTTTCTTGAGAGTGCATAACACTGAATTATGGTCGCTAAGTCCAATAGGTGGGATAACCAAGGGAGAGTTACAAAAATCCGACATGTTTGTAAGAAATAAATCTAAAATAGCATTTTCTCTTGTAGGTTGTTTAACAATCTGCTTTAATGTAAAGTGTCTAAGCAATGCAGAAACTGGACATCTATTGAAGTCTCCAACAAGGAAAATACCTGCATTTGGATACTTGGCAAGGGCAAGATCAAGTTTTGTAATCAAATGCTCGATGAGCGCGTTGTTATCGTTAGATGGTGGATGGTAGACAACACAGACGATCAAACAGGGATAACCGCGAAAAAGTCTGTGTGGTTTTAGGTAAAGCCAAAGAGTTTCCAAACAAACATCTTGCAACTCAGCTAGGATTTTAAAGGGAATATGTAACTTTATATAAGCACATACTCCTCCTCCAGACCTAGAAATTCTGGCACTCCTTACTAACGAGTAGCCATCAATTTGAACAGCAGCATCATCAATATTTTCATTTAACCAGGTTTCAGTAATTAACTTGACACGGTTCAATTTAAGAGTAGTTTCCAATTCATCTATCTTTGGCAGAAGTGATCTAGCATTTGACAAGAACAAAGATAGTTGATGATCTGGTCTGGGCTTACTTGTTCTGAACCTTCGTTGCTCAATAAAGGGATTTCGATTAAGTTATTCTTATTTAAGAATCTTTGATTGGTGATACTCGATGAACGATCTAAAAGGTTAGTTGTTATAACAGGGATATATTGTTTATTTGAATTCGTGGGTGCTGGTCTTGAATTTGCGGGTGCTGGTCATAAAGGCAAGGATCTTAAACAGTTAAAAAGCAACTTTCCCTTCGGGAATTTTGATGCTTCACCCTGGAATGAATTCCCTATATTGTAACGGTAATTGGAATAACATTTATATTCTTTTGCCAATGTTTATTTGTGTCGGGGATATTTTCAGCATAATTAAGGCTTACGTAATGTTATGCAATGTTTATGTAAGATCGGGACATGATCGGAGAGCGCTCGGGCGGAAGTAGTAGGGTTTGAGGGGTTCTGGGCCAAACCAAAAAACTGTCCCAGAACCCGCACCCACTGTCCCAGAACCCGCACCCACTTTCGAGGGTGTCCCAGTATCTCCACCCCAGAAGAAAGATAAACAAAACTATTTTAAGTTTTGTTTCTCGCACGTGCTCACCACGTGTTCCAAAAACACTTTCCAAAAACCGTTCGCCACGTGTTCCAAAAATTATTTCCAAGATGGCGGCGTCATTTTCCAAGATGGCGGCTCGGCACGTGTTCTGGGAGTGTTCTGAAAGTCAAAAGCAAAACCTTTTTGGTTTTGTTTTTTTAAAAAAAACTTTTCTAATAGGTGACTATGGGCTCACATCGAACCAAGCTGTGACTATTGGAAACACCATAGGTATATGCCTCGCGTGCAACTTGAGACTACCACTCTTGATGATGAGTCGCCCTCCGTTTAACGAGCAACCTACAAATACTTCGATGTGTTCTTTCATTTTAAGTTTGAACTCGTCTGAGAACTTTCGTGGGTAGTGACTCATGACTATCGAGGCGGAGAACATTTCGAGGAAGCTGAAGACAATCCCGTGTTCTAGTGTTAGGACTCTGTCAACGTGTCGCTTGATGTAAGACTCTTCGGCAGGGCGCAGTTTAACTCGAGTGCGCTGAACGTCGAATGTGTCTAGCTTACCACAGTGACACTTGGAGATGGTCCCGTACACGTGACTCGCTCTCTTACATGAAGAGCACTTGTTCCCTTTTCTTTCCATTCTTTATCTCTCTCTTTAAGTGATCGTTTTGAACTACTCGATTCTGAAGTGTCCCAAGGCCAGCGTGTTGATCCCATCCGGTAAGATGTGTCGCTTGTCGTCGTTAGAACTCAAAGCTTTCTTGTTGACAGCCTCCGTGTAAATCTCATGTCCGCGTGATCTGAACACGTTCATGGACTTGAAAATGGCTACTCCACTTAGGAGACAGCCGAGATAATCTGAGAATTTGATGTCTTTGTCAACCACGCCTTTTTTAACTCCTTTACACTTCTTCTGCTCTCCACGTAGTGTTCTGAGAGCATAGAGTTTGGCTCTTAGTCCAACAAACTCTAAGACCTGCTCGCCATGATGCTCGTCTTTCATCATGCCGATCACTTTCTTGTTGAGACCTATTGGAATACAGCTAGGATGATTTTTTGCGTAACCGGATGTGTCGAACATCTTCTCAACGTCATCGCTAATGTCCTTATAGAAGTCGTCTGTGAAGATCTCGTACATGAGACTGTCGGTGTCTGTGAAGAGTAGTGTGGCTTTGTCCCCATACTTAGGCTTGATATAGTCGTAGTGGAATTTATACATGATGGTTTTGCTGAGATCCAAGATAGACATCCCAAGATAGACTGGCTTGTTGAAAACCACTTTGGTTCTCTTCATGTGGACGGCGACCAAGTTCTCGTCAAAAATAGTCCTGTGATGATAATTAGGCTTGGCGACGAGCTTCCTCATCTTCTCCTCCGTGGTGACTAGCTGTATGTCAACCCTGTTTCTGATATTTTCCATGGTCTTCCCAAACACGCTATTGTTCATTAACTTGAAGAAGTCCTTCTCGAACTCGTTCTTTGCTGCTGTCCTAAGTCGTGTGTTGAGGTCGATATATGGTTTCATCCATGCGCTCTCGAAGAATGTAATCCCACGGTGGATCCTCGTGAGTTTCAACCCCAGTCTGAGATAGAGCTCGAGGTTTTTCTTGTGGATCACGTAGTTAGTCTTGTTGTTCAGGTTCGGGATGAGTTTCTCTATCCCGTTAACCATGACTCTCTCCGGTGCTAGCGGGTAGTCATTATGGAGGTCATGAAGTTCTTCTGGATATTCTAGATCTACTTCTAGAATGCATGGCATGTCTCTCCAGTTCTCTAGCTGGTCTTCAGTCATCCACTTAAAACCGTGTGTGGGTAGCGGTTCACACATGGCTCCGCCGTAGAGATTGTTCGCGTCTAGGTACGGCAAAAACACGCTTGGTTTTGTAGGGTCATATAGTGATTCACCAGTCCGTTCCGCGCGTGTGTCGCTGTTGACATGATCCATGTGCTCGTTGTTCGCGACAGCGTGTCTTTTGGTGATGGTGCTAACCCCACCACGAATCCCAGATTCCACCATCAAGAGCATGTCTATGTCAGTCAGTAACTCTAGCTCCTGTTCTGTGACTTTCAACAACGCGTCCCAAGCTAGTCCAGGTGAGGTGAAGTAGAATGCTGGATCTAGTTTGTAGTGTGTTTTACATGTTTTTCTGAAATTCTCGAAGACGTCCTCCAACAACATCACATCTGTCATCAGGTATAAGTCGTGATATTCACGCATGGTTTTCATGTCGAAATGCTTCCAAACTTTCGTGGCGTGTCGATAGTCTTCTTCAGAGATGTCGGTGTTATTCAGTTTGGAGCTAAACTTCTCTATAGTTGGTAGCCGTCTCTCGTCGAGAGATGACAACCCAGTCATGTGTTCGTACGGGAACACACCCTTCCGAGAGACTAGCTCGAAGTCGTCCTCAAACACTCTCTTGGTTGATGTTAAGCTTTCCTTGTCGAGATTTTTAACCAGCTTGTCCAAACTGGAAGGCATGAATTTAAAACTATCGAGGAACCTAATTTCTCTCTTGATAGGTCTCTCCTCGCCGTCGTTGTCTATCTCGTGGTCAACGACGATCTCTTTGCTGAACGAGATGTATTTTTCCTCGTTGTTCGGAATGCATTTTATGTCACCCTCCGTGACGCTAAGGTTTTTCACGAAAAGATGTGAGTCGTAACCAGATAAGTTGTGAAAAATAACCGGCACGAACTTCGGTAGTTTGTACTTTAGGTTACAGCTGCTATGAGCAGCTCCGCGGTACTTACCCGTGAGATGACAGTGGTCTCTGACTTTTCGATCTGGGTTACCTTTCTTAGTTTTTTGAGTCCAGTCTTTCCCACACAACCAACACGTCTCACTACTATCGTGAACTCGTCTGTCATCTGATCCGTAGATCATCTCCTTCGCGACTTTAAACTTGTCGTAGATGTTCTTGACGGCTCTCTCCACCTCTACGACGAACTTCTCACCGATGTTTTCACCTTCAACCTTCTTGGTGTAGAGGTATGGCTCTTCGTAGTGGAGAGTGTCGTCGAAGCACTTCAGATGAAAGCAAAATCCAGATGGTGTGTGGTGTTGGTATTTGGTCGTCGAGCTACGTGTGTCATCGTTAACACACGTGTCAATAGGTTCTATGGAACTCTCGAAGTCTGCGTAGATCGTGAATGGCACGTCTTGTGTCTTATAGATGTTCTCGAACTTTATGAAGCTCCCCTCTTCCGGCATTTCGGTCTTGATGCTGTCCACGTTGGAGCAACGCTCGACGTGTTTCTCCAGGACTTCCTGTGAGGTGAAGTTGTTCAGACACCGAAAACAGAAGAAGGTCTTACACTTACGCTTGCTCTTAGTGCTAGACAACAACCGGCTCATGTTCTTAATCCACGCGTAGTGGGAGTTCACGTTCCCATCTTCACCCTCTTCCGTGATGAGCAGCAGGTTGATGGTGTCTTTTGACTCACCCCCGATGAGAAGTGGGTAGACACCGGTTTCCTTTTCGTACGCAAACACGTTGATGTTGGTCTTGTTGTTTCTAGTGAATTTCTTAATTTCGGATAGTGGTGTGGGGAACGAGATCCCACTCCAGTCAAACTTCTCCGACTCGTCTCTCATCGCCTTGTTGAGTCGCTCGGGGTGGTCTTGTCTTAACATTCGAGCAGCCGTGATGGACCACTTGAAGCACTCGTTATCAGCCTTGTTTTGGACGTTGACGATAGCTTTCCTAACGGCTAGAACCTTTGGTGTCGGAATGTAGGATGACGCGCTTATTGGCTTATACGTGTCGATATATATATCTAGTTTGACAACGCTCAGAACTCGCCACCCACTACCTTTCTTCAAGTAGGTTGCCAAGTTCTCGAGAATTTTTCCGACAGACTTACTATACAGTTCGTCCGTGTCTGTCCCAGATAACGTGATACCCACGAGAGAGCGAAACATCGCGACTGCTTCCACTGGTCCACTGTCAGTCGCTCTGACCATGACACACTCCAGGGCGAGTTTTGTCTTCAAACCACTCCGCTTCTTCACCTCGTTATACCAAAGATCTATCACGAGGTCTTTTGATCTCTCTAGGAAAGTCTTTGGGTCTACTTTCCCTCGACTCTCGATGGTGAAAGTCTCTGAGAACCCACGTATGGAATTCTCAGTCCTCTCCACGACTTGGTCTCGCGCGTCGTGAAACTCCTCTTCTGGCTCTACGAGTAGCGGGGTGACCTTACTTTTTAGAGTATTGAAAGCACTCGCGACTCTCTTTCTGATCGGTTCGGGTGTGTGATCGACGAACCAGTCACTCCACTCGCCGAGTTTGGTTCTCAAGTACGACTTTGGTGGGTCGACAGTAGGTTCCGGCGTGCCGGCAACCCAACTCGACCATTCGCTAAGCTTTCTCTTGAAGTAGTTCATTACCCTTTATTGTAACGCTGCTTTAAGACAAGCGAGCGAACGATTCGTCTCTAAGCCGCTCGAGAAGTGTTTCGAAAGACGTGTGAGTCTTTCGAAAAAGAAAAGGTTTCCCTAATAGTCATCAGGGATGTCTAAGAACTGCTCTCGTTCGTAGTCACTCAAAAGACTGAACAAGAACCTATATATCGCGTAGGATGACTCGTGACACCTCTCTCGAAGCATTTTCTCTAACAAGTCGTGAGTCATGTCTCCATCTTCGTCTGTGTAGAGCTCTCTGAACTCACATATCTCAAACAACAAGTCAAACTCGTCATCGTCGAGTGGAGGTCCAATGGTGAGAAGTTGAAATAGGCGGGTTATCTGCGTTAACCCATCAGCCTCGTTGAACCAAACACTCAACACCATCTTGAAAAACTCTGCCATTAACACGTTCATTTTGCTCTTATTCTCATGACTCTTTAAGTTCGGTGTCGATTTCCTTACGAATTTTATATGTCACCCCGTCGACGATGAGGTCCTTCCCATGTTTAAGTCGGTAAGTGATGGAGCCAGCGAACATCTTCACACTGCTCGCCAGTTCGAATATAGACTTGTACCTAGTCTCTTCACCAGTGGCTATGTTCGTCTTAGTCATGACTTGGGCTGGTTTCTTACCCTTACAATGGTCGTATCTCTTTGGCGTGACTACCGGTTCCATACCGAGCCTCTCTCTGATGGTGTTCCGAGACGAGTTCGTTGTCAGCTTTACACCACGTTTCTTCGCGAGAGCTCTCAAGTCTTTCAACGTGAGATATTCCTCCTTCTCCTCTTTTGGCTTTGGCTTTCGAACGTACTTGACTTTTGGTCTCTGTATCTTGTTTAAAGACCCCTTTGGACGTGTCATATTTTTTCTCTTTATTACACCTCATAGCTAGTCTCTTTAAGTCTCGTTTTAACCACACGAGCTCCAGATTAGAAGTGCCGTGCATAAGATACTCAAAACGCGTCTGATCGGTGGGCTAAGAGCTCGCTCGTCACGTCGCGAGACGTCCACACCCGTCGATTTGATTGCTACCACCATCGCTTCGCTCACACTCACCAATTCCAGATCAGTGATCCTCTCAAGCTTATACATGTGACATGCGAACGCTACGAACACTACGACACGTCCGTAATTGTCCATGGTTATGTAAGTCAAAACTCTCAATACGTCCGCGTAGTTCATCATTCTAACCGAGTTAACTAAGAACACGTCTCGCTCGTGTGACACCTGTGACACCCAGCGCTTCATGCTAGGTGCGTGAACGACCAGACCATCGCGAACCATCGTTCTGGTAACTATCTCTATCGCGTTGGTTTCTCTCGAGTCCATTTTTATACCTATCTCCAAACAGCAATGTTTGGAGATCACACGATCCAACTTAGAAGCGCACACGTTCCCTTTTCACTTTCACCGCTTTCTTCTCTTTCATGATCACCATCTCGTGAAGATATAGCTGCAAGTGAGCCACCCCATCTTTCACGAACACGCTGCTCACATCGACGGCAGCGTTCACGGTGTACTTCTTTCGCTTGACCAACTCCTTGAAGTCGATCTCGTCTTCGTCATCCTCCTCGTAGGCGGAGAACAGGTTAGGGTCGCACTTGATGTAGACCTTGTCGTTGTACAGCCCATTCTTGATCTCCTTGATGGAGGAGTCGTCGAGACCTTTCAGCACCTCTTCGCCGACACTCTCTAGCTTTGCGACCTGTTCCTCACTCAGACACAAGGCTGCTGTGAACTTCTCGTCACCGAACTTGCTGTTCTGTACTCCAAATGTGAACACATCCTTGAAAAGGATAGGGTCCGTCTCGATGACTATGGTGGTGCTCTTATACTTCTTGTTCTCGACACGTTTTCCAAAACTAATACTCATCTCTCTTTATCGTCCTACCTCTAGACTCGTGAGTCTAGCGATAACTTCTCGATTTAAACGTGACGTAGTTATATGTCTTGTAACCGACCCACCCAACACCGGCGAACATCACCCCTTCGGATATCGATAGGTAGTCACGCATCTCTGGTGATGGTGTGTAGTAGTCACGTAGTCTTGGCTCTCTTCGAAATGTCGCGCTGAGTAGGTCTAGAGCCGCGTTCGTGTCGCTTATGTTGTGGTTAGCGTCCGATAACGCGAGTCGTAGTTTCGCGAGCTTATCACGATGCTCGACTTCTTCTTCGTTCCACTTCTCTTTCTCTCGCGCGAGTTTCTCTACGGCAAGGTTGTGCCGCTTCATCTCTTCACCGTACTTGTTCCCGTCTAGACTTTTGAACAGAAACCCAGCACCTGCGAATGCGACCGCGTTGAATAGTCCACCTGATATCATAGAAGCCATGGTCTTTTATCTTACGAGAGCACGTGTGGTCATAATAAAATGTTCGCTGGAGTTGGTTCACGAAGGTCACACTTGGAAGACTACGCGATAAAGGTTCTCAAACTTGAGAAAAAGGTTGCGGAGTTGGAGGAATACGCGAGATACCGTGTGAAGAAAATAAGCGATTTAGAACACGAGAACAAGTATTTTAAGAGCCAGCAAGGTGTATTGACATCTAGGAAGTAGTCTACTGTGAGTCTACTGTGAGTCTACTGTGAGTCTACTGTGAGTCTACTGTGAGTCTACTGTGAGTCTACTGTGAGTCTACTGTGAGTCTACTGTGAGTCTACTGTGAGTCTACTGTGAGTCTACTGTGAGTAGAACTTGAGTAGACTTGAGTCTACTGTGAGTCTACTGTGAGTAAATAAAGAGACATGGAAACCATAACTAACAACAATCCTGAGAAAATTAAAGATCCAAGACGTGTGGCAGCGGGTAAGAAGCTCGCCGAGATCAGTAAGGCTGCGAAAGAGAAGAAAGCTCGCGAGCGGCTCGAACAAGATAGTCAAGATGACTGTGAGCAGAGTAGTGGCTCTAGTTTTGGTTACGTTATCGGAACTATCGGTGCTATCACAGGGATGATCGCGCTGTACTTCGCATATAGACAAGACAAGTCTCGAGGTGAGACTCAAAAGAAAACTCGAGATAACCCCACGACAGCCACACCACAACCCACGACTACTATAGAGTCTTTTGACTAGGTGAGAAAAGCATCATAATAAAGAATGACAGATCGCAAAGTTATCATGAACGAAGTGTATGACACCCTACTCTACGTTGCAGCCGCAGTTGGAATTAGCATGGCGTCGAAGAAAGTTTTCGGTGAGTCTCTAGGTGCGCCAAGTAGTCTTATTGGAACATTAAAACTCGCAGCCGCGGTCACCGCGGGCACGGTCGCCGTGAAATATGCACAACAGAAGAAACTTATCCCTGACGATCCTTTTAAGTGAGAACTTGACCTTACACACATTTTTTCGTAATGGTCGCTCATTACGAAAATTTTCACGTCATAATAAAGACATGTACGGCCAAAACTTAGAAGAGCTAAGTTCCACGTTGAAAAAAGATTTGAAAAGTTCGAAAAAGAAGATGACGCGTCTGAGAGTGAAAGCTATCGTGAAAATAGTCGTGACTACGGTCGTGCTCGTCAGCGGGATAGTCACATCGATATTAGTCCCGAACCCTATATCGGCAGCTGTTGCTATTGGTGCAGCGACGATATTGTCCGGGTCGGAGGGTATCAAACACACGGTGAAAAGGTTCAAGTCAGTCAAAACTAACAACAAGGTCATCAAAAAGACAGACAAAGAGACCGACGGTCGAATATTCGCTGATAGGATCGAAGCGTTAGTTAGAGGAAATCCAGTGGACCCGTCCGCACCATCGTTATATCCGAATTTGCAATCTTAGAACTCGTAGAGTCTTGTTATTTTGTAACCTGAACGGTTACAAAAAAAATACGAGAGACTCACACGATATCATATTCTAACATCATGCTCTTGTTCAACTTCGAGATGTCGGCTGGTTCTAGAAATCCACTCACAATTTTCAGTCCGTAGATCTCACCTGATATACCTGTTGTACTCTCGAAACTCGCTAGACGTTCGTTAAAGAATATCGAAGAGAACGGAGCACCAATGTTTTTCAAATTCGCGTTGAAGTACGAGTCAGACGACTTTATGTTGTTCACGCGTACGTGACTACCTTTCATCATCCAGTGACAGGATATTAAATGTTTGTTAGTTCTTGTAACAGCACTTGGTAGTGTACAGTTATATTCTTGTACAGGCCAACCACCACCGTATGATAGTTGATCGTTTGATCCTGTTTTATATCCTATAAATTTATCGTAAGAACCACTATCATTACCAACAATGTACCCGTAATTATCTGCTGACGGAGCAGTTAATAACTTGAAAACCACAAATATAGAGACATTAACGCGAGTTAATTGTGGACAATCAAAAACCATTCTACTAGAACTCAAATTTTTTACAAAGTCTGCGCCGACATCTACAGTAGGACTTTTACGATATGCGTTTTGGTGAAGACGAGATTTCCCGTCTTCTATTCTCTCTACTTTGGTACTAACTCCAGCGTGTTGGTAAATAACCTTTGCATCTTTAACGTTAACGTTTAAAAACAGTATTGTAAGGTAGTGGTGTCTTTTGTGTTGGTATTGTTACCTTTTTTGGTTGACTATATCCAAGATGTAAACTCATTTATTTATATCACAAACTTACTCACTATTACTCCTACCACTAACGCTACAAATGGTAACAAACTGGATGGTGATGATGGTGATGGTGATGGTGTAGACGAGACTGTTTCCTCTTTTTTGTTTTCATCTAGTCTTTCCAAATGTTCTCCACCACTAGCATGTGTCTTCACAGTTTTTTTACTCACGCTCTCAAAGTTGAGTCCACTATTGAAACCAAAGGTCATGTTCGTCTCTGACGACTCTCTGAGTAAGTTATTATATCCTGCGATGGGTGTTTTCAACAACACCATGCTTCGCGGTATTAGCCACGTGTTCGGAGTGACGGCCATGTCCAACTTGACGTTCGTGTCCCCGATGGCCTTGTTCATGAGGTTAATCCACGTGCTTGGTGAGTATTGAACGACCGCGTCTTCCACGATGTTTCTGAACACCTGCTGGACCTCGCGAGCACTTGCGCGCGACCCAACGATGCTTTGTTTGCTTTTCGCCTGTGCACCGAGTAAGGCGTAGACATAGACCTCTATGGACTGGTTCAGTAACTCCTGACCTAGCTCGGTGATCCCATCCGATGTCCTAGAACAATAGCGCTTATAGTCACCTTGAAGGTCTTTGATGTCCAAGAGCCAATTACCACCTAACGGAAGGTTTGCCATTAGAACTCTATAGTCTGGGACATATAGTCTGATGATGTCAGCGATGTCAGCCTTACTCTTGTCAAGACGAAACATCACTCTCCGCATGGTGAAATACACGTGGAATTTCATGAGACTCGTTATCTGTTTTGGGACGTCGGGGCTAGCTGTTAAGTTTTGTAGTGACACGCCAGACCTATACGTGGCTATGTACATCGCTGTGATAGCCTGATAGTAGCTCTTCGTCAGAGTCCACACTGTGTTGATCATACTACCGTCTGGTCCGTCTTGATAGTATTTTTTCGTGTCGATGACTATCTTAGGCAGGTTCGACATGAACGAGTTCTCGTCGTTCACGAAGACATCGAAGTCGTTGACTTGGTAGTTGAGAGTGTGAGGTGGATATCTCACGATGTCTTTACCATACCCAGCCGACTCTGTCAACGGTAGTTTCTGAACTGTGCCACCACTACTCCACACTCTGGGAAACGGAATGTTATTATGTAGCCATTTCCACATGTTTTTGTCGTTCTTGAACGTGGTGCTGGTGATGTCCGTCGAGATTATGTCGCTATTTCGAAAGTAGATGTCCACTCTCTCTACGTCACCTTGTTGTGTCTCTACTGGGTCGAACTCGAACCTACTCATTGTGGCGTGTGGATATTTTTTCAAAAGATCCGACTTAGCCTTCCGAATAGCGATCCCGGAATTTTTAATTGCCTTGTCGTAGTTCTCACCGTAGTATGCTCGTAACATTTTATTCATGACGTAAATAAAATGAAGAAACTATCAGTGTTCGTCGAGGATGGTAAGAAAACCCTCGCGTTGGATAGGAGCTTGACACTCCTAAGAGGCTCGACTTTGGTCGTGAAGTCCGCTAGCGTGTTTTGGGACTATAAGAACGTGATCAAGGGTTTCAACGACGAGATCCAATATAACTCGGCCAAACACACGATACCCGAGGGTTACTGGTCTTTCGATAACCTCATGACTTACTTCTTAGAAGAAAAAGACATCGGGATAACAATATCTCATAACTTACATGATCATACATGCACGTTAAAGACACTTAGTCCTACTAAGTTGTACAAGTTTGGAGAGCTACTTGGTTTCCCAACGAACACATCAATGGGAGCAGTAAAGGTGGTTAGTCCTAACAAGATAGACATCAACAGAGGTTTAAGGTTTGTAGAGATCCACTGTGACACTCTCGTGGACGAGACCACTGACACGACAGGTAAGCAGTCTAGTGTCATCGCAGTTCTCCCGATCACGTCGGAGTCCACGTTGAGTGGTAGTGTGTTACATTTCCCGACTGTTGAGTCTAGCGTACCCACTCGTAATGGGACGTATAATAACTTGTCTTTTCACACCAAGACTAACGTGAGTGGTGTGGACAAAGTGGGGAGCTTCTTGCTCGACATCAACATACACACTAATAAAAACCATGGATAGTGATGTTGTGACAGAGCAGTCCTTAAGAGACTTATACTACGATCCCGTGACTGGTTACCAGAGCATGGAGAGACTATATCAAAAAGCACTAGGAGAAGGTCTCAGCGTGACCAGAAAGTCCGTGAAAGAGTGGCTGAAAACACAAGACACCTACACACGGTACAAACCCGTGGTGAGACGTCACAAGTTTCGAAAGACGTGGGTCTCGTCTCTCGGTGAACAAATTCAACTCGATCTCGTCGATATGGGAAAGTATAAAAACAAGAACGATGGTTACTACTGGATTCTCACGTGTGTCGAGATTCTTAGTCGCTACGCTTTCGCTATCCCCGTGTATCGTAAAGACACGAAGAACATGACAAAAGCCGTAGACGAGTTACTACGACAGTTTCACGAAAGATTTGGGATGTACCCAAAACTCGCACAGTTCGATGAAGGACTAGAATTTTATAATGTTGGTGTTAAAAGCTTGTTAGGAGAGCACGACATAGAATATTTCTCTACAAAGTCTGACAAGAAAGCAGCCGTGGTTGAGAGGTTTAATAGAACTCTAAAGACAAGTATGTGGAAGTACTTTTACAGTAAGGGAACATACAAGTGGATAGACATTCTGGACGACCTCGTCGAGAGTTACAACAACACGAAGCATAGTAGTATTCTCACGAAACCGGCAGACGTCAACAAAACTAACGAGAGTCAGGTATGGATGACACTCTTCGGTCAAGACTTGGGTGAATTTCCACTACCAAAATATAAACTTGGACAAAAAGTGAGAGTGAGTAAGTACAAAAGTATATTCACGAAAGGCTACGAAGCAAATTTCACTGAGGAAATTTTTTCCGTGAGTAAAGTGGTTCGTGGAGATCCAAACGTCTACGTTCTTAGCGACGAGAGTGGTGAGGACGTTATCGGAAAATTCTACGAAGAAGAGTTATCTGCCGTCGAGAAAACAGAAGACGCTACATATCGTGTTGAGAAAGTCCTGAAGAGAAAGACGGTGAAGAAGAAGAAGATGGTCTTAGTCAAATGGGCTGGTTATGATGAGAAACATAACTCGTGGGTCCCCGAGAGTGAGGTGAAAAATTTGTGAGGAAAAAAAAAAAAAAACTCGTCTTAAAAAGACGTTAAAAACGCGTGCGAAAATTTTCGAAAGAAAAAATTTTTTCAATTTTTTTTTTCTTTCGAAGGCTCTTGTTGCTATGCGCACGTCAGACCAGATACGGGGGGTTTACGGAACATTCCTGAGTGACATAGTTACTAAAGTTTTTGAAATTTTTTTCAAAATTTTTTTTCAAAAATTTTTTTTCTCTTGGTTGTCATGTCACTCAGGAATGTGGCGTCGACCCCCCTGACTAGGACGTCCCTAGTTACGACCGTGTCAGCGGTCGTCTCGCGCCAAAACAAAAAAAAGTTATGGAGGGCGAAAGTGTTGTTCGCTTTTCTCGAGAGAGGTTGGAGGAGTTGTTGACACGAGAGAAAAGAGCGAGGAGGTTGGTCATTGAGAGAGGGGTGGCAACAAAGGCAAAAGTGGATAAGCTAAACGAGAAGCTAGCCACTACGAAAGCCGAAGTCGCTGACCACGACAGGCGGATTGGTTGGTTCGAGCTGGAATTAGGGAGGTTGCCGCCGTCGCCAACCCTTTAAGTCTGTCTTGTCGACGTGTTGAGAGCCGTCAAAAACTGTTGTGTCGAAAACTGTCACGTTAAAAAACTGTCACGTCGAAAACTATTATGTTGAAAACTGTGTCCGTACATGTTGTTATGTTCGTGTACTCGTTGTGTACGCGACACCTTTTGTTAAAAAAGTTATGACAAGTCCCGCTTGGACTCTTAAAAACATCGTCTCGTTGACTCCTGTGACATGAGAGATGTGACAACCCTTTCACACTTAGCAAAAGAGAGAGAGAAAAAGACGTATTCACGTTTTTTACGTTTTCGCTCGACAGGCGCACGTACGTAATGGTCAGCGGTCGCGACAGGAGGGGAGGGGGCCCCTCTAAGGAAAAAATAATTATTTTTTTTGAAAATTTCTAAAAACTTTCAATAAATAAAATGGCAGAGGCTGATGATAATTTTGAGATGGAGGAAAGGTTCCCAGAATACGACGATCTCGACAACGAGGAGCTCGACACGACTCTCGACAATCTCAACGAGAGGTTGCTAGTCGATGACGACCCACTACTTACCGAGAGAATTACGTATATCAACCGTCACCTTCTCGCCGAGACTAGTTTTGGTGGTGACGTTAGCAAAGACGTGTTCGTTCAGTTAGACAAGTATGTTCAAGACTCTCACAACCAAAAACTTAATCCTTACTCAGAGAGTGTGATAGAGTTAAGAAATAGGACCACCGTCAAAGACGGCAAAGTGGTTTTTAGAGAGCGGCTTAAAAATGGCGGATATTCGACTGTTGAGAAAATAGTTCTCAATAACGTAGATGGTTCGTACGTAAAAAACACAGCGAGAAGAAATGCTAACGCCGTAGAGCAGTTCGAGAAACTCATCGAGTCTGCCGTGGGTGAGAGTAAAACTAGTGAAGAGCTACCAATGATAAACGTTCGTCAACAAGACCTACCAGCCGACGTGTTCGATAGGCTTGGTGAGGAGGACCAACGCGTTATCAACGGCGTGTTGAATCCTCCAGACACGATGCTTCCAGAAAGCAGAGTTGGTGACAGAGGTGCTATTCAGATCACTATCGACGAGTTTGAACATCGTGGAGAGACTATTCGCGAAAGAATTCTAGACAGCGACGGTGAGACGGCCGGGAGGCTAGCTCAAGAGTCTGTTGACATCGACGTAGTGGTTGATGTCCTGGAAAGACAACGCGTCATCGAAGAAACACGTGGCGAACAGGAAAAAGACGTGAGTCGACTGGAGAAATTCAAAAAGTGGATAAAAAAAAATATGATCTCGGTATCGGCGTTAGGTATCACTATCGCTGGGCTGATCACAACTGTCATCGTTGGCATGCGGACTGCGGTCGTGAAGGGAGCGGGTGCCGTGAAGACGTTCGCGAAAGCCGTTAAGGACGTAGTCGCTAAGCTTGGTCCCTGGGCTGTTGGTGCTGCAAACCTCGTCTATAACATTTTGAAAGTGGGTGTGAGCGGACTTGCGTGGCTAGCTCGTAATCTGTGGTTGGTTCATCACTCTGGTTTGGATATTACTGGAGTGGTACAGATCGAAACGAGCTTAAAGTGGTTTCGAGGTAAAGAAGGGAGTAGAATGAGCAGACTCGTCGAGAAAAAGAGAATAGTTTATGTTCTATATAACACAGTCAACATGGATAGCTACGTGGGAAGCACTTCGAAAACTATCAACCAACGACTCGCGATACATCGCTGTAAGTCACGCCTACCCCCAAGCAACAAACTATATCGAAGCACGCGCGACGTTGGTGGGTGGAGTAAAATACGTCACCTCGTTCTCGTGGAGAGGTTTTGTACAAAACCCAGAATAGAGAGATACGAGTCAGCTTGCATCGATGCATTCCAAGCGACACTCAACGACCGCAGACCAGGAGCTTACTTGAACGACGACGACGAAGTCGACAGGACCGCGTACGGTAAGAGATACCGCATCGATAACGCGATCGTCATCAGCGAGCGAAGTAGGGACTATCGTGTTGAGAACAAAGACAAGATCTGCGAGAGACTCGTGTCTAAAGTTGTGTGTAAGTGCGGGCGTGAGGTGAGCTATAGAAACGTCGCAGCACATAGGAGATCGAAAAACTCACAGAGAGCTTCTCGAACAACAGTCTAAAGATTGAACAAAGATCTCTCTTAACCTACAACCAATAAACAGATGTGCTTTCAACTTCTCCAAATTTTGAAAAGACATTTCTCTCCTCGACCACGACCGCGTCGCGTGGACTCATCCGAAGACGAGATGGTTCTAATAGACTACAGATCCACCGAACCACCACCAGAACAAGTCGGGTATGACACCACTCACTGATCACGTCACCTTTCGTAACCTCTTTGGTTACGAAATTTTTTCACGTCATAATAAATGACTAGTAACTCAAGCTTATCACCGCACGCAAAAAAGACGAGCATGAGCACCATTAAAGGCGTTCGCACACGCCACGTCGTGACCATGAACCCGAACACCGTTAATCCTAACGAAACTCTCTACGTCAATATTCCAAAACTCAAACCAGAGTCATGTCTGGTGCCAGGCAGCATGCATATCCTGTTTGACTTCAAGAACTCTAACGCCAAAAGTTGGTACTTGAATAACCTATCGAAACTTCTCCAGAGTCAGCTGACCATCAAGATGGCTGGTGAAGTGGCCTACGATAACACTGGCGAGTCAACCATCGCTGTGTACAGAGACCTTTGGAAGACAACACTCCAACGCGACGAGATGACTGAGTATGGTATTGGTGGAGAAAACCTACGAAAACTCCTCTCGAAAGATGATAGTGGAGCCGCGAGTGGGAACGCAGCGAAGGTCTCCGACGCGTTGATCATGAGCGTGTTCGGGACTAAGCACAAGATGTCTCTCGACAAGATCTTGGGTGACTCCGGTCTATACGCACCATATAATATGAGCAACAACCTGCAGTTCCTCATCAAACTGCCAGCAGCTAGCGACATCATGGTGGCACAATCTGGTAGTGCTGTTGGAACCTACACACTAGAAAATCTCGAACTGGAATACGAGACTATTGATAATCCAGATCTGGCTAGCGAGATCACGAACCTCTATCTAGCCGGTAAGTCACTACCCTACGAACACGTGACACTGATGAAAAGGTCACCGTGGGCGAAAGGAGCAACACTGATCAATGAGAACATCAATCTCCCAAGGAAAAGCATGAAGTCCATCGTGCTGCTTTTCACGAAGGCTGCTATCATAGATTCAGAAGAGTTCAGCTACCCGAACATCGACAGCGTGAAAGTAACCATCGAGGGTGTCCCTAACGAGGTCTATAGTCAAGGCATTCCAAAGTCAAGATACTTCACAGAAGCCGAACGACTATTTGGACAAGAGAACCAGAGTGTGACCCATCGAGACTTTTTCAAGGACAAATTCGCGTTAGTCATCGACCTGCGAAGCACTCGCGACCAGACTGTCCACGGATCCGGAAAGAAGATTATGAACACCCAATCTGGAATTCTGTTGGAGATCACCAAGAAAGTCACCGCTACTGACCTGATATGTAACATCTTCGTGGTATCAGATGCACTACTTAACATCACGTCTGGAAATCTACAGAGCATCCAATACTAGACTTAAAAAGACACGTGTTTTTCTTATGCTATCACATAAGAAAACCCGAAAATAAAAGATGGACATCCCGTTCAATATGTTGATCGTAGGACCGACCTACTGTGGTAAGACCTTCTATCTTTTGAAAATGCTAGAGAACCACTTTAAGAACGTGTTTGACCACATCATTCTGCTCTGCCCAACCATATTATGGAACACGACCTACCACAAGTGGAAACATTACCACGATAAGGACTTCATTGTCTTACCTGTCGAACAAGATAACGTAGACAAGATGATGAAGCACGTGGTCGAGGTCTACACGGACACGAAGACACTAATTATTCTCGACGACTGCGCGAGTGGACAAGACGTTAAAAACAGAACTAGCGAGCTTGTGAAACTTGGATATTCTGGTCGTCACTACGGGTTATCCACTATCGTGTTGACGCAGCAGCTGACAAGTATAGCAAAACCTTACCGAGAGAATATCTCACGAATAACTAGCTTCCACAACACGAACAAAAAAGACATGCTTGAACTCATCAACGACTACTTGAACGGCGTGTCGAAAGAAGACGTGGCGCGTATCACGACCGAGTTGCGAGCGACAAAACACTCGTGTCTGGAAATTAATCTGCGACACCCCTACGGTTACGAGGTCATTTCCCCTCAATAAAGAGATGAACCCAGAAGATTTAATTAATAACTCTCCGAACAAAGAACCGACGACCACCGAGAACTCTGAGGACATCGCGAAAGAAGTCGACCAAAAAAGAGAAGAGCTGATCACTCTCGCGAATGATGGCGAGATCACGAAAACTGAGGCGTATATTAGAAAAGCTAACGCGAAAACCATCTTGAAGCTTTTCGCAGAGTACGAGGCGAAAGTTCGCGAGAAAAGCACCGTGTTCCTGTGTGACATGCTATTATCAAAATTCGCCATGGTGTTAGGTGGACTGGACTTCATCGAGAAACCGGAGGAGATGGAGAAAGAGCTCAAGAGAGATCCATATCTCAACAAGGATTTGAAGCGTGTGATGTCTAGCTTGACTCCACTGATCCCATTCTTAGGGATATTATCCGGCGGGCTCACTGTCGGGAAACATGTGTACACTCACACGAAGACTCCCAAGCAAAAAGAGACACCCAAACCTGAGGACACACCACTTCCAGAAGACCCTAAGCCAAGTGAGTTCTAATAAACATGTGTTGTGACGAAAAAGACATGGAAGAGAGTCACGGAAAGCTCTTTTGCACGGTGTGTGGTACGGTCGACGACTCTCAAGTGATATCATCGAGAGAGAGTAGACACACACCAGTTGGCAAGAGCAAGCCTAAAAGTCTCAAAAGGACTCTTAGTAGAGTGGACGAGACTCTCAAGAAGGAGTCGGACGACACCACCGACCGCGACAAGGACTACGTAGACAGGCAAGTCACTAGACTACAACAGTTAAAGAGAGACCACGATAGCGCCGAGCCTGATATGGTTTGGAGGAACGCCTACTCGAAATATCTAGACTGGTGTTTTAGAACAGGTCAGTGAGAGTGTTTTTTCGTAATCTCATGAGATTACGAAACTTTTTTCTCTCTCACGTTGAGTCTTCCTCGAGAGGCAAGTCGTTGACTAATGGAATATCTTCATATTTCGTATCATCATATCTCTCGTAACCAGCCAAGACATCTAACTCAAAGTTGGTAGCTTCCTTGCCGAACTTCAAGCCTATCTTCAGACGACGATGTGTATTCATGGTCACGTTACGTAACGGTTGGTCGGTTTGGAGTGGTGGTGGGTGGTTCTTATTCTTACTCGACAGACAACCCATTTTTATCATCTTATCTCACTCACCGCAGTGGAGAAGATCGTCTCCAATAAGAAGTTGATGTCACTAAAGGATTCCAACAAGTCGATATCATCGAACTTAGTACGGTTGTCATACCCGTCCGAGACTTTATCTAGTTCGAGTCTGACGAGACCAAGACACGACTTCGAATTCCTAATGAAAAACCCACTCAGACGAGATAACCATCCGAGACACTCCGATATCACGACGCCTATGAGTTCATCACTCATCGCGGCAGCCGCTGACGTCATCATATTTCTCACGTCGTCAAACAACTCATCGATGGATAGAAAACGTTCGTAAGTCTCACTTGGCGATAACGTGACGTCTTCTCGTTCGAAAAAGAACAGACTAGTCACGTCATCAACTTTCGAGTCATCACGTCGCAACGCTAACCTACTCGGCATGTGATTCGCGGTGATACCTCTCTTACCGAATCGACTCTTTCCGTACGTGTCCACGACGCTTTTGATGCTTGGATGAACTTCAAAAGTCACCACGTCGAGGACAGTCTTTCTAATGCAAACTTCTCTACCTCGCCTGTAAGCGAACCCTACGAGCATTTTGAGTAGTGGCTCTAAAGCATGCGTCAACCCAGGTAACTTTGGTAGACACTCCACGAATGTGAGAGCTGTGTCTATACTCTCTGTCTTGAACTTTGGTTTCGAACGGCTCAACACGTCTCTCGCGTGTTTGAGATCACCGCTCGATATGGCGTCTTGTAGCGTAGCTGTCCAGAATCTCATTGCACTTGACTTAAACATCTCTGTCTACATCTCCAATAGCTTAAAGAGAGACCTCGATTTAAAAAAAACAAAAAAAAACAAGACCCGAGAAGGTCTTGCTTTTTGAGAGAGACAGTCTCACCGACTCACCACGATCTCACGAACTCTGCCAAAGACAACTTTTGGAGTCAAGGTGAGACTGTCTAGTAGGTTGGTCAGTTCTTCATGATCACTCGCTCCCGACATAGTCATAGCTAACAGCGTGAAGTACCTCGCGCAGTCTCTCGTCGCCGGCGGAGATCTCTCGTCCACTAGTGGAGTCACCACGAAATTATATGGTCTGTCGACCGTGTCTACACGCAACTCCACTATCCTCGAGTGTCTTAAGAATGGCGGTAACACACTCGTCTCGTGTGACTCGACCACGACGTCTTTGTCATCTAACCTCATTCTAAACTCAACCATCACTTTATTTACGGACCTCGCGCAGTCTATAAAACCCTTTTCAGAACACTCCCAGAACACGTGCCGAGCCGCCATCTTGGAAAATGACGCCGCCATCTTGGAAATAATTTTTGGAACACGTGGCGAACGGTTTTTGGAAAGTGTTTTTGGAACACGTGGTGAGCACGTGCGAGAAACAAAACTTAAAATAGTTTTGTTTATCTTTCTTCTGGGGTGGAGATACTGGGACACCCTCGAAAGTGGGTGCGGGTTCTGGGACAGTGGGTGCGGGTTCTGGGACAGTTTTTTGGTTTGGCCCAGAACCCCTCAAACCCTACTACTGGCGGAGATGGGGAGCGGGAAAAAAGGGACAAAAACAGTGAACACGTGAGGGTTTGCGAGCTATATTATTGTAAATATCTGGTTTGAATTAAAGTGATACGAGATAAAAACATTCGCGACAGTGGCGATCCTGCCAGAACGGCGTTACATGGAAAAGTGCGAGAAAAAAACGACAATTTAAACAGTTTGTGAGAGAATTTGTGAGTACAAAAGTTGACCAAAATATCCAAGATGGCCGACGTCGAGAAAAAGATCGAAGGTAAGCTTCGTTTGTTAGAATTTAACGTGGATCAAACACCCAAAATCATTGATTCAGCTGACCTTAAAGCTATTGAGAGACATGTGAGCGTTTTAGAATCAATTATTGAGAAAATTCATGAGCTGAAATTACAATATCAAGAGATTAAAATTGAGAACGGCGAGGATGCTAGTGAAGTTAGAGTTTGGACTGAAGCTGTAGAAACAAAGCTTGGGAAATTTGAACACATAGCTAAAGATGTAAAACATGTAGCAAGTGAAATAAAGTACAATGAGAAAGAACAACTTGCAGAACAGAAACGCAAGCAAGTTTTAGAGAATGAAATTCAGTTAGAAAAAGCAAAGCTTGAAGTAAGATCAAAATTTGAAGCAAGCCCAAAGTCCCCAAGTGTTGGAGCTAAGTTACCGAAGCTTGTCATTAGCAAATTTCAAGGTACATATTTAGATTGGGTGCGATTTTGGAATCAATTTGACACTGAAATAGATAAGACTACTATAACACAGGTAGCCAAATTTTCCTACTTGAGAGAATTACTCATACCCAGTGCCCGGGTGTTGATTGAAGGTCTACCATTCTCATCCGAAGGTTATGAGAGAGCGAAAACAATCCTAAAAACCAAATATGGTCAAACAAGCGAAGTGGTAAATGCACACACACAGTGTATTATTGGGTTACCCAAAGTACAGGTAGCAGACCCCGCCAAAGTGTATAAATTTTATGAGACACTTGCTAGTCATGTGCAAACACTGGAAACATTGGGAAAACTCAAAGAGATTGGGGGGTTTGTACGTGCCACTCTAGACAAATTACCTGCAATAAGACCTGATCTAGTTCGTCTTGATGACGAATGGCAACAATGGGGATTCCCACAACTGGTAGAATCTCTAAGGAAGTGGTGTGATCGCAATCCGGCGCAGACAAGTGAGCGTAGTAGTCGGGGTGATGGTCATAGCAGTCGGGGTGATGGTCATAATCGTGGACATGGTCATTCCTACCAAGCTTCTCTTCACCAAGCTCGAGTTTGTGTTTATTGTGATGCTCCAGATCACAAAGCGATGGAGTGTAAGAAAGTTCCTGATGTGAGAGAGCGAAGAAAAATCCTGAGTGAAAAGCGACTCTGCTTTAACTGCACTGGCTCGAGGCACCAAGCAAAGGACTGCAAGAGCAAATACAACTGTCAAAAGTGTGGTGGTCAACATCATACTTCCATTTGTGTCCAGAAACCTGGGAAAGAGCAAATGCTGGTGGCAACAGGTGAATCTACTGTTATCTATCCTGTAGTAGTGATCTCTGTAGATGGGATCAAATGTAGAGCACTCCTGGACTCGGGTTCAGGCAGTTCGTATGCCTCATCATCATTAATCGAGAATCTGAACAAGAAACCAACCCGTACCGAGCACAAGCACATTGAGATGATGGTCTGTTCGACAACCCAAAAGGTCCACAGTTATAAGGTGAACATCTCCAGTGTGGCTGAGAATTTTGAAATGTCAACATTTGGAACAAGTGGTCATAAATGACAATGACACTAAGCAAGAACTGCCAATTCATGTCATATTGGGAGCAAGTGATTATTCGAGAGTCAAAACCGAAACGAAGCCAAAGATTGGCCAATCACTTGAGCCAATAGCCGAGTTTACAAGACTTGGTTGGACTGTGATGTCTGCAGGAACTGAGACTAGTTCATCCAACACCTATATGACTAGAACATCCGGTGCAGAATACCAAGAGCTATGCAGTCTAGATGTATTGGGCCTCAAAGACCGACCAGAGGGTGATCAGCAAGTTGTGTACGAGGAGTTTGCAGAACAACTAAGTTGTAACGAGGACGGACGGTATGAAACAAATTTGTTATGGAAACCCGGACATGGTTCCTTACCAACAAATGAACGTGGAAGTATAAAGCGATTGGATAGTCTGGTGAAGAAACTAGTAAGAGAACCAGAACAGTTCGAGAAGTATGATAACATTATCCAAGAACAGTTAAACGAAGGTATTGTAGAGAGAGCTGTTGATGAGCCACAAGGTAGAGAATATTATATTCCTCATAAATCTGTGATTAAGGAAACTGCCGAAACTACCAAAATGAGAATCGTCTTTGATGCGTCAGCAAAAGAAAGTGACGAAAGTCCCTCCCTAAATGATTGCCTTGAAACAGGTCCACCTCTTCAGAATCTCCTGTGGAATGTTCTTGTCCGAAACCGGTTGAAGCCGATCGCCTTAGCAGCAGACCTGAAGAAAGCTTTCTTGCAGGTGCTCATTCGGGCTGAGGACAGAGATGTACAAAGGTTCCACTGGATCCGGAACAAAGACCCCAGGGATATCGAAGTTCTACGATTCACACGAGCACTGTTTGGTTTAGTCCAATCCCCTTTCCTTCTGGCTGCAACACTGAAGCAACATTTGAAGGCGCTGAGAGAGAGATATCCGCAAGAGATTGATGAGCTTGAGAAATGTCTGTACGTAGACGACATCATCAGTGGGGGATGCACATCTGACGAAGTCCTGAATTTAAAGCAAACAACTATATCGGTGTTTGAAGAAGCTAAGTTTGAGCTTCATAAGTGGCACTCCAATGAGCCACAACTGGAGAGCACAGAGAAGGAGAAAGATCCTGCTGGTGACAATCTACCAAGCTATGCCAAACAGCAGTTGGGAGTTAGCAGTGGTGAAACAAAGTTGCTAGGACTCTCGTGGAACAAAACCGATGACACCCTTGCTGTTGCGTTTCCGAAGAAACCAGTTGAGAGAACGAAGAGAGAGATTCTACGATTCCTTGCATCAGTTTATGACCCACTTGGAATTGTATCGCCGGTGACCCTACTCGGCAAATTCATTTTTCGCGAAGTTTGTGATCAAAATCTTCCGTGGGATGAGAACATATCAGATAACCTCGGGCAACAATGGCTAAAGTTCCTGAAATACCTTCCCGAGAAGGTCCAGTTTGCAAGAAGTATCCCGAGATACCGAGAGCCGTTGAATGAAGTGGAGTTACACACGTTTGGAGACGCAAGTGGTTCTGGAGTTTCCGCCGTAGTGTACGTGGTCGTTAAGCAACCTTCGGGAGAAAGTACGGGGTTGATAGCATCGAAATCGCGATTGGCCAAGAAGAATCTCACGATCCCAAGGCTGGAGCTCGTGTCGGCACATATGGCAGCAAACTTAGCTGCCAATGTACGAATTGCACTCGAAGGTTACCCAGTGAGCGCGGTTTACGGATGGTTAGATAGCCTAGTCGCCCTCCATTGGATCAGAGGAGGAGGAACATATAAACAATTTGTTTTCAATCGAGTGAGAAAGATCAACGAGAAAGATTTCATTACGTGGCGACATGTTGGTACCGACCTTAACCCCGAGGCAGCAGAGGATGCGAAGTAAATCGTTTGACTGATGAGTGGCTCAACGGACCAGATTGGCTGACAGATCCAGACAAGTGGCCGGCGTCGGTGATGACGGAGCCCAACAAAGACTCGGAAGCAGAAGCCAAGAAGATACGAGAAACCCTTGCGACGGCAGTGGAGATGGAAGATAGTTTTGACGCACTCTTGGTGAAACATCCTTACTGGAAGACAATCCGTGTCAACTCCTGGATAGCAAGATTCGTCCGTAACTGCAAGACTCCAAAACATTTGCGAACCTACGGACCCCTGACCACCGCAGAAACCGAGCAACAAGTGAAGTGGTGGATACGAAGAGTGCAAGAGAGAAATAGTAAAACGGAGAAGTTTCGCGAAGATCAGCTAACCCTAAACCTACAACGAAATAACGAAGGTATCTACGAGTGTAGAGGTCGGATCCAAGGAAGTTATCCCGTGTATCTACCGCCTAAAGTCACCCTTTCCGAGAAGATTGTGCAAGATGCCCACGAGTTGACTCTCCACGGGGGAGTTGGCCTTACGATGGCTCTCGTTCGCCGTGATTACTGGATACCACGCCTGCGCCAGCTTGTGAGAAGTGTCTACACTCACTGTTATGGTTGCAAGAAATTTCACACGACGGCATTTCACAAACCTCCCCCGGGAAACCTACCTGTCGAGCGTACCGAAGGTTCGTCGCCGTTCCAATTAAGTAGTCGGCGTAGACTACGCAGGCCCGATGGCCTACAAAGTATCCAAGAAGAAAGAGGGCAAAGCATACATTTTGCTTTGTGCATGCAGTCTATCGAGGGCAATCCACCTAGAGCTGCTGACAGACCAAACAACCGAGGGATTCATCCGTTGTCTAAAACGAATCATCGCCAGAAGGGGGAGACCTACCATCTACTCAGATAACGGGAAAAGTTTCGTAGCCGCGGCGAAATGGTTGAAAGTGATAATGAAAGAAGAGAAGTTACAAGATTATCTGGCCCACCACAATATCGAATGGAAGTTCAATTTGGCGAAAGCACCCTGGTGGGGTGGACAATTTGAACGGTTAATCGGAGTAATGAAACAAGCGCTTTACAAGTCGATCGGTCGAGCCGTTCTGTATCTTAATGAATTGGAAGAAGTTTTGCTCGATGTGGAGATAGCTGTTAACAATCGTCCGCTGTCGTATGTCGAAGACGATGTTCAACTCCCGATTTTGACACCGAATCTGATGATGTACGGGCAGTCAAACATTTTACCAGAAACGGACGTAGATTCCATCGAAGAAACCGAACTGCGAAAGAGGGCGAGACACTTACGTCGTTGTAAGGACGTTTTGTGGTCGCGTTGGACCAGTGAGTACGTGAGAGGTCTGAGGGAAAGACATAACCTGAAACACAAGAGCAAGAGTTTGTCGTTGAAAGTTGGTGACGTGGTTCTCATGCAAAGCGAGCTGCGAAATCGAGGTAAATGGAATATCGGAATCGTCGTGAAGCTCATTAAAGGAAGAGACGGGGAGATTCGGGGAGCGAGATTGAGAGCGGGAAAATCGTTTATGGAACGGGCAGTTCAACTATTATGTCCAATGGAGCTGAGCTGTGATATCGAGAAGAACCAAGGACAATCGAAAGGTTTAGATCCTGAATCGAAGGAATTCACACCCAAACGAGCCGCGGCGGTGATTGCGAAGGAACGTATTCGAGATGTGTTAGCTGGAGAAGCTGCTGATGCGTGAACGGAGAACATTGGAACAATGTGAACTTGAACACTGTATCCTTGAACTGTAGTGTAGGACAATTGCCTTTTAATTTTAAGGGTTTTATTTGCTTCAATACGGTAAATCAAATAGGGGGAGAGTGTCGGGGATATTTTCAGCATAATTAAGGCTTACGTAATGTTATGCAATGTTTATGTACGATCGGGACATGATCGGAGAGCGCTCGGGCGGAGATGGGGAGCGGGAAAAAAGGGACAAAAACAGTGAACACATGTGAGGGTTTGCGAGCTATATTATTGTAAATATCTGGTTTGAATTAAAGTGATACGAGATAAAAACATTCGCGACATTTGGTTTATTATTACTTTTTTCCGCAAAGTTAATGGTTAACGAATTTCAGTTGAAAAAGTATTTCTTGGTTGCTGTGAATTACTCTTTTTTTTCTTGTTTAGTTCTGTGTTCAAAGAGCGTGTACTTTCATTAGCATCCCTTTTGTTTCTATTACGACCAGTTTCTATAGAAGTCGGTCAATGCTTTTAAACTGATATGGTAATGTCGGCAAATTGTCCGATGACTCAACATGGGAATTATCACAACCGTCATTCAAAACAATAAATTATTGTTTATAACTTCTTGGCTTTATTTTCAAATACACCAAGCGATCGCACTTCCAAATTTTTTGCTCGCTGATCTTGTTTAATAGGTGTGTGATAAATATCCCGATTCGTTATAGGTGGATTTTGGTTCTCGCTACATGCTTTATCTTGCATAATTAATGAAAGAGCTATAATCTCAAAGAATCTCGCTCATTTTCCGCTTGAATCGCTCTTTCCTCCAGAGAACGAATAGTTTTAGTGTTGTCACTCAACTGTTTATTTTTATCCTCGATCACAAGAGAGAGTTCCTTCTCCAATTTCTCACATCTTTCTTTTGCATGCTGACCACATTCAACACAACATTCTGAATCTGATTTTTTATCAGATTGAGCGATCAATTCCATTTGCTTTTGTAATATTAATGCAATATCTAACTTTACGCCTTCAAGATCAGTGGCCAGGGCACCACACGAACAGTCACAATGAGAAGCCGACAAAGAAAAATACTTTGTATTTCCATTACTTAAGGTTTCACTCACCTCCTCAGACCTACTCGACGGAATACATCCCGGCACGTCGATTATGGTTTCGCTGACTGGCCGCTCGCAGACTTGGCGGTTGTGTGAGGTATGTCAGACCGAGGTGAGGACAAGCCATCCGATGAATAAACATCATCGAGTGCGTTCGATCTTACTGCCAAAATCAGATAATGATGTATCTCGCCTGCCTTTCACTGGAATAAAAGCGTTTTTTTGCTTACCGCAATACCAGGTAAGAATCAAGTCCGAGCTAGAACTCGTATACTTCTTGCAGTTGCCCCCTGGAGAAGTCCATTTACAACGCTGTTCGATAACACATTGAACGAAATTCTTTAACAGATCATAAGCGAGATGTGAGAAAAATTTCTCTGTAAATTCAATTTCGTAGGGCCACTACTCGAGCAATTTACAGAGCTCACGAGGTTACATCCATTCATCATATTGGATTGTTTGTTGAAATTATATTACTCGTGACTATAGGCTCTCGGCAACGGCTTCCGTAGCTCAGTGGTAAGAGCACTGCACTAGCATCGCAGGGTCGCGGGTTCAATTCCAGCCAGAAGGCCTTGAAGTTGCATTTTTCGCAACTGGTCCCGGTTTGGTCTTAAAATGTATGTATTCCAACACTCGAAATTTTCCTTCACCATAATTCATAAATCCTTTCAATAATATATATATATATATTTGTATATGTGTGTCTGTTGCTTCCTTCTCCAGAAAATGCCATCATGTTAAACACGCGGCGTTTAAAAACCTAGTTTTCCGTCGGATAAATATTTGTCCCATCACAAACGTTTGTCAAATATTACTTGTAATACCCAGAATTGGTCGCGGTTTGGTCTTAAAATGTATATATTCCAACACTCGAAATTTTCCTTCACCATAAATCCTTAGTACATGTAGTTTTTAATAATGGAGTGAAATGCCCAAAATTACTAATAATTAAATAGATGCGAAAACTTAAATCATTTGCTAATCAAGGGTGCAATGATAGGTCCAATATTCAAGGGGATTATGCGCATAATATTGGACGTGTCATTGCACCTAGCTTGATTACTGCACAAAACTCACGAAAATATTAAAATGACGCCCGAGTAAAAAGGTGCGCATACAAAAAAGAAACGTCCACAAACGCGGAGAATTCAACAAACGACATTGTCAACGCCATCACCTTTTCCAACGATCTCTGTATTTTCCACACACTTCCTATCACCACAAACAGAATACCACGTTTAACACACTCACCACCGACGTAAAAGAACCACCCAAAACAATCACGACACCTAACAATCGCGACATACAAAAAGGACTCTCGAAAAACGACGCCATTTCTATTAAAACAGTTGTCAGAACATGCATGAAAGTTACTAAAGTCAATCACGGTAAATATAGACAGCTTAACAAAGCAACCTGACCCCTGTCGCACTTCTGAAACTTCATGTCATCCAAAAAGGCGATACAAGACAGTAATGCAAACAGGAAATTATCCATTCATTTCCTTTGACATGATTCCCAAACTATCTTGTTTTTAATATCTTTAACACATTAAATCATAAGCAATTTTCGCTCAATTTTCACTCGCTACAACACACATTAACTCATACGTTTCTCTCTGACAAAGGGCCTTCACCCGAAACAGTAAACTACACGTATTCCTTTATTTGGCAGTATATCAACACGTCTATATTTCTATCTGTATTTCCACACTGCCTACGCAGCACACTACTTTATTAGACCATTAGACCTTGTCCTATGTGCAAAATTATATTTCTTCAGCTGAGTACGATAAACTCATATTTCTTCAGCTCACTTGCGCACCCTTGGATATTGCGGTTTAACATTAACTATTCCATCGGACAAATAATTATTTGTCCGATGGAAAACTGCCTTGTCCGATGGATCCATCGGATAAACTGATATTTCTTCAGCTCACTCGCGCACCCTTGGATATCGTAGTTTACATTAACTATTCCATCGGACAAATATTTGTCCGACGGAAACTGCCTTGTCCGATGGATTCATCGGATAAACTTATATTTCTTCGTGTCACTCGCGCACAGTTGGATAATATTTGTCCGATCGATCCATCGGAATATCGGATCCAATCAATCAATCAATAATCTTTATTTAAAAACACGGTATCACTTCATAAAAATATGCTCTTCCAGTGAGCCGTGTACACTTTAAAATAATTACAAATGTATAAAAAAATAAATTTACGTAATGTATAAAATACTTATAATAATATACCTAATAGCTAATAACCTAACTACAATTTTAAAATTTTGTTTCATAATACCTAATGACTAATAACCTAACTACGATTTAATAAGCTTTTAAAAGATCTAATATCGCCCTGACTTCTTATATCTCTCGATAGACTATTCCAGAGAACCGCGCCCCCTGATAATGAAAGCTGTTTTTGCCAGCTTCAGTATATATGGTCTCGGAATATAAACATTACACTCTGAGTTTCTCAAGTTATAGAAATGTACAGAAGATATGTTTTCAAACATATTAGTTAAATAGCTTGGTACGCTGTCATTGATTATTTTATACATCATTACAGCTAGTTGTTTCGATCTTCTTATTTCTAAATTATCCCACATAAGCTCATCCAGCAACTCGGTGGATTGTCTGTTATAACTTGAAAAGGTAACCACTCTAGCAGCTCTGTTTTGTAACTTTTGAAGTTTATCAGACAGTCCTTTACTGTAGTTTCCCCAGACTGCACTGCAGTAATCAAAATACGGAAGGACAAGTGAATTATATACATAGTAAGTAATAATTCAAATAACACAAGATGTCCAACTCGTTTTAATCCACCTATCCCTCCAGATATTTTCTTGGATATTTTACTAATATGATCTTTCCACGTTAAGGATTCATCTATTTCAATTCCGAGATATTTATAGACTTTTTCTCGTTTTAAGAGTTGATGGTTAACCTCAATTTGAAATTGATGTGTGAGATGTCTTATTTTATGTTGGCTTGCTATAATAATATATTTAGTTTTCACGGTATTTAGACTTAGTTTGTTGGCTTGTAGCCACGTATGTATTTCACACATATCGTGATTCATTTGTTGCTCTAGTGCATGCACATTATCACTAGCTATAGTAAGACTAGTGTCATCTGCATACATTCGTACTTTAGAAAATAGATCACAAGATGGACTCGTTAATGTAAACTAAGAAAAGTAACGGCCCAAGTATCGAACCTTGTAGAATTCCACAGGTGATAGTACAACTATCCGACAGGACACCGTTCACAAATGTCTTTTGCTTACGTTCTTTTAAATAGGAAGTAAACCATAATAAACTTGATTGACAGACCCCATATAATTTTAGTTTGTGTAACAAAATTTGATGGTCCATGGTGTCAAAAGCCTTTTTAGGTCCAAAAAGATGATCCCATTTAAAAGACCTCTATCTATATTTAAATACCAATCATTTACAGCATCTAATAAGGCAGTCATTGTAGAGTATTGAGGTCTAAATCCAGACTGCGTTTCTGTAAGCAAATTGTGCCCTGTCAGATAACTGTACAATTGATCAAAAATAACTCTTTCAATTAGTTTAGTAACAACCGACAAAACAGATATTGGTCTGTAATTATTTGGGTTAGTTTTGTCTTCATCTTTATGTATTGGTGTCACCTTGGCAATCTTCCAATCATGTGGAAAAATTCCAGTTCTGATTGAAAGATTGACAAAAATGTTAAAGATGGCACAATTATGGGAGCCGCATCTCTCAATAATCTAGCCGAGATTCCATCAAGACCACACGCTTTATTTAGTGGTAGAGCATTTATTAGTTCATTTATTTTGTCGTTTAATACCTGAGATATATTGAAGGAATGCTCAGTATAGGGTTGATGTGCTCTGTGAAATCCCGGCTTGATGGTGGTATTTGAGAGGCTAATTTAGGTCCAATATCGGTAAAGTGTGAATTCAGGGCATTACTTATCTCTTTTGGTGATGTACAATTTTTATTATCATAATTAATATTATTAATAAAAGTCGATTTGGGTTTTTTACCTAGTATATCATTAACCCCCCTCCATGTTTTCTTAATATTTTTATGATTCTCATTGAAGAATGAGTTGTAATATCGTATTTTGGCCGATTTGATGTTTTCATTAACTTTGTTTCTAATAACTTTATAATCTAGAAAAGCTTTCTCTGTTTTGAGTCTATTTGCTATTTTTTTTAGTCTATCTCTTTCAAATATCATTTTTTTCAAATCTGAGGTTAACCATGGTGCTGGCTTATTTCGAACCTTTTTGCGTTTCAGAGGAGCATGGTGATTATAAACGGAGAGGAAACTTTCCTTCCAGATTTCCCATGCAGAGTTTGGATCATTTTGATATCCAATATTTCCCCATGGGAATAACATAAGGTCTTCTCTAAATTTATCACAGTCAAAATTTTTGTATTGTCTTGATACTATTATTTTAGGACTGGATTTGAAAGATGGTAATTTTCGTATAGCATATATAATATTGTGATCACTAATGGCTATATCTGAAGTTCCACAATGAGTAAATTTTGTGGAATCATTAGTCAAAAATAGATCTATAGTGGTAGCCGTATGTTTTGTTATACGTGTTGGTTGTTCAATCAGTTGCTTGTATTGATAGGTATTGCATATTTCAAGCAATCGGCTTGTATTGTGATCGATAGGAGTGGCACCAACATCACAGTTTAAATCTCCCAAGATATTAATTTCAATATCTTGAGACTCCAGATCCTCTAAAAGACATTCGAAAGTATCCATGACACTCACTGGCGAATTGACCAATGTAAAATATAGTTTGTCCATCGGAGTCCGATGGCCGGTATTGGACATCAATCGAATGTCAGGGAGTGGCCTTGGCAAACAAGCTTAGTCTTAATCTTAGTCTTAATTTTAGTTGTATTGTAGTTTTTATAATAATGTTCTAGTATGTAATAATTTTAATATTTTACAATTTCATGCAATTATCACGCCCCTCCTGGAAACCAACTTCAGTTGTATGGGGTTAGCGTGTAGAAATAAAGTTTTACCTTACGTAAAAACCCATCGATAACTCACTTAACGTTCTGCCTTCATTGTTCAGAAACTTCATTGTTCATTTTTCCACTGACAATAGACTATTGAAGTACCAAAATACTACGAAATAATAATATCGCCCTCCGGATGTTAACTTTTTCGGTCATTGACTGACTGACTTTATATATATATATATATATATATATATTATAAAGTGTATATATCGTCACTCATCATAATACTGCAAAGTTTAAGTTTAAACTTTGCACTAAAAAGTGGCACACTACTAACCTTCTATTGTGAAAATGAGCTCCTCTTAAATCCTCGTTTTGTACAATATGATTGACTCGCTAGACTAAATCTTCCAATCAAACATTACATTTGCCTCTGGTATTAGCGCCATTTATCAATCTAAAATCAATCTTTTAGAATGAAAAATATTTCAAGCTCTTCAAAGATCGAATTATCAATTTTCAAAATTAAGAGAGTATTTGTTATTCATTATTTACAAGCTAACGCTATCCTTATATAATCCTAGATTAATTATACTGTACTAATTTTATTAATATTAGTATTGAACTTCATTTATTCTAGTATATTGTCATTAACACATGATTTTTGGTGAAATACTACAACATATAGAGACATTTATTGGAATAATAAGAATTTCTTTCATAGACCCCATTTGTATTTAGACTCGGCTCCACGGTAGTAATTTCTTCGTATTCATCTTCGTCTTCAAGGGCTTTACTCCCGAACTTTGGTAAGATAACATATTCATTAGTAATGTTATTATTTTCCAGTAGCAAGTTAATGCCCTCTAGGATAGGAAAAGTAAAAGTCACCTTTTCCCCTGTTCTGAAATTTACTTCACCACCACCAAACACCATTGAAACTGCCTTGTGTGTTTCTTCGCCAGCATTCCTACTTAGAGTAACTAACGACCCACTGTCACCATGTTGACTAAATTCTTTATTATTAACGGAGCTTTCTACCACTAATGTGTCCTCATACCATTCTCCTTCTATTTCAACATTCCAGCGGACACTGATTATTTTCCCATTTGTTAATCCAGTCATGGCGCCTTGTTTTTGAACGTTCTTGTGCTCTAGTTCACAGAGGTCGTCATCATACAATTTGCAATTGTCGTGTTCAAAGTTAAATGCAGCAGATGATTCATCAACGGGAATTAATGCAATGTCCACAGGCGTTTCCCTGTCTAACATGTGCAACTCAATTTTATTAGAGAATTCATTCAATTTTAAATCGTTGTTGGCAATTGTATAAAAACATATGAAATCGTTGTGCTCTTCTGGTTTAACAACATGCTGGCATGTCACAGCATATATCTTGTTGTCGTACTTGTTCTGGCCATGTCCTTGTGTTTCTTGAAACTGTAATAAACAGCCTATTGTTCCATCAACATCAGGATTCTTTAATGAACAGGATAACTGCCTATAAAGGCTAAGACCTCCTACACCTGCGTGAATTTCGACCTTATCAGTTTTGCGAAAGGTTTTGATGCAATATTCACCATCAAATGGATGTTTCTTTAGTGCTGCCATTATAGATCGCTCGGCGACCAACTCATGGTCTTCTAATACATGGATCATGAGTTTTTCATCAATCACACCAAAACCTTTAACGTACTCGATCCTAGAAAAACAGATATATTGTATCTGATATAAAACAATTTGATGCGGCGTTTATTAGAGGGGGCGTTTATTAGAGGGAGGCATTTATTAAACAATATGTTGTTGACCGAACGCGAGTAAACTGTGTTGTTTACATCACTTCGACAATGAAGCCAGTCAACGTCTGTGGAAGAAGAAATTAAAAAGATTCCTAATTGTTTGGTTATATTATTGCCACATAAAAATAAATAAATCTGTGAATTTTAGCATCCTTTTTTGGCACATTCTGTATTTTTTCTAACAAACGCCGCTCTGATGTGTGCGGCGTTTATTAGAGGGAGGCGTTTATTAATAATAATATTTAGAGGGAGGCGTTTATTTGTATTCTTGTACGAAAAGGGGAGGCGTTTATTAGAGGGAGGCGTTTATTTGAGGCTGGGCGTTTATTAGAGGAAATACGGTACCATACTACTTTATATAATTGTTGTCGCTTTTGTCCATCTATAAGCTATTCCGAAAGTTTATGATAAAGAAAATACGTTACGTCGTGATTTCAGCCATAACATACACAATTCGCCATAACCATGAGCAGAGAGTTAAACATGAATTATACCTTTTTAAACTGCGCTTTAGTTCTTGGTATATTGAACATTTCGTCTTTGCTCTTGATTTTCTAAAAGTATTACTCTGAGTAGGAATATTAATTTTCTCGTTTGTTCCTTTTTGTTGTCCATTGGCAGATTGTGTTTCATTCATAAAAGGTTTAGTATCTGCTCTATTGGTGTCTAAACAAACGAAATGGAATAATTAATTTGGTTTCAAATTTCAATTTCCACACAAATACTGTATACCAGATTTTATTTTCCTGTAACCCTTGTAAAGAAACTAACTTATTTCGCTGCTGCTGCTGACATTAGAATCAGATAAATCAGTAGATCCAGCCACGGTATTTTCTTTTTCAATCTTTGAAATAAACAACAAAATAAGAATTGGTAAAGAAGAAATAATTTATAAAAATGTCTTTGAATTTATAAAATCTTTATGATACAGTTATATATCGCACGTAATTTTTATTGCTTTAAAACCACGTCCACCGCGTAGATGTCGCTATGTCATTTTTAAAAGCAGAGTTCAAATTGTATTCTTACAGTACGTTTATAACAGGAATATTTTTTATCATATTTAATACTTTTGCAATCATTGATTTCATGAAATGTTAAAGTGCCACTACGATGAAAATTGACCCCCGTCTTTTAGATTTTGTTTAGCATAGAATAGTATTTCAGGGTCGAAAATGATCGATGGTATTTAAAAAATGGTATTTGAAGTAAGTATTTTGAGCTCTGAAATCACTATTATTTAGGCCACCATTACTAAAAACGTGTTCTTTGGAACACGTGAGCCCGCAATTTCAAAAGGTAATATTGTTTGTGACGTCAGATTCTCAATGCTACGCCTGAATTTGTTCAGTCGAGGTTACTTATTTTCTTGTTTTCTTCGAGAAGTAGATGAAATGTACAGCCTTTCAGACGAAGAATTTGAAAAAAACGACCTTGAATTACTTGAAGAATTAGCCACTTCGTTACGCTGGTCAGGAACATGAATTGTCGGACATAACAACTCCAGATTCGGAGTCAGAAAAATAATACTTGTCATCGTCGAATCGCGAAACGGTTTCGACCGAGTAATATTTAGCAGCTCTGCTTTATAAATACGTAAACATTTGATCGTAGTACCACTTTAACGTCTCAATTGCAATCAATACTCACATGTACATCTGTAATCAATTCGACATCTTGATGTTCATCGCATTTGTCACTCTCTCTCTGCAGTCCAGCTTTGCCCAGCTCATTCTCAACAATAGCAGCAGCTAAAAATAAAGGAAAGAATAGAGGAATATTGGAAACACGCCGGTATTTATGATTAAACGCTTGAGATTTGAGAAAATTTAGGAACATTTAATATTTGGATATAATTTCGCACATGGAAAAGGCCATAGATACTCAATATCGTGTAAGAAAAAATGGCATTCACTGATAAGCAATATAGGTTTTATAAACCTGGTTCATCTTTAGAAGTCCCAGCGATCACCATATCTTCACGAACGTACGTGTTCACTAATTCGTATGGATCGTAAGCTTTCTCTTCGTAAGCCAAGTCTTCAGATATCCCGAGGTGTTCGGGACGACAGTTAGTAACCTCCAGGCATTGAGCAATACCGTCATACACATTTCCGATATTTGCGAAAGCTATTGTCATTCCTTCTTTATCATCCAATTCTTTGGCGATCTGGAAGGCTTTGCGATAGCAGTTCATTGCCTTTTGGTATTGGCCAATTTTGTCATAACCAACTCCCATATTAGTGTTAGCTCTCCCTATTCCATCTTTGTCTACCAATTCTTCAGCAATCTCCAGATGTTTGCGATGACAGTCGATTGCCTTTTGATATTCACCCATATGTTCATGAGCAATTCCAATATTGTCGTACGTTCTTGCCGCTCTACCTTTGTCTCCTAATTTTTCAGCAATATCCAAGTCTTTACGATACCAGTCAATTGCCTTTTGATATTCACATATGCTGTTGTACATCTCTCCCAGTTTTCCGCAATTTCTCCCTACATCTCTTTCATTGCCCAATTTTCCAGCAATCTCGATGGCTTTAACATAGCCGTCAATTTTCTTTTTGTGTTCAACAACACTATTATTCACCATTTCAATTTTTCTGTTTGCGCTTCTTATTCCTGCAATGTCCCCCATTTTTTCAGCAAGCTCCAGGTGTTTACGATAACAGTCAATCACCTTTTGGTATTCACCAATATTTTCATACCCAATTCTCATATTTTCTTCCGCTGTTTCTCTTTCCCCTTTGTCTTCCAATTCTTCAGCAATCTCCAGGTGCTTACTATAGCAGTCAATTGCCCTTTGGTATTGACCCATGCTGGTGTACACATTTCCCATATTTCCATGAGCTCTTCCAACGTCTCTTCTGTCATCCATTTCTTTAGCAATCTCCAAGTGTTTACAATGACAGTCTATTGCCTCTAGGTATTGACCAATGCTATTGTAGACATTTCCCATACTTCCATTAGCTCTTCCAATTGCCCCTTTGTCGCCTAGTTCTTTAGCAATTTCCAGGTGTTTACGATGGCATTCAATTGCGTTCTTGTTTTGACCAATTTGGTAGTAAGCATTTCCAATATTTCCATAAGCACTTCCCATTCCTTCTTTGTCATTCAATTCTTCAGCAATCTCCAGGTCTTTACGATGGAAGTCAATTGCTTCTTGGTATTTACCAATGCTGTAGAACACATTTCCCATACTTCCTTGAGCTCTCCCGATTCCTCTTTTGTCTCCCAGTTGCTCAGAAATTGCAAGGTGTTCATTATGGTAGTCAATTGCCTTTTGGTATTCACCAATGGTAGAGTACACATTCCCTATATTTCCAAAAGCTCTTCCAATTCCTTCTTTGTCTTCCAATTCCTCAGCAATTTTCAAGGCTTCATGATGACAGTCAATTGCCTTTTTGTATTTTCCATCGCGGTAGTACAAATTTCCCAGATTTCCATGAGCTCTTTCCATTCCTTCTTTGTCTTCTAATTCTTTAGCGATCTTTAGATGATTACGACAACAGTCACTTGCCTTTCCGTATTTGCCAATTTTGCGGTATACATTTCCCATATCTTCGTAAGCTCTTGCCATTCTTCGTTTGTCCCTCAATTTTTCAGCAATCTTCAAGTGTCTACGATGGCAGTCAATTGCCTTATCGGCGGTATTGGCTAACTTGTTGTACGCATTTCCCATATTGCCGAGTTCTGTTCCCATCCCTTCTTTGTCGTCGATCTTTTCAGCAGTGTTGAAGGCATCACGATGACGTTCAATATCGAACAAAACTCTCCTCACCCATTTATTATCCCCCAATTCTTCATGAGCGAACTCCATGCTATTCGAATGACTATGATTTTCATTTGCAGCATGCTTTTACTGTATTTTTTGATACATCACAGAGTTCATCTTCTGGAAATAATCTGACGAAACACTTTGCCATTTAACCGATATTACTGGGTTACGTTATGCATTGTGAATATGCGGACAAGGATACTAATCTATTTTGGATTTCCATGTTGTCCTAGTCTTCTTACAAGCTTTCTTGGTCTGGAACACATATACATGTAGTACTATGTAGAGAAAAAACGTGATTTAGTAAAAATGAGAAAATTTCACTGAAAAACTGATTGACATAAACATACACATGGCGAATATGGAGGCCGTTTTGGCTTTCCGTTTTTGGCTGACGCCCGTATGTCAGTTACGACTGACCAGCTCTTGCGGCTATTATCTGCGACAAGTTTTCAGTTTTTAAATTAACATTATTTTAAGATTAGTTGACTTAGCACCAAAAAACGGGATTTGAATAGGTATTCTTAAAAAACAGGTATTCACGAAATGATGAAGGATTCTTTTTATACTTTAATAGCTTTACGGTATCCGCACTTGTAATCGAAAAATAACGTTTTTATTCTCATATTTTATGCCTCGCGAAGCCGCCATTTTAGAGTTTGCTCGACTGCTCAAAAAGTTGCATGCAGCGGTGCTTGACGTCATTGAGTGCTTGTCTTTTGTTCCTTGCACTCGTGCCATGACGTCAAGAAACCCCCGCTGAATAACTAGTTTGAACCGTCGAGCAAACGCCTAAAATGGCGGCGTCCAGAAGCATAAAATACGAGAATGAAAACGTTATTTCTCGAGTACAAAACTTTTAACATTTATTAACATTGTACTTAAATGCCTTTCACTTAAAAGTTGTTTTTTTATTACAAGACAGCAAAAATGTAAAAAAAATTCCAACATGATATTCGATGACTTGGTTCATGGTTTTCGTGTATTTTGCCGCTATTCTTGCCAATTTTTCTGGTTTAATTACATGCATTTGCTAAAATGCATTGCCGCCGAGATACTAAATTAACTTAGTAACTAATTAAATTATTAAATTACTGTAAATTAGTAACAAATTAAATTATTTTGTCATATACTATATGAAAATAATAAGTACTTGAAAAAAGAGAAAAGAACCACGGTAGAGTGGTATCACACATCTTCCAAGCAAAATGGAAGCGCATTAGTGGGAACTCAATGGCCATTTTGTTTAATGGCCATTAATGGTTCCTCGAACAACAAAAGGAACGTCTTGGCACAGAATAATTATTGAGCAAAAGGTCCACTCGCGTCGGAACCTTTGACGTTGTTGACCTTGCGCATGTAGCTCCGCGCATACCGGCTGCCATGTTGAAAGCAAGTAGACTCCAGCCAGCTGAACAGTAACAGTTTTTCTTTGCAGGTGAACGATCAACTTCACACATCTAGTAATTAATATGACGAAAAACAGGTTTGGATCATTTGAACGGCTATATCTCAAAATATTGCATGCCGATTTTCTTTCCGCGGCTAGTGCGTCTTTCCGCGGCTAGTGCGTACACTGGGTGATCAATTTTACTGTTAGAAGGGCTTCTTTGCAAGTTGAGAAACAGTGGATCTTCAATACATTTATGGAGCAAGTAACCAGAAACATATGCAATGGCATTTTCTTTAATGTTTGAGTTATTTGTCTCCGTATAAATAATCAGTTGGCCCAATATCCAAGGTTTGAGGAGATGTGGTAACCGGGGTGCTGTTGCATTTGATGTTTCTACATCCCACTGTATATAGAGACCTAGACATTTTTTTGTAATCACTTTGTCTGATGATGCCTTTGAAATAAATTCGAAATATTACAATTTCTTGTCTAGTCTTGTCTATTGGGTTTTCAGGATGACATTATTTTTCGGAATATGCTTTGTTTTATTGTGTTTGTGTAAACTGGGCAAGAAGGTCAGCCAAAGAAGTGAGAAAAGAACTAAAAAACAATTTCCTAAATGCCTTAGTGAATTGTACTGGTGTTTTGGGTTATCATTGTTCCCTCCCTGTTGTCTAAAACGTTTGTGACTGATCACTCCCCTCTTTTGACACCAAGTTATAATAAGCAGTCCACTTTTTAACAACCCCTATAATGAGTTCCATCTCTGTTATGATATCATGCCTTTTTTAAACCCAACTGACAGACTCTCCCTTTTAATTAACTCTTCTAAAACACCTACCTTTTTATTTTCAATCTTTTAACTTTAACTTTTTCAGGGTCTCAAAAGTTGTACTTTTAAAATGTTTTCATTAAACATTACGACGTACAAAATAATGCTTTCATTGATATTTAAAATAATCTTAAGCAATGTATAGTTATTATCTTTATCATTTGTCATCCAAATCTGTTTTCAGAATTCAAATAGATTAAATATTGACCGAGAAAACGTTCACGGAGGGGGACTGGGGACCATTTCCGATTGCGATCTGGCAGGCAGGCGAGTAGCCTGCATTTCTACTCTAGTATATATTTAAAGGTGCAGTCCAGTCCGTTCTGCGCATGTGTGATATTTCAAACGTTGGGACCCCACATGTAAACAAACTTTAACGGAATAGATTTGCGACAGTTCGAAAGCGAGTATTCGTTAAAGGTGGCGAAGGCGCGAGTGGTAGTTTGATATATTAACAACATTTAGGAACCAAACAGCTTCTTATAACACGCTTTTTAGGCAGAAAAGCTCAAGCGTGTGAAAAAAATCCGCAATACTTCATGTTCAATGTTTATATAACGCAATGTAAACAAACGATGTAAACAGAAACGTAGACATGCGCAGAACGGACTGGACACCTTTAGACATTTTATATATCTGTTGAAAGAGTTTTATGGTATCCATACAAATTATTAACGGTATTTCAGTGGCAAACAAACAAATGCTGGTAACAACATATAAGTTAAAATGACAAATGCCCAGCAACAAAGCACAGCATTCATATGACATATCATGATTGTGGTTAATGTGTCAAGAAAAAGCAAGAAAAAGCAGGATAACAATAGCTTACTGTAGCTGCTTGTGTGATCTTTTTGAAATACCTGTATTTGTATTTAAATATATCAGACATATTTTGACGCTATTCTGGCTTTAAAAAGTTTTTTTGAACGTAACTTTAAAAGTTTCTGTCCATGACCCAACGTTTCGACACTCCAATCTAGTGTATTCATCAGAGGTGATCGTTGTAAAGTTACGATCCCTATTTATACCCTCATAGAACCGATGATAACGTTATCTATTAACAAGATGCACATAAGCTTCTGGTAATAAACCACCGTCATCGCGATTCAAAAGCGAAAGTTTCTGCATTATACATACTTGAATATTTCGATATGTGCATGCTCACTGAGAATTAGACAATTTAAGGAACATGCAGTTACAATTAAACTGTGCAATATCAGCAAAGCCATTCGTAGGTAATTAATTATACTCATATTTTTTTGTTTGAACGGAGAGTGTGTACCAAAGTCTAGATGATCTTATGAAAAAACTTTTTTGCAAATGTTTAGTCAGAGGTTTTGGTATTTTTAAATTGTGTTTATTTGAATGCCTGAGATGGTTAACCGGTAGATTTGGAAGGTAGTAAGATAAATTGATGTTGTATTTTCCATTTGAGCAACCATGAAGAAAAAGCAAGTCCTTAATTTCGTGCCAATATGAAAGCGGGGGGGGGGGGGGGGGGGGGGCTCAGTCATCAATTATGGGGGGCTCATCCATCAACTTCGGAATTTCAGAGAGTCCAGCACCTGTAAGTTGATTAAGAGGAGATTTTTTATGATTGGCTGAGCTACTCACTGTCTATTGGTGATAGACGGTGAGTAGCGTTACCCAATCACAAACCTTCTTATGCTGGAATATTCCTATCTTGACCAATCAGAAGCCACGACATATTCACGCTGCACGGCCAAACCTGAAATCTAGTCCAAACATGGCGCCCGCTAAAATTTATATACGAGTGACGAAATCATGAAAACATTGGCCCGAAAGTAATGGCAAATTGTTCAGTTTGACATTTTCGAATAGGAAAATATTCGCTTATGCCTATGGAGTATATCTATACCAAATGTGAAGCAAAGTAATTACAAACTCGTTTTTTGTGAGCGATTGTTTATCATGTGCCATCGAGCAACTCTACATTTTGAATGGGAGACTTCTACAAACAAAAAGGTAAAACTATCTGAAAATTTGGAACAATGTTAGAAAGGTTGTTTATGGTTGATACTAAAACAATTAGACAACTCGCCCTCGTTGTCTATGAGCAGATAGTCAACTCGGGCTTCGCCCTCGTTGACTATCTGCTCTTAGACAACTCGTTCTCGTTGTCTAATTGTTAAATATTCTGCTGCATTTTGGAACATGGCGGTGAAAAGTTGTGAACCATTTATTTTGTTCATTTTTGGCTTAATAATCTTACGGAAAATCGCTCATTATTAAATGTGAGACGTGAAATAGTCCTTCGATACATTTTTTCTGCTGGAAGTTGGTGCAACGTCTTCACGGCGCTTTTAACACCAACAACATGCATGAGTAGACTTGGGGTTTAATGTTCGACGGCAAGAAGGACACGGGTACGTTCATTTCATTAATTTATTTTTGTAATTAGATTGTTAATATTTAAAAAATAATTGTGTAGATAGGAACATATACGAGTAAACTTTGTGTCTTATTTGCATCAGTCTGATATCAGTCGCAGATAATTATTTTTTGGCCGTTCAAGCGAGAGGCTTTTTTGTCGACTGTTTGAACCCTTATCTTATTGGTTTCAACAATGTTTTCTCCAGATCCCCCTTAAAATTGATGTTGATCTCAACAATGCTATATTATTTACGAAGACATGTTGTCACACAGCCGAATAAAGCAGAATTTATCGAGCTAGTAAGGAATATTATGATGATTATTGTCCATTTCTCGTAGTCGAACTTTGTTATTGTATGTCGTAATTCGTAGCAACTAACCAAGTGGAGTTGTTTACGAAATATGCAATATTTTTACCTTTAAACTAATTGGCACACCGGTGCGACTTACGGTGCATTGCATTCAATCAGTGAGGTTTACAATAAGCGCTGTTTAAAGAAAAATTGAGTGAATGGTCCTCGCAGTTTTTTTGATAGAAAATATTTTTGTTTCTCATTTTCGTCATCTTATGATAAAATGGTAGCTATTTGAATTTTGGTTATAAAATATGTCAATTAACGACTAACCTGTAAAAGATTATTTTACTATGTAGTTTTAAAAGCATGTATTAATAGGATGTCAGCCAAAATCTAGTAGAGAATTTAGAAAAAAATATATGAGGTGTTTAATCATGAAAAGTTGTACGTTTTTGTGACTTGGGCCCACGAATGATTGTGGGCTTTACGAAAATGCAAAATATCGCTAAAATTTTGATTGGCACACTGCAAGGTATATATAATCTTGAAGCTTAGTTATTATTCTTCACATTAAAAGTGGTTTAAGAAAAAATTAGGTGAATGGTCCTCGCAGAATTTGAGCATTTATGTGGTCTTATCTGTTTTGTATATTGCATTTTGATTAAGGTGGCTTTGTGAGTATTTATACTTCCTATTATTGGATTACAGTAACCAATTTGTACTAGTTGCCCTGTTTGGATATTGTACATTGTAATAGTTTGATAAGTTAGCAGGGAAAAGGTGAAAATAGAATACTGGTATATCATACAGTATATACTGTATTCACAGAAAAATACTAAACCATTTAAAACTAAGAGCTGGAAAATGGACAATGTATTTAGGTATTTTTTTAGTAGGTACATTTGCAAAATACAACCACAGAAATGCAGTAATTAACTAAGCAAAACTATGAATACCAACAAAATTAATATAATGTTAACTACTGATTAAAGTGTAGATTTTGGGCTACATGTATGACTACTGTTTTATGGTACATGTGTATTAATTGTACAATAATTGTCCAATTTATTCATGAAAGCATGCTCACATATTATATATCTTTTAATTTACAGCTTGTTTGCTGAGCACCTTGTTTCAGAATTAAGAAGATTGTCAACATTTTTCTGAAACCATATATTTTTAAGTTTTAACTTATTAAAATAAAAATTATGAAAGCCATTTACTTCACTATCACATGACATTGTAAGAAGATACAAATCTTGGTTTGTATGTTTAGTAACTAGAGGCAATTACGTTGACATTTAAAAAAACAACATAATTTGCAGTGTAATATACGTCTTTGAAAAATCCTTTGTCAGACTGGTGTAATTGCCCTTAATTACAATTACTTCAATACATATATTAAAATGTATTAATTACTGTTTTCCACAACAACATTTATAGTATACCTGTACATACAGTATATATTTGAAATCATAGTAACAATATTTACATTTCTCATATTGAGAGCAAATTTACATTGTAAATTTAGTTATAGTGATAATAATTACATTAAAAATTCAGTGTTACAGTATTATAAAAATTTTATACACTATTACTTTTGAATACATAACAGCTATCCTGTATAAAATATATATTTCTTTTTTTTTTATTTACAGTGCAAATGGTAGCAATAAAAACAAAAAAATAATAACAATATTGTATTATAAGAAAATTAAAGTGCTAGGAACCAACACCAGAGATAAACCCCAATATAGTGTCCAAAGCAGTGTGTAACATACTGTAGGCAGTATTATGCATAAAAAGGCTTAAATCTGGTGAACTGCTGGTATTATATTCATCAGAATAAAGGCTTTGCCTTGAAATGTCAGTATTTGATTATCTAAAACCAGTTTACCACCTTTAAGCTTTATACAAAAACATATGTGTTTTTGTTAAAACTGTCCATTCAAATACTAAACAGTGATGATGGAGGAGGAGTGGTCATAATTGGTTGTGGTTGGAGATTGCAATCTCTGATTCTGAACACCCTGAAAATAGAAAATAATACTTTATGTAATGCAGGCCTATATTTGATGTGGGAAAGGGGTCATGGTCCCCCAATGAAAAGACTAAATTTGGTAAGAAATAGTATGACAACATAATAGCATTCCATTTTAAGAGAATTCAGTGTACTAAATTTCAAACTAGAAATATAAAAAAAAGACCCCAAAACATATGTTGACAGCTCAACTATTTATAATACATTTTGGTCCATTCCCACCCCTCTGCCTTTGGTACAGACCAGTGATGTGACAATATTCAAAAGGGGAAAAATTGTAATTGACCTAAAATAAAATATCTTTACAATTTGTTCAAGTCATGACAAACAATTTAAAAAACATATAGAACTTCCAAATTTTTATTTTTCTCATTAAACCAGAAGCAATAAATTATATGCATGACATTCTGCAAAACAATTGAGGTCCTTTTCACAAAACAGATCACAAGTTCAATTGACAAAACCATGTGAACAGAAGCAGCTATTTACAAGCACTTTTAAGTATATCTTTGACAAATTTGTGGATTTTTATAGTTCCTATTTTTCCCAGTTGGCAGTATAAGTTAGCAATTGTAATAAACCTTTATATGTATTAGATACAGTATGAGCGGCCGATCTGTGCTAAAATAGCTTATATCACCAAAATAGTTGGTAAACATGGTAATATATTTACTTAAAATACGAATGCATTTTAATAAATAACCATGTTACCAACTTATCAGGACAAATGTCTTACAAAAAATATGAAACTTACCGAGGTTACCGCGACGTTTTCTTTGGTTTTAAGGTTCAAAGTTTCTCTTTTAGCTTCGTGAAGAGTTTAATTCTGCTGTGAAAAACATTGATCTTTCCAAGATGGCGGCATTTTAAGAGGAAAGCCTGGTTACTAAGTTTTGAGCACTTTTGACAAAAATTACGCGACTTTTTAAAAAATCTCCTCTTAATTATTATGAAAACTATAGCTGACACTATAAAATTGAGTTAATTATTAATTTCAAAAATTAAGAGTTAAAGTTACACAACTGGTTTCTAATCCTGTCTGTGCGACAAGGAATTTATTTGTTAGTGACCGATCGTGGAAACACCAGTATACATTCCCACTGTTCTTAAATCAGACACGTCACTAATTGATTTTCAGTACCCAAGAATTAAACAGTTTGTGGTATTTAATTTTTTATTATTTCAAACGTGAGGACTATCCCATATCAATAAACTTCACATGTGATTTGATTTCCGACAGTTCAAAAGCGAGTATTTGTCAAGGATGCATACTGAAGTAATCTAGTTCTCTAGTTGAGATGGGAGAGACTGAAGATAAGGAAAATGGAATCTGTCAGAAAGTTGCTACAAAATTTAAATTAAACAAGTGTCGTGCTTGTGATAAATATATAATTCGGATCTCTGAGCACTCGAAAATCAGGGAGAAAATTACCAATAGATAGTATCATACCGTACGTATTTCGTAGTGTCAGTCAGGTTTCTGTCTTCATGAGGAGCCGCAATTGATAGAGCTGCAGCAACTGCATTTGAAGCCCGACAAAGAAGTTGCTGATTATATCGAAACCATGAACAAATGTTCATGCAAATCGAACTATCACAGCTCGTCAGGCGGTAACAAGTAGACGAATATATTATCTGTTGATGCTTAATATACAAATGCTCTTCCTTGTTGACACATCCCTCTACAAGAACAGGCCACTAGGTTCCAAATATATTTGCATATTTTAGCAACAGAACGATTGATATTATGTTATGTATTACCTCGTTCTTCTAAAAACCCCGCTTAACTTTCTGAATAAAAACAGAAATTTAAAGGGTTTTTTTTTTAAAGAACGAGGTAATATACATAACATATCTATCGTTCTGTTGCTAATATATGCTAATATATTTGGAACCTCGTAACATGAAACTATAACTAGAAATACGTGTACCGCAATAACCCCTCGCCCGCCTTAAATAAACCCTAATCATAACCCAAATCTTAACCCTAACCGTTAAGAATCAAGACAAAAAATGAAAGAATAAAAAATTAAAAGAAAACTCACAAAAAGGATGTCCATTGTGGGATTTGAACTCGCCATAATCGGCATCGCAACCATGGAAACTAACGACTACACTAAAATATATTTACAATCTTTCGCTGATAAATAACCGGCTGCCGATCATATCTCTTCGTCTGCCGTTAACATATATCGCACGTAGATTTTGAACGTTATCTCTGCCAATATGTACTCGATTTCAATCCTGAAATCAGATTTGGAATTATTATATTACGAGAACGTGCATACTGCATACCCTTCGTAAAAACGGTTTATGTACTTATGTTATTTTTGTATATTATTGTCATATATTATTTTGAACGTTATCGATGAATATTTAACCGTTTTCAATTCTGAAAACAGATTTGGGATTAGCGAGTCTAAATAGACACACGTACCTATTATATTACGCAAACATGTATACCCTTCGTAAAACCTCTTTATGTAGATCGTCAGATCATATGGCGCCAATGGCGGTATATTGTCGGATTAAAATATTGTCTTTACCAAAAACGACTTTCTACTTCCTTATAAGGAGTTGGTCCTACCATGCTTCGCTCAAATATATATATATATATATATATATATATATATATATATATATATATATATATATATATATATATATATATATATATATATATATATATATATATATATATATATATATAGTGAAAGTGGTCTTACCTCAAAATTATAAAAGCCGCAACTGTCAGTTTCACGCAAGGCGATCTTCAGCCTGAAGATTGAAGATCGCCTTGCTTTCTTCGCCTGAAGATCGCCTTCCGTGAAACTGACAGTTGCGGCTTTTATAATTTTGAGGTAAGACCACTTTCACTATATATTCGCTCTACCTTTATGGTATTGAGCACTTTCAACGTTCCGTGAACAACATCACATTCGTTTTAGTATATATATATATATATATATATATATATATATATATATATATATATATATATATATATATATATATATATATATATATATATATATATATATATATATATATATATATATACCAAGAAGAATATGTAACAAAGTCACACAGTTGGCAAAAGGTTTTAGAGCGCTCAATACCATTATAGGTAGAGCGAATATTTATTAAGTGAAAAAGCTGTCGCTATATATATATATATACAAACCTTTGGTGAGAAATGGATCCCTACCGCGGCGAGATTATCACCCCGCTTGCGAGGGGACTATTACATTATATACC